>JAVLVB010000513.1:1474455-1499055 GCA_032876305.1 Orestias chungarensis | reverse complement strand
CCCAAAGTCTGATAATAAATACGAAAAATAAAAAATAAATAAACTTTTTTGTGACATTTAACTTGTTATTCCTTTTTTTGACCTACAGCAAGTGTCTCCAATATCAAGGTGAAATCAGATCCCCAAGACGTGGTGGAGCTCAGTTATGTCCGTCTGTTGTGTTCTGCATCTGGATTTTCTCCTCATTACTATTGGATGAACAGCAGCTTCTTGGTTACACGTAGTGACAGAGTTCAAATCACTGTTAAAGGATCGATGCTCACTATTGTCAATGTGACCCGGTCTGATCTGGAGCTACTGAGGTGTTACGCATTCAGCTATTTCAGTAAAGAATTCACTGATCCATTAAACATTTCCATGTCTTGTAAGTTTTTGTCAATAATATCCATTTAGAGCTACACGTTTATGTAAGGCTTCGACTTTTAGTGTAGAGGTATAAAATTGAGAACGCTTTATTTTAAAAAGCTATTGTGAAAGTTTTTTTTCATATTGTCATCCATTACAGATGGACCAGATCAAGTAGAAGTCATCATTATTCCATCTCAAAAATATTATAAGGATGGTTCAGACATCCGCTTGCTCTGCTCAGCTGACTCCACACCTGCTGCAGCATTTCAGTGGTTTCTAAATGCAGACACTGTGCTTTATTCTGGACCAGAACTAAAATTGATGGATATCAACATAAACCAGACTGGAAACTATAGCTGTCGGGCATTCAACTTCAAAACTAAGATTTATTTAACATCTCGGCCTTCTGTCATCTTAAGAGTGGGTGAGTATTGTTTTGAGTTCTGCTACAGTACATGTATGGGCATAGACAAGTGGTATGGAAATAAGTGATATCTATAAATAAATGCTCAATCCTGGTTGTATAAATCAATTAAACCAAGCATTCTTTTTACTGCCTTGTTTCAAAATAGTAATGTTACATGAAAATTAACAATTCTAATTTAAGACATTTTCAATAAAACGAATTTTTAAAAAATGTTGCAAAATCTTCTACGGTGGAAAAAAAGGTTCACAGAATTCACCATGATGATTAACTGATGCAAAACGATTTCATACAAAGTGATAAATTATAATCAAAATTATGATAAAAACTTGTTTCAGAACATTGGAAAACACATAAACTAACATTCTGTGTCAAAAATTAAATTAAAAATAACTTTAAAAAGTGAACCTGAAGATGTTAAGTAAGTGAATTTTACCTAAACTGTCAGGTTTTAAACTGTACATGTGTGAAAAATCTGTTCTGTCTGTTGTTCATAGTTATACCGTTGTCTGAGTCAATAAAACACAAATCTTTTTTTGACCTTTTTTTATGTTGGATCATGTAGAATCTGGAGGTCTATCTGGTGGAGCCATTACTGGAATTATACTTGCATGTGTGATAGTTTTGGGTGTAGCGGCTACTGGAAGCTACCTCATTTATAAAAGAAAGTGAGTCTGCTGGTGCTACATTTTGCTAATTCCCCCTTTTCACTTTTGTCCAACAATGAAAAGAAAATAGGCATAAATGAAGTTAGATGAATGTAAACCGTTTTTCGTTTCAAAATTTAGAAAAGATGTCAAACCCAACAAAGATTCAACAACAAGTAAGTTTGAAAACGTTGTGTACAGAAAATAGGACATTTCTGTTACTTTTGAATGTTACAGAATCCACATAAACAATTTCAATTCAATTTAATAAATGTAAACGTAATCTTGAAAATGAAACAAAACTAAAACATATTGAACTATCCTTGTTAATTAAATAATAATTGTATGTAATAAAATTAATGAATGGTTTGTTTATGTCATGGCATTAAAAAGAATTGAAAACACTAGTCAAATTATGAGATGAAAACATTTCCCAAGTGTTCCTCAATAGAAATGAACTGCAAATAAATGAAATAAAATCCTAATATATTAAAAACAGAAGTGGCTAAAGAATAAAAATAAACAAACTTAACAATGTTGTTTGAACTAAAGGAACTTTAAATTTCAAAGCATTTTAGCTAAAACCTTTAAAAAGTGCAATTCAATAGTTTTACCATTATTCATCAGAGATTTAAGAAAATAGTCCACTGGATTGTTTTAAATTGACTTCATTTTTTTTTCATTATAAATCTTTAACAGAGGAGCACATACTTTTAATTAAAAGATTATTTTAGTTTAAAGGCTTATAAAGTTTATTAACCTTTTTCAAAAACACTGTTTTGCCTACAATGTAAATGCTATAACATAATTGAAGTGTTTGTTTTTTTTTCCTCAGAAGAAGAGGATGTGTATGAGACAATGTCACATATTTATGAGCATAGGATATAAAATCAGCTTTTCTGTTTCAAAGGTAAATTACCTTTTCCTAAACCTCCAACACTTAATGACAATGTGCAAGGCAACCATTGTCATTATCAACCTTTTCCTCTCCTTTCTTTAGCTGATGATCAAAAAAGACAAACCATGAATTTGCATAACCAAACGAAAGAAAAAGATGCACATTTACCATGACAATGACTCCTTTATTTTAATATGTCTAATATTTACCAATTTCTGACTTTTTTGTCTTTTATGTTTTCAAAAAATCAGTGAGAAAGACACCCTACAACTTTGTAATATATATGTATATAAAGACAGACAAACAAACAGAGCGATGAGATAGAGCTTGTAACAAAGTAACGTTGGCATTTAAACTATCCAGTTTGAAATGTACAAAATCCCAGTATGTTTTGTGACTGACATACATTGAAAATGTAATTAAAGAATTGTCCAAATGAAAACATTAAGCAGTTTTTTTATTGCTGCATGGAGACATCATTAGTCATTATTTCTTGTGTCAGTCAGTCATCACAATGAGAATTAAGGTGCTGATAATCCTTAACACCATCTGAACCCTGGTAACATCTTTTTATAATGTCAATTACAATAAAGTGTCACCAAATCTTTCTACCAGATTCTATCCTCAGCTAACAAACTGTTTAACACAACAATGTTAAAAAAATAGATTATTATCAAGCCATTGTCATTCTAATCATAGCAGCATTTTAATTTTATTTTATCAAACTGTATATTTGAAAAATAAAGTTCAGCTTGCAAAGTCCCGGCAGGAGTTTTACCACTAATTATGCAATACAGTGTAAACCCAGCACGTTTGCTATTTATCACGCTTCAACCAGCATGACTGCGAGGAAGCTCCATTTGCCAGTTTGTGAAATAAACAGATGAAGCATGAACGGCACATTGACAAACTCGCAGGAGGTTAATTTGGGGAGATTAAGTTTATTACTGAACAGATAAATCTTGATATGAGTAAAAGCTGTAGAACCTCTTTATTTTTCAGTTTCTGAAAACAATAGGGAAGTTCTGTGGGCACACAATTTTGTTCAATTTAATTCGTCAACTGCAAATGGTTGTTTCAAAACTTGTCTTTGCAACTTAATTTTAATCTGTTTTTGTCTGCATTTGTTTTGACTTTTATAGAAGGTAGATAAATTTATATCAAATGTGGGGGTGATAGATGTTGGTGTTTGTAAATAATGAGAACCCTATACCCTTTATGCAGAATCATTATTAATGCCATGTAGGCATACACACCTGTGCCTACAGATGCACAATATACTAACATGATCACGCCTGCAAATTTTGGATAATTGTCTTGATTTTCTGTTGCTTCCGTCACTTGGATCCTGGCCACTGGGTCCATCTGGCTCTAGGGTGGCCTGTTCATGAGTGAATGGTGACTTTTTCACTGCCTTTGCCTTTGCCTCAAGGCTAGAAGGTTTTATTACACCACAAATTGATGAGCTGGTTTGGTTAAAGTTAATCCTGGCAGGAAAACTTTGAGACAACAAAATCAATGGCACTGGGGTAGAGAATAAACTTCCAGTGGGAACGAGGGACAATGAATAATTTTCCATATTGAGATATACATTAGAATAGCCCAATCAAAGCCCAGACCTTAACTCAGTTGAAAATAGGAGGCAAGGCATTATTATTATTTGGATTTCCTTCCAATCTCACTGTGTTCGAGCTAATATGGAGATATTTAAGCAATGATAGACTAGTGACTTGTCCAAGGAGCCCCGCTGTCCAATACTGCTAGAATTTGTCGGTATAACTAATGGATAAAAAGAAATATGGAAAAAACAATGTGTTTATTAATGTGCTCAGTTTATAGTCAGATTACTCAAAAGAGTATAGAGTGTGAAAAAAGGGGTTAAAGGGGGGATGCATTCGGATTCAAAAAACTTTGAATCCAAACGGATTTCTTCCTCTGCATAGTAACACATCATTTTGTTCTATTCACAGTAAATTGCAATAAAATACATGCATGTTAATGTAATGTGACTAATGTGAAAAAGTTAGAGTGTTGTGAATATCTTTGCTCTGTTTATTGCATTTATTGCAGATTTGTCGTTGGTATAAGATGAGACATTAAACCAAATCACTATTGTTTTAAACCAGCATGTGTCATTAAATCAAATCAGAGTCAAGATTGGAACAGATTATAATTTCTGTGGTCCAACCTGCAGTCAGACATATTCAGAAAACCTCAGCTCAAAAATCACTTTTTTATTAATGAAGGCTGCAGGTGATATGGACCAGTTTTTGTGTAAAATTGTCATGCTGTCATGTACATCCCTTTCTGATTGTGACATGGAGCTTTACTGAATATTCAAGTAGTCACTCCATCATAAATAATTCAGCTATGGATAACATAACTGCTCCAGTGTATGCAGACAGAATCACTGTTTTAAGACATACAGTACTGGGTCTCTGAAGCTCAGGAATGTGTCTTTCAGTGTCACCGGGAAGTATGGGGGGCTGCTTTTATCAAATGGTGAAGCACAAAAGCGAGAAAGCCGCAGAGTGTTGCTATATTGTGTATTGGTGTAACATTTTACTGTTATATGAAAACTCTGAAAGGTTTTTACTACACATTAACCTATTGTTTAAACAAAGGAAACCTCACTGTCCTGCAGACTAAGAAATCATAATGACTGTTGAAAGAATGATTTAAAAAAATGTCTCTCTCTGTGTATGAGGTTCCTAATTCCAAATATGACATTAGTGAAAGAAAAGTCCCAATCCAAAGGTAAAAGGTCAAATCTAAATTTCTATTTGGAGAAACAATAGTTTTAAATGTTTTCCTAAAATTTTTGCTGACGTGTTGTCTTCTTCTATGTAGCAGCTTCTGTCTCTGTAAGACATTATCATAATCAGTTTAATAAAATCTGTCAGTGATAGGCATGAAGCAGAACTCGTTCACAAAGCCATTATTGTGTGTGTTGAAGTTTAAGACCTGTTCTCCGACCAGAAAACAATACCAACTAAATCTTTAACCTTGGGGAAAAGGAATTCAAAGTGTCCTTGAATAAATTGATTTAGGTATGTAGGCAGGTAAGTAAAAAGGTGAGCAGGCATAATAGAAGCATTATTATTTCTTAATATAAGTATTTGTTTGAGTTCAACAGTTCTGTCTGTCCATTCTGCTCCTCCTCTGGATCTCCTCTCTCCTTTACAAGATTTATTTATTTTGTCTTCACAACGGATTTACTATTAAACTCGTTATCTGTCAATCTTATAGTTCTGTTGTCAGTGCGACCAGGTGTATTGCAATAACTTATTGATAAAAGGTCTGATTTTCCAATTGTAAAAAAGCCCATTTTAGGAAATGTTGCCATCTTAAAATCACTCAGTTCTGATGATTATATTGGATATTTGCTTTACAGTTCACTAACCAAAGAAATCGCACAGGAGAAAAAACAGCTCTAAGTTATCCAGTGTAATGCCGCCTATTAGTAGTTTATTATTATTGGAGGAGGTATTTATTCAATAAAAACCTGCTTATATTTATACAATTAAAAAAAGAAGGGTGGGAAGCTGAACTAATAAACTGCGATGTTATTTGAGCAGCTTTGTGCTGGCATTAGCAAAGCATCCAATCAGGAAGTGCCTTGCTGCTGATTGGCTGTACCTCCAGATATCAGCTTCTATGGTAATGTTAAGATCTGTTCCCACTGTAGGGGTACACTGTAACACATTCTTATTCAGCATATTATTCTGTGGTTGTTAATTTTATCTAATAACAAATTCTTCATTTTAAAAGTAAAGCTTGTGAAATACATGATTTCTCTAAGCCAACATCCATGAACATAATAACTAAACTGTACAGAGATTTTTTTTATTTTGAAGTCTTACAGGCTGACATTTAAATTACACACACAGCATATAAACTGAGAAGTGCTAGTAGCAAAAAAAAACAAAAAAAAAACATCTTTTATAACCACTGCTGCCAAACTGCATTATTTCTAACACGCTGACTCCTCTGACATAAACTCTGTTACAGATGGACCTGACAGCTCAACCATTAAAGGACCTGCCTCAGCGCACAGTGGAGATTTCACAATGCTCTGCTGCTTCACAATATCTGTGCTTTCAGCAAGGTTCACTTGGCTTTTTAATGGAAAACCAACCAAGTCGAGCCGAAGCTGTGACAGCGGGACGTACACCTGCACTGCTGAGAGTCATGTTGCCGAAAGAGTCCAACAGTGAACCATGAGTTAACTGTCACTGGTAAGTAGCAGAAATAGTTTCAGAGGAACGAATTTAACGTCTGAGCAAATTCTGGAGATGTCTTCTGTGTCGAAGTAAGTTTAACAAAAAAATAAACTCATTTTGAATCTCCGTCCTTCCCCTTCCCCCGACTGCTCCAAATCTGTTGTAAAAATTACAATCATAACCTGATTGCATCGTCGCTTCAGCTTTCAGTGCAAGTGTGGTGCTTGTTGTTTTCAGAAGGAAAATGTACGCTTAATAGTGAAAAACTCCTCATGCAGTTATGGAAATACTTTATGGGTTATATACACGCAAAACAACTTCACATGCAGATATGTTTTCTGATATCTAATTTCTTCATTCAATAAAAAAGAATATATTCAGTGTGCCTGCCCAATAGCAAAATGCTCTTTTGTAAATTTACTAAATTCACGGAATCTAAAAAGAAAACACCAATAAAACTCTGTGAGCAACAAAGTGTCCATAAAAAATACAGAGCTGTTTGCCTTCATGTTTTAAGTGTTTCCTGGAAAAACTGTTCAGCGAATGATAAAAAAAAAAACATCTACTTTGTTAGTCTGATCCGTCCTGTTCATTGTTCGCTCTGATGTTTGAGCTCCACTAAAAAACCTTTAAAATTTCTTTTATTTATTTTTTATGTTGATAATATAGCTGTCATAGAAACTTTCTAGCACATTCACAGGTTGTCCACGAGGGGGCGCCAGAGCGTCATTAAGGCTGGAGCAGCTCCTCACCTGAGCTCCTCCAGATGATCTGCATTTGGCTGATTGGGCTGAGCTGCTTATAAGGAGCAGGGATCCAGCTACTCGTCGCCTGAGTGTTTGTTACTCCTGGTAACGTTTACCATTCTCAGTGCCAGTCTCTAGTTCTCAGAGTTTTTCTAGTTGTTTGTATATTTGCTACTTTGTTTCACCCGTGCAACCTGTTTACTCCCATTGTGCTCGCTACTTCAGGTTACCTCATTTGTGTTCATACCCACTCCGATTATCATCTCCTGGATTCCTCGCCACTCTGGTTTCTGCTCACAGTGCTCAGCTCGATCTGCCCGCTCCAGCCATTCACCATATGCCTCACGCCCCTCTGGACAACAACCACGTGGACTCAGCTGGAAGGTCTCTCCACTCACCCCTCCCTGGCGTCAACATCCATCTACAACAAAGTGTCCGGTTCCCCACGTCGCTCTCGGTTATCTGGATTCCCCTTCCGTTCCCTGCTGTGACCATTGCTTCCTGTCTCAAGACAGATCCACATTTCCTCAATAAACTTTATCATTTTACTCCGGAGAGTCCTCTGTTTATGTACCAGATACCTGAAAACTATGACATTATCAAACTAATATCAAAAGACTACGTTATAATCAGAAATATGTTGAGTTATATTAGTTAAGATATGTGAAAATATCCGATGCCGTTGGAGAATTTTTTTATGGGTTAGTTTTTGACCACTTACAGTATTTTAGTGGTAGAATTAAGAAAAAGTAAAACAAAAATACAAAGTAATCACATTTAAAATCAGTTTTAATTGCAGTATTCGTAGTTTAACAAACATATTCTTAAAGTCTAATCTGGGCATTAAGCAGAATAGAGTATATTTTCCAGTCTTGTTTGTTTATTCTGTGTTATATATATATATATATATATATATATTTATATATTTACAGCAAATATTGTACCCATCGTAAAGGTTTGAAAGGAAACTTCTTGTCTCTTCGGTTCACAATAGAAAGAACCTATTTTATAAAAGTAAGTCATATTTTCCAGGCGAGCTTTTTTTATTCTGTGTTCCTCATACAAGCTGATAAAAAAAGACACTTACAGGAAACATAGCAGAAGCGTGGAGAATGATTTGTATTCTCTGCCTGAAACTGTGAATGAAAGCTCTTCGGCTGACAAAACAAATTAGGAAATTTGGAAAATTATCTTAATAACTGTTTAATTTCTTCTCTTCAACAGCATGTTTAAAATAAAGAAGCTGGAGAAGACATTATCACATTAGTTTGACAAAAAATGAAATTGTTAAATTTCATCTTCATATAATTTATTTGTTTTGATTTTATTCTTTTTTTGGTTTATAGTTCAGCTTGCGAGGGAGAATTGTAATGTTCAGGGTTGTCTGCAGGCTATTAAGGAAGCTTTCTGTTTGGGAAGCTGTCTGATGGAGGCTAAGTGTCTCCTGAATGTCTTTGATCCTCCAGCTAAAAGAGAATGCTAGGGATCACTGCAGCTTCTCAAACAGGAGCCCCTTTAAGGAGACATAAAAAAGTTTGAAGAGCTCATAAAAACTGATGGTCACCCCATCACCAACATGAGTCAGACATCTGAACTGCTTTTACAAGCACAAGTTACATTGATCTCTGTTCACGTACGCCATCGAGTCGGAAAGAATAAGTCATATATTTGTTGGGAAACAATGGATATTTTGAGAAGTACTCAATAAATTTGTAAGATATTTTTTTCATGTCAACCCCTAGTTTTGCTATTATGCAAAGAATATTACCTTTTAATATGCAGTTTGTATGGAACAAAATTGTCTCTGCACTCCTTAAAACCTCACCTTAGTACCTGACATTTGTTTTAGCTTTTATAAAACTCTATTCTTCCTCTTGGGTTGTGTTCAAGATATGAATCAAAAACCTGTACAGAAACCAGATGCCAAAGATCCTAATCTACCTGACAAAGACCCATTAAGATGTTACTTTTAGAAGGTAGCTTGAGCACCTAAAACTAGTGTGTACACAACTCTTGATTGCACACACCCGCAGGCAGCTGATGTTTGTGCACTGGTAGAATAAATATTTGCACTTTGCATTAGTGAGTGGTGAGGAGGGGTCTGGAATTGGTCGTGTGTTGTAATTGTAGGACGATATAAGAGCAGAGGCACCCACGACTCTCACTGCATTTGAAACTTTGAGGACAGCTCTTTGACAATAAGAGTCATGGACTGGAACATCCTCCGAGGTGCTGTTGTGCTTCTGTTATCAGGTAAATTTGGTTAATTTTATCACAAAGACAAAGTTTAATGTGTTTTTGTTTCATCTGACAGAATTTGCAGAGTTTTGTCCCTCTTTCTCTCCTCTTGGGGTTAATTAGCTGCATGTACAGGTGAGAATATTCTCCCCCCGGGTCCCCTGAGTGGAGCTGTAGGAGGCAGAGTGAAGTTCACCACCAGCCTCAGCCCCGAAGACAGGCCTTTTCTGTCCGTCAGCTGGAGCTTCCAAGGCGTGAACATCAT
This sequence comes from Orestias chungarensis, assembly GCA_032876305.1. Classification (NCBI taxonomy): domain Eukaryota; kingdom Metazoa; phylum Chordata; class Actinopteri; order Cyprinodontiformes; family Cyprinodontidae; genus Orestias; species Orestias chungarensis. The sequence continues at coordinate 1,489,266 of JAVLVB010000513.1, read as the reverse complement.
CACCTCCACCAGCACCAACATCACCGACCCGGGACACACCAACAGGATCTCGTTAGATCGGGCCACGGGAGCCCTGGAGCTCAGGAACTTGGTGCTGGAGGACGGCGGGGAGTACACGCTCACCATCATACCAGACGGGGGGCTGCAAAGAATAGGCAGGAGCACTCTCAACGTTTATGGTGGGTCTTTGGACACCTTGTCCGGAATCATATCAGTATGTAAATGTGTGTTTAGGAAATGTATGGTATATGTTGGTGAAAATAAAATAACAAGACGGAGTGAACAGCTTCTCGTCAGATCAGAACATAAGTTATATTTCTCTTGAGTTTTCTTTATTTTATCTAAAATAAGAGCACTCTCATAAAATGTGTGGATTAAACACCATTAAGGACATTGTTCAGTTTAAATAATTTTTTTCTATTTTCTGAAACTATCTAAGAAGATTTATAATACTGGTAATCTTTGAATATATTCGAAATTAAGCAAAATCTACTGTGATCTAATTATTTACTAAATGTTGTTACTTTAAAACAAAGGCCACAATTCAGCTGATTTATGATACATCGCATGAAGCAAAACAAGCAGATATGAAGTAAAATGGAATAGTATTTTTAGTGCAATCAACCAAATATCTAAACTGAATTTGTTTTTTACCTCTTGTGGTTCCTCCGTTAAAACTTTTACTAAATTGACCCTTTTTTGCACACCACCAGTGCCGATAACTGGAGCCACCATCAGCAGCCCTGCAGCCGTCCTGATAGAGGATCAAAACTCCACCAGCCTGACTTGTGAGGCCTCCGGCTCCATCATCACCAGAGAGTGGATGAAAGACGGCCGTCCCCTGTATTTGGGTGAAAGTGTCAGCTTATCGATGGACAACAGGACCGTGTTCCTGCGGCCCATTCTCAGTTCCAGCCATGGCACCTACCAATGTCGAGTCAGCAACCCAGTCAGCAGCCTGACTTCTGCCCTCCAACTCACTGTCAACTGTGAGTACGGGAAAATTCTAGATTTATTACAGCTTTTTGAACAGTTTGCCCACAGGTCAGAATTTTGTACCTTTGACTCAACACATATCTTTCTCTGCAGATGGGCCGTATAACATATCAGTTATTGGCCCGTCAGCAGCCTCGCCTGGCCGCAGCGTGACCTTACAGTGTGCAGCAGTTTCTGTCCCTCCAGCAAACTTCAGCTGGACATTTAATGGAAATGAAACACATGTCAACACCTCCATGTTTGTAATAGAGAAGTTAGAGCCTAAAAACCTCGGGAATTACACCTGCAGTGCCAGAAACACCGTGACCATGAAGGAAAGCTATGTAGTCCTGGATCTGAGAGGTAAAATCATAAATATTAGGAATGATCTTGTTTTTCTGCTTGAAAGACATTTTGACTGGAATACCTTTCAATTACACGCAGCATCCTGTACCGCCCCCCGTGGGTCAGTCTCAGCTTTGGTCATCAGTCTAATTAATCTAAGAAGGTTACTATAAAACAACAGGTGAGTCATTACGCTTCCACTTAACACTAAATGTTTTCTCATAATCATGGCACATTGTCTTATCTTTGTATTCAATCTACAGAAGAAATGAAAAGGACACCAAAATGTGCCTTTGAAGAAACACTGGATTCTGCAAAAAGTCGAAGCAAACATGATGTGAACTGGAATCCCTTGCACTGCCATTTTTTATAGAGTACTTAAATAAACATACGTGCAAAATTCATATCAATGGTTGAATTTGCTTCATAGTATTCTTCTGATTTTACCAAAATGTTTTTTCTTAAGTAATATTCATGCTTTGGAGTGGCCCTGATAACGGAGTAATGGATTATGCTTCTGGCAAGGATGCTTATCAGCCTCAAAAAACTCAAAGTTCATTCAAAGACTAATGGAAACATTGAGAAAAAAAAACATTATATCAGCAAATACAGGAGACGGACTGTCATAATTCTTTATATTATCAGTAAGAAGGACGGGGCTCATTTTGTAATTTCACATCGTTTAATGAAATGTAAAAAAGAACGATGCTCGTTTTTCCTTTTTTGTTAATTATTTTAAAGGTGTCTGTTATGTTTTCTAATTAGAAACAAACTTCTGGGTTTAATAAAAAAATTTTAAACTAAACATGTCAGGAGTATGACTAATTCTGTATTCTAAGCCTGAAATAACTGCCTACCCTGTTTCCACTTTTACTTCTGTAGAGGTTTAAATTTTCCATTGATCATTACTGATGGAAAGAAAACTTTCTTAGTTAATAAAGCACACCCCCAAAGAAACTTCATGTAGAGCTGTGGATGTACTTTTAGCTGTAATTCCTGACATTTCTTACCCTTCACATGCTGGGAACATGCTAAATGAGGCCAGCATGCATTACTGACCCGGACATCTGGGAGTTCTTTAATGTGGAACTCTGATTGGAGAGAGACATGTATGCATTGCCTATTTGAGCAGATCATCAACGATTTGATTAAAATCACCTTTCTTTTGAAGCTGCCATCCTACTTTTAACATGCCCACTCAAACTGATGAGTGAGATGAGATTTACTTCCTGACACAGTCAGTACATGAAGATAACATCTATTTATAGTTTTGCTGCATGTTTCATCCTTTCCTTCTCCCTATGTTAAAGTTGGGGCATGTGTTGGTAAGAAAGACACATAACACGGCGTCTGTGCAAAGTTTAATCAGATTTCTGGTTAAAACACAAAGCTTAAGTAAATCATATTAAGTTGCAGGCTGATTTAAAATCACAAAGTAATTAGTTTTATCATAATTGACAAAAATCTGAAAAAGTGTACAGTAGTTATCTTTAGATATTCCTAGTGACATACACTGGCGACATATTTGTGATATTTAACAGTTTAACAAACCAGTCTTAGGACCTGCTAATCCAGATGAAACCACTGGTCGATATATGTGGGCTTAGTGCCGTTTAAACTACTTTTATTTGTAACAGACTTTTTTTTTTAACCCCCTTTGTGAAAACCTCTTAACTGAAACTCTCAGTCACTACGTTGTTTTCCTTTAGAAATGTATTAGTTCACCATCCTTCATGTGAGGAAACAAACATAAGTGTGAGGTTAAGTCTGGGTCTAAAGTTAAAATGACATTTCTCTGTTTTGATCAAAATAAATGTGTGTATTTTTAACACATGCGTTGCATCAGAAGAGACTCATCCAGAAAATGCACATGTTGACCACAAGGGGTCAGTGTTGAGCCTGACCAAATAGACACTGTTGACGCTTCAGAAACATGAGGCGACGTTTCATTTATTTCTTACCCTTAATATTACTGTAAACTTCGGAGAGATGCACATTTTTTCCTGCGACATTATTTGAGTTTATTCTTAAAGTAATTATTGTTTTATTTTTGGTTTGACGGCAGAATAAAAACAAACAAACAAACAAGGATGCAGGCTGGTTTAGTGATATTCTCTGTCGGTCAGCTGGGTCACTGAGGAAGTGGTTTAGCAGACTATCTTTAGTTAGAGTTGCCCTCGTTTAGGTTTCTGTTCCATTTGTTCCTGCTGCGACTTTAAATAACTAGTTTTCTACATTGTTTCTTCTCCACGGAAAGATGGTGAGTTGATTTAAAGGTGACAGTCAAATCATCAATAAAATAACATGTTTTACTAACTTGTGTTTTCATGATGTGTGTGTTTGCTTCAAAGAGAACATTGTCTGAGATATCTCATCTGATTGTGTGTCTCGTTTTCGTCACAGCATTTCCAGGTGAGATCCTTAAACATCTGTTCATTCATCCTGACTAGTTAACTCACTAAAACTGGAACTGATCCCAATGCCTTGAATGAAGTGAAACATCCTCTTTGCTTTCATTCTGGAAGAACAAAAGTCAATTCAGTTTGGTAGAAAATTACAAAAGGACCAGCTTAGAAATGCAAACTCAGTATTCATCTTGTACCTCGAGGCATGTGAACATTTTCTTTTCTTTACAGATCTTCAGGCATTAAAACTGGAAACAAAACCTGACGTGACTGGATACCTCGGCCAGGAGGTCACTTTGAAATGCGAGTTAGTCCAAAGACCAAAAAACTTGAGCATATCGCAGGTTCAGTGGGATTTGATGTCCATGGACCAGAACCTGAGCATTATTGTTTTCAACAGCCAGTATGGATTGAGTATTAAAGCTCCTCTCCTACAGGGAAGAGTGAATCTTACAGATCAGTCACTGAAAATTAGTGACTTAAAAATGACAGATGCTGGTTCATACACCTGCCAAGTAACCACTTTTCCCAATGGACCCATTAAAGGAATAACCAAACTTGTTGTTGTTGCTGGCAAGTGAACAGTCTATTAAAACATTACGACGGATGCTAAAATATCACAAGAATAGCTTTGAAAAACGTCTCAGTTTTAGTCTGTTTGAACGTAAAATAACATCTTAGGGCATTTTTTTTTTAGGCGAGCCTGAACGACAGATGCAGACGCATATGTCTGCAGGGATACTTTCTGCTATCATTGTCTCAGCTGTGCTGCTGTTAGTCATCCTGACGGCCGCATCTTACCTTACCTACGTGAAAAGGTGAGTCCGTCCTTTATGTTTTTCATATTGTGTATATAAATATACATATACTATCAAAAAATTATTGTTTAACATGAACTGTTTTCTCTAAAAAACATATTTTTCTCGTGTATATATAGGAAGTTGTTTGTATGTTTAGGATTTTTGTTTTAACTTGGTGTAGGAGCTGTTTCTCCTTTTGTTAGTTAATCTTTAGAATTTAGTAAATTTAGTTCATTTTTATTTTCTAGTTGATTTATAGTTAGAATTTTTGTTTCATTTGTAATTTAAAATTACTTTTTTTGGTTAGCAATTCACATAATTAGTTACTTAATTTCAGTTTGGGTTGTGTGTGTGTCACAGTATAAATAGGTAGGTCATTATGCACCTGGGTGGGCATATGGTTTTTTACTAGTTAGTCCTCAGTTAGTCCTCAGCCACGTTTGCGTTGCTCTCCGTCCATGTGCGATTATAAAAATACTAATAAATTAATCCAAATACATGAGATTTGATAGTTTGTTTCCTCTATTTTACCTGTGTTTCAAACTAATTAATATTATTTTCTGCACTAGAAATATTTGTGTCATCCACAAAATGTAACAATTGTGAATTGTCTCATTACTTAAACTAACAAATGAAAGGCAGTTCTCTCATAAAAAAGTAATATTTCTAAATGTGTGCAAAAAAAAAACACCTTCCAAAAATCATAGTTTATAATTGTACTGCTGTATTTTTCTTATTGAAATCTTTGAAAAGACTCTACCTGTTATTCAATTAATCTTTAATCATTATAGAAAATCCTATAATAAAAAAACAATTTTCATTGTTTAACTAAATTAGTGGTTCCGGCATCTATTAGGACACCTACCAGCTATTTTAAATGTACAGTTAATCATTAGTAATCCATACCTTCAAGTTTCTACAGATATGTGACTAAACCAAAGAGCTCCATTTGTTTTTGCTCCTCATAAAAATGGATAAGAACATTAAACAGATCAAAATATTGAATCTGCATATCAATTTTAAATTATTTTTATTATGCCTGTTATGATTACCGAGACCACTCTGAAAGAACAGATTGAGAGAGACGAAAAAAGAGAGACAGTAATATTATTTTATTGACATTTTTTTACTCCCACTTTCCAATTTCAAAACATAAATATTCACTTGAAATATTAAGTTCTTTAACCAGTTAGTAGGAGACAGTTTGTCAAAATGTAATACTACTAAATCTTGATCTTGTGCGAAGAGCAATAGTCACGGATACTGTAGCTGTCTCTGTTTGCTCCGGCTCATAAAATGTTGCACAAAGTGTGTAATCGAAAGTACTCACAGCCAGAGTGTTAATTAATTTAAGAGCCTCTTAATTTAAAAAAAAAGTGAAAATTTACAGTGTAAAAAAAAAAGTTTTTATTAAGGCTTTTCGCAACAAAAAAAAAGAAAGAAAACGTACCAGATAAACTGGAATAAAAACTGATTTTCCTTTCTTTCGTTTTCACAAATTTGAATCCAAATGATTCCAGAAAACAAATTTCTTTATGTTTCCTCTTGTAGACATAATGCAGCTCACAGACTTCAAGTCCACATAGGTGAGAACAAACCATCTCCCATCACCCTGTAACAAATAACTTTAAATTGATTTATCTATTTGAGCCTTTTTCACTTGCTCTAATGAGGCCGATATGGTTTTCAGATACCTCAAGACGTGCGGCGAGTGTGACCAGACCATCTTATATATTCAGGGACTCAATGAAATCACAGGTAAATTCAAAGCATCACTATCTATTTTTAATCCCATAAAGTTTTTTTGCCTAGTTATTTGTATAAAAAGAAATGATGGTTTTGATTGGAGAAAAATGTTGTTGCATCTATTTTTTTCCACCATTTTGCTTATAGGAAGTGATTTATGCTGATGTGAGGCCTAAACTACAAAGAAATTCAGGATCTTCCCTGAATAAAATACCCAAAACAGCTGCAAGTACAGAGGAAGTTACATATGCGGAAGTCAAAGTTTATCGTCAGAGTTCCGACTCAGAAACTGTGTTTATTGTTTGAATGTTGAAGCAGATTTACTGTAACAGTGCTGATTTTGGAAGAAGAAGAAATAAAAAACGTTCTACACCCGATTGCAATCATTTGCAGGAATCAAGTTGTTCTGCTTTTTGCAAACCTACTAAAACTTCCAGTTAAATGATAATATCAGCATAGCACTATGCATGTATGTGTCATGTGGTTGTTGCTTGCAGGAATTTGTCAACATTTTTCAGTTTTTTAATTTCGAATTTTTGTCTTTAACATTTTACACAAAAAATATACAGTTTGAAACCACTGGGGATTGTGTGTTTTATGTGAGCTCTTTGTTAAAATGTATCTGTTGTGTTGTGCAGAACTAAACTGATCATGCTCCTTGAGCATTTGTGATGAAAACAACTTGTGTCACATGTAAGGTTTCCTAATCAGTAATATCACTTGGCTTATTTAATATGTAAGCATACATACGTCTGTGAATGACTGGTAAAGTGAGGGTTGGAGCTGTTGGTCTAACAGGACAAAAAGGTCCTTAGTCCACAAATTCATGTGGAAGTGGAATAAGGAAAGCCAATAGAACATGTTGTCTTAAGGCACTTTCCAAATTATAATTATACAGACAGGTTCCAGTTAATTTACGTATATTAGAAATGTATCCTAATTGTTAGAACTGTGCAATCAAATCTGGTTTATTATTCAAATAAGTTGGACTGATAAAATTTGTTTTAAGAAACCCATCAGATTGCATTAAGACGACTTCAAACATTTACTGCTGAAAAATTATGTATTAACTGTGTACAGTCGTTTGCAATGTGTCGTTAATTTGGCAAAAATCCTTATGCATGTGGTGACAGTGGAAAGTATCCAATAACAAGAAAAAAAATCTCTAGCTGACAGACAGACCATACACAACAAAAGAGTAAAATACTGATCCAGAATGTTAAAAAAGGTAATCGTTACTTCTGAAGTGCGTTCATCTACTGTTAAAACACAGCCAAGCAGGTGAGCTCTAAGCCAGTTTTCAGGTAAGAATAAAAGACATCATGTTCAGTTTGTTAGCAATAAAACACGAACGATATCTCTAGGAGAACCAAATGGTTAAACACCAAAGACAAAGCTAAGTGTATGATCTCTAAAAGGGAAGTTCTTGGCAGCAGAGACCAATTACTCCATCGAGGTACATGTCACAGCTAAACACAACCCAAACATTACCTCGCTGTTAAATGGACATGAAAGAAGATACTCTGGTCCAAAATGTATTTTTTTAGATGTCATCATGAATGCTACTCACAAGTAACTAACTCTCTTTACTCCAATACCAATTTATGCCTCTTTGAAAATGACTAAATGTCACTTCTTGTCAACATGTACTACTAACAATGCACATTACCTTAAACTCACCATGCCAAATGTGGAACAAAAGCATCATGTCGTGTTAAGGCTTCATTTAGGGAGAAAAGGAGGCAGGCGAGAGTTTGATGGAGTGGATAGATGAAGGTAAACACAGAGAAACTTAAAACGAAACCTGCCACAAACTGGAAAGTACTCGATGCTGGGGCAGACGTTCACATTTAGTAGGAGAAAAACCAAAGCTAAGAATGATTTAGAGTTTCACTTCAACAATTGAATCAACATTTAATTGAGAACCTACGGCAAGACCTGAAAATGGAAGATCATAGATTTTCAGGAATGATTACAGACGATCTTGGTTATACAAAGTATTAATTAGATTAACTTTTTACTTTATACTCTTTTAGCCTCATTATTTAACTGGATAAAAAGTGATTGACAAAGCAGGTCTGTGTTTCATCGGTGGATCATATTCTAGTAGTAACACCTACTGTGAGCTTTAAACTTCAAGCCTTTTTCTCATAAACGTAAATAAACAAATTTAAAACAGAAAACTGGCTACTTTAATTAAAAAAAAACTGTCTGTATGGTAGCGGTGGCCTACCAAGTACTAAAGAGGTGGTAACAGTTATTTGCAATGCAAACATCAGCAGAACACAGCGACAGTTTACGGTTTGTTTCTGTTCCTCATATGCCAAGTATTAACAGAACAGGATGAAAAGACATGCAAAAAAAAAGGAGAAAACCGTGCCACGAGTAGAGAAGTGAACATGTTCAATATAAATTACAGTGGAGACCATCTGCACCCACATTCATTTTAAACCAATAAAAAAGGCTATATTCTATAATAGTTATACTTTTTTTATTTCAGTAGAATATCTGTTTAGTCCGAACATCAATGGTGCTGCAGGTGTTGTAGCCTGAGAATGCCTTGTGTGAACCAAATGTGACAAAGTTCAGTTTGCAGGCCAGTTCTTCTGTACTGCTCGGTGATCGTGTGCTTCAACAGTTACTCTTTAAAGTCAGCATTTCCTGACAATATGAGTCTGTGGGTGTGAAACAGTGTGAGCCCACATATGCGTCACTGATGTCCTTTCCCCGATCCTCACTCTAAGGTGTTGGAACAAAAATCTCTCGTTTTGTTTTTGTTTTTGTTCTGTTTGAATTGCACTCTGTTTTATTCTCACCATTGTTTGTGAAGGGAAGTTTCCTCTAACCGTAACTTTATTTCAATTCTGTCCAACCAGCAACTACACTTTACCTCTGTAAACTGTGTAAATAGGTTTTAAAATGTGTATTTTTTTACAGAAACATGTTTACATTTATAGATGTGAATTTATTTGTTTCTCTTTTCTCTTACCTTTATGTTTTGACAGGAAGTAGATCTTTAAGATAAGAACAGTGTTCTTCGAATGGAGGATCCTTAAACGTCTTTCATTTATTTCTGTTTTTTAGTCACTGATTTTACTTCTAAACATGAACACAAAACTAATCCAACAAAACATCACATCATAAAAGGTTTGATTCATGAGCCTAACGATAGGCCATTGTTTTTTTAAGAGTTTCTACCTAGAAAATTGGCAGCAAATATCATCTGTGGTCATTTTCTGGAATGCAATTGCTTTAGACTGGCTGAAGACGCAACAGTATATGAAGTAAGATTTTGTAACAACCGCTTCTCATCACAACTTCACTTGTCAAACCTTTGAAACGTTGTCGGCTACTGGGGCAGAAGACGATACTTGCTGTCACTTCTTTAGCCACGAATATAAAGTTGTGATTGCATTTTACACAGCCTCTCCAAAAACAGTTTGCAAAAATCCTATTAGCAGCAGATTTAACAGCAACACCCAAACTTTAAATACAATAAATGCATGAAACTAATTTATGACTGGCTACTTACATCAAGCCTATCAGCCTTTTTTTGTCCAGCATCATTTTTTAATTTGCTTGAAAACACAAATTAGTTGTATTTTTTACTCGTATGTATGGCAAAAAAATAAAAATCCAATTTTAAGGGATTCCTTATTAGATACATCATGAATGTTCAACTGATACATTTTAAGCAACCAAGTAACGTTACCATGATATAACTGACAATATGTTTCCAATATTTTGTCAAACCTATTCCATGGTTTATTAAATAGGTTGGAGTTCAACGGGGGGAAGTGACTCAGGCTCCAAACCTGCAAGGTAGGCCTATTCTTAATAAGGTGTCAAAAGTCTGCAAGAAGAGCTCATGAGTCATATTTAAAGCATAGTATGTAACCGAAAAATTATTTTCAAAACACATGGGTTGTTTTTCTCAAATATTACTACCTAACTATTACTTATATAACATTATTGTTATTTTTACCAATTGCTTTAAAAGAGTTTATACCACTGGTTTAGATTAGCATTTTAGATTTGCTTATTTTTAAGCAAAGACAATCCAGTGTAGACATAATCACTGAACTGATCTGGTCGTATTTCCTGGTTCTACTAAGAACTTGAGCAGCTTTTTTACAGCTCATTTAGATAGCCGTAAAATATTTATTAACTGCTAACAGACACCAGATAACCAGCAGAAAATCTTTTTGGTTTTATATTAACCATTCCATTGCAGGTTTGACTGAAAAGTTGGACAGCTGACATTATTTTTTTTTAACTAAACCTGTTGCGAACGCAACTAACATGTGGGATATTTGCCATTTTAGAAATGGTTGAGGAAATGAGCTTCTGTAATTGAGACATGCGCGAGGAAGCACCACCCTGATGGCAGTAAGATAATGTAGAACATATGTAAGTTCAGAACTCACATACCTAGTCATCTAATTGAGGTTCACCATATCTGGATATATTTTAAGCAGAATAGTGTGGAAAAAAAAGTCATTTCAAATGTCAACAGTTTAACAACGAAGCCCAAACAGATTACTGTGAATGTTCTTTTTAAAAGCACATTGTGCATATTGTGCGACTGCAGCTGTGTTTCATGTGGTTTCCCAGGTTGCATCCTACACTGGGTTTGCTACTGTTTTCAAGTCAAATGGAAATTTATTATCAGGAAATAATCTGCTGCACTCTGCTTTCCAAGCCTCTGAATGGGTAATGTTTTCCACAGTTGTATCAACTTGGAGCTCAGCAAATTAGTCATCAGTGAGGCAATCAGTTACATTAAAAGAAAATAACTGATCTCAAAGAATGCAGCTCTAGGAAAGCCAAACTGTAACTATTGATTTCAGAATTGACATAACATAACATTTCTCTATTAAACACAAAATTAAGCTCTTTGTTGTTTTTTAAGAGGTGCCATCAAGTTCTTCTTTAATATAAAGAGAAATATGCAACATTAAACTGACTACCTCATTTTGAGGACTTTTGTTCTTTTTGATTAAATCTTTTTTATTTCATATTATTGAGCTTAAACCTATGTGAACCTCAGATTTAAGATATAGAGTTTTCAACAGCAGTTCAACATCATTTAGTATGAAGTTTTAAGTGTGCATCAGGATTGTTATCAGTTGATCACCTGAGGTCACTGTTGCACTGAGGTTACTCTATTTCCAGAGAATGACAGAACCATTACTACTCCATTTTTGTGCGTTTCTTCTTCTTCTTATTTTTCATATGATCGTATCTAGTTTCATCGTAACAACTGAGTTTTCCTGTTCCAACTCAATAAAAAACATTTGAGATTATTCGGCCTGTAAATGATTTTTATCTTCTATGGCAGTTCAGCTCCCTGAAGGTATTTTCACTTCCTTAATTAGTAACGTGCAGCATATAACGAATTCAATCAAACTGTCTCTATTAGAATAAACTTGCAAAGTATTACCAAGTCAAAAGTTAGATACAGATTTTAAACTTTTTGGTTTGTTTTAATTGTAGCCTTTACTTGTTTGACATTTCCCTCCCTGCTTGCACTTCTGCTGGGTCGAACACTGGGTGTTCATTTTTTTATACAGAAAACAAACAGCAGAAAATCTTATAAAGGGGCCTAAGACGTATGTTGCAGTGATGTAAATACCCAAACTCTGACAATACAGCTGAAACATTGTTAGCCAGGACCTGCAGGAACCACGCCGACTATAGGATTCCTTAAGATATCTTAAAGAGTTTTCACAAAAAAAAAAAAAAAAGTAATGCATAAATACAAAATGGAGTAAAATTGACTCATGTTTCTTTTTTAAAATGTTGTAATGCTGCAACCTAAAACCAGTTTCCTCTGCTTCCGCTCTTCTGAGACTAATCATACTGTGCATCATAACCCTGTGCATGATTATTGCCTGTTGCCTCTCGCCCTTTTCTCTGCCAAATAAAATTCTCTAGGTAGCCGGAAAGAAGAGGTTTTAAAATTGTCTCTGAGAATTAACAGTTCTCTTTTACGTGCAGGAAGGTTGTAATTATTGTAATAACTTAGAAACAGTGGAGCATGTCTTAAAAGAATGTAACATGTATACAGAAGAACATCTATGGCTAAAATCAGTTCTAGGTAGAGGGATAAAATATATTCAATCAGTCTATTGGAAGATGTTTCTATAAATATTAGGGATCAATTTAAAAGAAATAAATAACAATACAAGGTTATTTAATTGTATTCAAATGATATATAGTTAAATTAATCATAGGGTACATTAGCTCTGATTGTCTTTGACATTCACACTCCGGTCAGGTAGGTGGCGATTTATGCACCTTTGTTTGCCAGCTGCCAATAAAACCCCTAAAGAAAGAAATGATTTGCCAGATTGTCATGGGTCTCCCCGCCTGTGGAACTCTAGTGGTTGTTCTCTGACCTTGACTTACGGTAGCTGATAGGACATCTCTGCTATTTTTGACTCTAATAAATCAAACTTGGACCAAACTGGATGGTGGTCCTCAAAATATTTTTCTGACCAGTTTTATTGGCTATCATTCTCAGGTCAATGTCTTCATGAGTGAATCATTTCACCATAACGCTCTGAAAGAGAAACGCTAGATTCTCGTTTAAACCAGTTCCTGTCCAATACCACTGGTCAAAAAAATCTATGTTATTGTGTTGTTGAAATATTTGGGTCTTCTGATGTGTTCTTTACTCTTTTATTTAATTTTTTTATATATAAATACCTAAAAAGTATTATATGCACATGTGTTATGTTTAAATATAAATGTGTGTTTGGGTTTATCTGTTTTGTTATTTCTCCTTTGATAATCACGGCGACAACTACGGGGGAAATGAAATGCTAAAGTTTGTAGTTTCAACAGAACTAGTGAGGTGTACAGGGTTTTTTAGTTTTGGGTTAGGGGTTTTAACTACGGGACTTTCTGTTTCCATAAACATGCCGTTTGAGTTATGAAACTTCAACTCTCATTTTTGGAATTGTGAATAACATTTATTCTGAATTGTAAAGATAAAAATGGCAAGAAAAACTTCTGCAGTATTTTTTTTAATTTTTATGTATTTTTCTCTATACTGTCTGCAGCCACATACAATATATCCTCACAGGAATTTAATCAGTCTTGTGCTATACGTGAATTTAAAACATGGCAGGAGTCTTGGTGTGTAGAATAAAAAAACATTCACAGCTTTTTCATTAGAGAAATTATTCCAGACTTTAACATATTTGATATATCTTATGGAAAATACCTATTTATAAGATTACTTGTCTGTTTTATTTTTCCTGAAATTAAAACTATATTTGCAAGTGTACAAATAATACACAAAAACCAGAATTGTACCTTGCCAGATCATTTTCTTATAATAGGATCCACCTTTGAACATAGATGGAAATAGAACATCTAATAGAACATCTGACTGTTGGTCAAAATCAAAGTTGTCCATGTTACCTCAATGTGTCTTCTGTGTTGATATAATTCCCAAACTCCACAATAATGTTGCTTTTGTTTACTGATTTCAATGAAAATCTTTTAACTGACTATGGGGATCCTTTTAAAATTTTATATCTTACATGCTAAAATTGACCAATTTTTTTCTCTACAATCAATAAAGTTGATCATAAATCTCTGTTAACAAAGAGGTAAAAAGTAACCTATTATTTTTTAGTCTTGATGTCAGTCGAGTGAACTGGTGTCATTGCGTCAGAGGTCTGTGGTTTCTGAAAGGCATTTCCTGGAGGTCTAACTCTGTGGGTGTGAGACTACTATGTCGGCATTTCACTGTCAAAACCTGTGAGAAAAGTTTTAAAAAAAATTTTTGCTTTATTTTGTTTGACTTCCTCTATAGTTTAAAGACTAATAAATCTGAATCTGAAACAGCCAGGACTCTGTTTTAGACAAGACAAGACTGGAGTGTTTGAATGATTCTTTTTAATCCAAAAGCTCTCTATATGTATCTATATGTTTCAACAACAGGCCAGACTCTCTGAAGAACATTATAACCACCCAACACTTCCTCTCTTTAACCCTTCATCCGCAATCACACAGTAACAACACAAGCTTTTCAATAGGAATAATAGCAATTTAATCATAATAGTTATCACTTTTAATAATCCATTCAGCACAAGTATAGAAATATGAAAAAATACCAAAGAAAAAAATAACATAAAAGTAAACAAACGTATATATTTTTTTGTTTTTCTTTGATTGTTTGTTTAGTGGAGTAACCGAGCAAACAGTTCATTTTGTAACCCTCAGTTCCCTTTTTAGATGCATACAAGCAACTTTTAGACTTTGCCCGATACACTTCAGTTCTTTAATGCTTTAAATTTACGGTTTCAAGCTGCCAGTAACCACCTGCATGGTTCTATTGTTTGTAGAAATCATTCAAACCAAAGACATTAAAGCAAAGATAGAGAAAGCGTTGCAAACATAAAAAACAACCAGTGTGGCTTTACAATTTAGACAACAAAGGGAAGTAAGATACACATAGCGTGGATGAAGTATCTTTGTTTGTTCGTTCATGAGTGAGTGTGTGTGTGTGTGTGTGTGTGTGTGTG
>JAVLVB010000513.1:1417653-1474355 GCA_032876305.1 Orestias chungarensis | reverse complement strand
AGGTGTCAACTAATCATTCAGTGCAAAATGCATAGTTTGCAATGATGCATTTTTCAGCAGGATTCTTAAAGGGTGGACTAGTGGGTTTTTGGCAGATCTCCTCACGCTCTTTTTCCCTCTTTTAACAATTTCGTGTAAACAAAGAAGCAAAACGATCAACTTCAAAACCCTCAGGAGTGATGAAAAGCCTGAAGGCTTTAGCTGTTTGAACAATTAACGGCAAGGCATCGCCTCAGATCTCCTCTGTTTCAAGAGTGTTGAAGTAAAGGCTTTATCCCTCTCTGGGCTCTTCACCTGTCCGTATTCTGCATATGGATGTTTCCAGGTAAAAGAAAAAAACAACTGCTGCCAAGAACTGAGGACAAAGTGTTCTTTATATTTCAGGCAATTCAAACAATTGCAAGAGAAAAGCAGGAAATTACTAAATGAATGTTATTAGTGTATGTTAGACAATATGTGTGTATCTGTTCCTGGTTTTGTTTTTTTTAACCAGAGCAAAGTTTTAATACAAGATTAGATTTGGATTTGTATCTTTAGTGCTGTGATCAAATATTTGTCCAACAAACAGTTTTTGACCATTTTAGTTTTTACATATAAATCTCATAAAAATCTAAAACTATGAGATAACTAATCAAAATTTATAAATAAAACACATTTTTAAATCACTATTTCATTTATTTTCATAGAAATTGCAGTAATTAAAGGTGTTTTAATCAAACATATATTTACTTTGTGTTTTACGGCTTCATCTCCTGATAGCTCCTTATAATGCATCTGTTGTTTTAGGCAAAAGTCCACCACATTTTGAGAAAAGGGAATGTGAATGCATATGAGAAGCTAGAAAAATGTGCAATTAATTTTAATAAGGTCAACAAAAACAACCTCTGATCTTAATCATCGAAACCTTTTTGTCCATCATCCTGCATCATTTGTCAACAATAGATGTAAATCTATGTAAATAATTCCAATGTATCCCACAGATCTGACATTAAATAGATCATAACTATTTGCTATTTTAACACAAAAATCAACTATTTTTGGATTATTAAACTGCCAAAAGACTTTTCTTCATGTGTGACACAAAATTTACAAGAGCAAACTAAACAGCTGTGGGGCTGCAGCTTTTAGCAGATGTTACTAAAGTGGAGGTAATTATGTATTAATGGGAAGACTTTCAGGAACAGAAAATTAGAATGTTTAAGTGATTTCAAATGCAGTCATGTGAAAAAAGACATGAATCTTAGTTCTTAAGAATATCTGGTGTCAGTGGTTTAACCAAATCACCCGTTAGCTTTCATTGTTTCCTAAACAGTAACAACAACATTCATTTTTACGTCTTTCAATGTTTTTATACAGTATCTGGTGTGAATAAGATGGAAATGAATTGTTGACAATTTTTTACTAGTACCCTTAAAGGTTTTCTGATTTAAGTGAAAGGGAGAAAAATTAAACCCACTAATGTGCTCCCTTTAAGAACCATGCATTTATAGATCACCCACAGCGTTGAAATCGAATAGATGAAGAAATACCATTGATCACCTTGATTGTAGTGCAAAATTTGGCTGGGAAACGTTTGGTCCTCATTGAGATTGGATATTGACAGTGAAACAGTGCTGCAGACAAAGGTTTGTTCCAGCTGGATGGTGCTCCTCCTACTCTGATAGCTCCAACAGCAAAAGAAAACATTTCAGTCTTTCAGGATGAAAAAGGCAGATTTATGAAAGATTGATTTTGAAACATAGAAAACTCAAAATAACCTGCAGCCAGCTTGGTCCTGAGGTTAATTACGTTGGATGAGAGATGCTTTGGCGTCAGGAGGGAGAACCAAGACAATAATAGAAAAAATAATGATGTTGGTTTTCCCCCTTTTAAAGAAGTCATAAGTGCGCGCAAACAATTTAAAAAATCCAACCTTTAAAGTGAATTTTTACCTTTTGATACATCGGTTCAGTGGAGTAAATACTGTGACCAGTGTTAGAATAATTGGCTTCTCTGCTCTCCATCCCTCATTGGCATCACAACATCTAAGAACACCTGGGATAGTTTTCAAAGCAACCCAAAAGCATTAACCTTCCTTGTTGATGGTTGATCGTACCCCTAGTAGCAGAGATGAGGAAGACCTTGGATGTTATCTCAGCTGGTCGTGCCAAAAGGGTTTCCACTGTGAATATTAAGGAGTTTTTACTGTTTGAACTCTAACACAGGAGGTGTAAAGGCATTTTTTGAGGGCGTCTTCAGTATTTTGGATTTCAGCTATGTGTAGCCGTTAAGACTCATAAAAACCTAGGGTCCAGTGTGTTTTAAATAGAAAAAGAGCCACTAACGATGTTATAAAAGCAAATTTTTCTTCACGGAAAGTTGTACAATCAAAGGTAAGATGCCTCATAAATGTAAGGGTGTGGTTTTCCCATTGCAATACAAGGTAACATCACTGCTTTTGAACCATCTTTACCAAGGCTAAGATTAAATTGGACTACATCTATAGAAGAAATTTTTACAAGGGTTTTATTGAAGGTTTGAGGCAGCCAACCAATATTAATAGTTCGAAGTGTGTTCTGAATTATGTGCAAGTTTCTCCCTGAATGAGTCCCTAACCACAGAGAGGACTAATTAGGCAATCAAATGGCTGAAACACTATTGATGCAGCTGAGATGAGTCCATCACTCTGGCAGGAGTTGCTAATGTGGACGGCCAAGTTAGTGTGTTAAACAGTAAGCGGGGCTGCTGCCTGCTGACACATTAACAAGCCCCTTAAAAGATGCCCAGAATTAATAGATCAGGACAGACGTAATGATGGAGGAAGTTGAGAGACACATTTCTCATTCTAATTTAAGAGGGTCTGTTTTACTCCATGGCGCTTTCAAACTATTTCTATGCTTTTTTTCACATGTTTCCCTGGTACATCTCATCTAAGCTGTTTAAACAAAACGAAACTCAGGATAACGAGGGTGATCCATTTCAAACTTCAAAGGTTCTTTGTCACTCTCACTTCTTCTTTTTGCAGCCGTCTGATTATCTAACATCTGTAAAAGGGTTCTCATGTTGAACACATGGTTCATTTAGACCAGCTAGAGACGCACTTACAAGACGCACACGTATTACACACACTGTAAGGAAACGAATGCCAACGCTTTTCAGTGTTGGTATTTGCAGGACAGTGACTTTCAAACGCTTATACCACCCTGGTAAAATTCCATGTATTCAAAACTTTTAAAATAGAGGAAAATTAATTGTTTTTCCTTGTTTAATGTGACATATAGTATATCCTGTACAGCTTAACTGTAAATCAGACAAAGCTGTGGGGGTGAAAATGTTAAACCAAAACAAAGGTGGAAAAAACACACCGGCATTGAGGAACACACACTTAAATGAATTATTTCTGAAAACATCTTTTGAATTAATTTAAGCATGTAGTTTTCTTTGGTAGAAATCTATCAGCATTTCACAACATTGATTCAGTTTTTACTCATGACTTGCAGATTATGCTGTCAGATATTAGTGATCCTTTTTTTATCTGAAATCTCCTTAAATATAAAATACTGAATTTTAATTGTGTATACAGAGATCTTGATGACCATGGAAGTTTTTCGGGATCATTTGACCACTTTTACTACAGATAACAGGATTGATTTTTGTCTTTAAATGTGCAGTAGTCGTGTATTAGATTTGTTATATAGCCTTCAGGTTATTCTTTCATTGTTAAAGTTATGTTAGCTGTATAATCACATGACTTTGAGCAAGTGACAACCTCAACACGTGTGTTACCCACCTGAAATCAGGTCGCTTATAACTGCTTTTTCTGACTACAGCGCAAACCCCATGGTGAATTATATTAACCTTTTATATTAGATAACCCATACTGAAAAACATCTAAAAATATGGATATTTATTTATTTATTATAATAAATACCAATACAGTCTTATTTCTTCAACATTTCTTAAAACGTATACTTAACCATTATTTTAAGTCATCATTAAGCTTTAATGTGGTCTGTAAGAACCAAAAACAAATGTTGTTAAAGCGTGAGCTTATGTTGCTGCAGATGAATATTTACTTTCTTGATTTAAAGTTCCAGCACCATGCACAGCACCAAAGCAGGGGTCAGCTTCAAATAGAGTGAATAGCTGCTGATTTTCAATACTGTGTGTGCGGCAACGGGTGTTGATATGTAGCAAAGTTTGCATTGGTAACTGAAGCGACTGACCCATTTCAAACATGAAGAACTATATAACTAGAGATGCGGCACTGTTATAAAATTAAACGTCTTCTGCTCTTTATTGATGTGTGTTTGGACAGATGATGCAGTGACTAAGCAAATTTAGGACAGACCAAACCCACCAGGAGCATAAAATAAAATGTAGCAAATATTTATGAATGTTAATTAATCAGACTGTCTACACATGTAGACAAGCTTGAGTACTGAAGTCCTAAAATATTAATTTAGAAGTGTGCAAATCTATGAAACTGGTTTACTGTCCCCTTTTTTAATCTACGTTTTTCTATGTAGATTTGTTTATTTTTCTCAATGTGTAAAGTATAAAAAACCTGGAATTTTAACAGGAGTGTGTAAACTTCGTAGTTTGGCCAGTGCATTCGGTCGTGAGGGGTTTTATTAGAGTTTCACAGTACCATCCAAAGAACTGTTTCAGGGCTCAGAGAGGGATACAAGATAGCTGGGAAAAAGTTTGCTGCTGTCCATGTACTTAAATGTTATAATCCACCAAAGTGTTACACATAGTCTGTATTTATTCCCACTTAGAACAATGGTAACAAAGCAAAGACAATAAAAGAAAGAAAAAAACAACAGTAAATAATTCTCTGTAAGTCTTTT
Organism: Orestias chungarensis; assembly: GCA_032876305.1. Taxonomy (NCBI): domain Eukaryota; kingdom Metazoa; phylum Chordata; class Actinopteri; order Cyprinodontiformes; family Cyprinodontidae; genus Orestias; species Orestias chungarensis. Next base: position 1,469,523 of record JAVLVB010000513.1, on the reverse strand, counting down.
TTGTTGTGGTTCACACAGTTTGTTCTCAAGTTAGGCTTCAGTCTTATCAAAAAGGCGCGTTAGCCTCAGGCAAAGTGTATGGAACGGAAAACCAGAACATCCTAGATTGAAGGAGAAGTAAGAGAAGGAAAGGTCATCCTTCTGTAAAATGGACTTCCTTTCAGACTTGTCCAAAATTGAATCAACTTAAAACAGCAGCCTAACATTTGACCATCACACAGTCGGTTCTGTATTTGCATCTGGATGTAAACTGGGGGAAACATTTACAGTTTGTGTTCTGTCACCTTTCCACCCGTTTCCCGGAGTTTCTGACTCCCCCTCCACCTGAACCCACCGCTCCTACACTCCCTCTTGGTCTTCCAGCAGGTCTGTGCTGTTGCTACTTTGTGGTGGAGGGGGATTGCGACGAGGGGATTGAGGTGGAGGGTTGTGGCACAGCCGCCTCGGACTGGCCCCCCCACAACCCTTGATGTCTGTGTTGGATGACGACAGGGGTGGGGGCGGAGGAAGCCGTGGCAGTGGGGCAGATGAGGGTGGTATTCTTGTCGACGTTGATCCCAAACAGCTGCCAGATCTCAGGCTCTGGATCCTTCTACACTCCTGGCAGATCCTCACGTGGCTGCAGCTGCGGGCGGGCAGCATCACAGGCGTGGGCGCCGGCGGAGGTGGGGTGGTGTTTGCTCCAAGTGGATCCTCTAGAATCCTTTGGGGCCCAGGGCCCAGATCGGGCAGTCCTGTCCCTCCCGCCCCACCAGTGAGGGGGCCAGCTCCGCTGTACAGCTTCCCATTGCTGAGCCGCATCTCCCGGACAAGGCGCAGCGGCCGGGGGGCTCCGAGAGCGACGCGGGTTGGATGTCGCAAGGCTGCCGAACTGCTCAGGGTCCGCCTGCGGCGCATCCGGGAGCTCTTCTTACAAGAAACGGCGTTTCTGAACTCGGTGATCATCTCTTGACAAACAGACACCTAGTGGGAAAGAGGAAGGGAGGAGGGAAGAAGGAAAGAAGGGAAGGAAAAGGAAGGGGAGCAAAGGAAGGGGTAGGTGCCACAGACACAAAGTAGGCAGGCAGCACAACAGGACAGTGGTGAGGCAATACAGAAATAAAGCAGAAGAAAATAAACAATAATGTTTAAAAGAAAATGAAAAAGCTCAAAAAAGGAGGCAGCACCAGAGCAGAAAAACACAGAGTGGGTGTAGCAAACAGGGGAGTTGCCGGTGACATTAAAGAGCACACATCAACAAATAGATGTTATAAAAGGAGAACAAAGAGGTGATGGAGAGGATGTGGAGATGGATAGAGATGGGAGGATAGCAAAGAGAGTTATTACAATCTAAACACCAAAATGTTCCGGAGAACATGAACACTTCATCATGGCACAATGAAAAAACAGGCAGCCTGCAAACTCAGGTGGACATAAACGGATCTCACGAAGACAGACGCTGGTCAAACCAACAAATCTCTCTCATCCTTCAAACACCATGACTGCTGTTATTTGAACACATGACAGACAAAACGTATTCACATACAGCTGCATCTCTGTGGCTATGCATGTCATTGAAAGGTCACTTTATTACAATCACTTCAAAAAGTGAAACTAATATAGATTAGTTAATGCTGTTTTGTGAAGTGTTTTCCCCTTAATATTGGCCTAAAGTTAATGTAAATCTTAAATTCAATAATAATGTATTAAACAAAATTATTTGATTTGTCACATTTTACACATAACCATTGGAAAGGCTGCTGACTTGACGGCTGAGTTGTGAGTCACTGAGACGCTCCCACGAAAGGGTTAGTCCCAAAGTGTCATTACCAAAGAAGTTGTCTGTTCAGGAGGACTAAATCTGAGCCTTTTAGTCCACTCTAGCCTTGAGAGGATTGTAAAGCAAAGCCCATGCAAGAATGTGGGGAGATTCACACGGCACAGGTGGAAGCTGGAGTCAGTGCATCAAGAACCACCGCACACAGACCTATCCAGAACATCGGGCTCTGATCAGGGGTTCTACCTCAGAACGCCGGGACGTTTTTGGAAAATACTGGCCCTCAAAAACAATATAAACAAGAGCTTAGTATAGGGCCAAATTATCAAAGTTAATAAGGTAAATATGCTTGTGAAAGGCAAGTTTAACTACAATCTGAAGGTACACTGTCAACTACTTTTTCACTAGTGGCTTTAAGAAAGAAAGAAAATAGGGCTCTAAACCTCAAAGAGAATAACTCTTCAAAGTTTTCTCAAGAATAGCCAGCAAAGAAAATCACAACATTTCTGTATCACAAGTCCCGAATTCCAATCCTTGAGAGCCACTATTCAGCCAGTTCTGGCTCCCTCTCTTGTTCAACACATTTATTTTAAAATGGCTGAATTTCCGTCTATTACCAGGCTCTGCAGATGCCCGGATAATATATATATTTTTCATTTACTTTAGGTTGTTAGAGAAGGGGTACATCTACAAGTTGCAGGATTGCGGATACATTCCAGGTTCATACGATCAGATTGCAACAGAAACTGAATTTCAGCTTTTATGAGATAAAAAACCTGATCAAAAGAAAATTTATCTGAGATTTTTGTCATATCTCTATGGGTTTGGTAAATGTAAGCACTACAAGAGTTTCACTTTTTGAATTAAAATGATGAAATAAATCAAGATGAGTCTTTTTTGTTGGATTGTTATAAAGAATTGCGATGCACCTGTATACATCACCGACAATTACTGTTAATATGAAAAGCTCATGTGCTCACATAAACAGAAACAGTACTCGTTCTTGGAGAACAGACACTGATGACCGAATGAGAGGGGGTGCGCATGTTTCAGAGAGATAGAAGAAGACGCACAGTGAGATGGGTGAGAAGTAATCCAATAATGGAAACGAAGAATACCAGCGTACATGTGAGGCATGTAAAAGAAGATACATCATGACATTTAATGCCAGGGAAAAAAGATCACTCTACTTCTTTAAGCAAGCAAATATTGGCATTTCTCAATATTGCTTATCCAATCTATTAGATTTAGCTCACAAACACTTGCCGCCACACTGTTAAACAACAAACACTTAAAGGGCACAGAGACACAAACATAGGCAAGAGGATGCAGCGTACTTTCTCTGGCCGAATTATTTTCAGTCCAGAGTCGCACACTGTCACATTCCTTTCATAATATTGGCACAAAACATGGAAATGTTAAGAGTGCAAACACAAAGACGGACAAATAAACACAGAGACTGAAAAATAAACTCTGGCCACTTTTTTTTGCACACAACACGACACACACACACACACACACACACAGGCAAACAAACAGAGAACATAATCAAAAGGGCTGGCAGAATGCCATGAGAACCTACTGGAGTGTGTCTGTGTGGTCGGCGAGGGCAGGTATGTGGGCATACCTCATCGGTCTCTGCCGAGCAGCGGGTCGACCACACAAACTCCATGATGGCGACAAACACGGCGATGATGAGGCCGCAGATCAGAACCACGAAGATGCCCCCAATATTCTCCATGCCCAGACCTAAAGCCGCCAACAGGGAGGGTATCATGTTCAGGTGCTTTGTGTCATTCCTCTTCGTTTGAATTATTTGCATCTGTTGTTGAGGTTTTGCTTTTTCTATTTTAGTCTGCTTGTGCCCCAAATAATCCAACTTTACAGCCTCCTGTTCTAAAAAAGCGAACACTTATTTTATTTTGCAGATGTTCACAAGTCAATGGTTGAACCCATAAGTTAATTTCCTAGCTCTACAGTGATATGTATTAAAATACAGCCTTTACTGATATTTCCCAGACTACTTTATAAAAGACAGGCTTGGTTTGTTGTTTTGTTTTTTTACAGATCATAAATTACCCTGCTCAAATGGGGACAGTTTCATAATCGGCTGGTTTTGCTTTTGTAATCTCTGCACATAACAACTGACAATTTCCAGGAGGGGAAATTAGTCTGACTGAAAATGCTTTCATCTTGCATTAGACAATGGGTGCAATCATTATTTTTGAAACTTGACCCACACTTGGCACCAGAACTCTAGACCTCCACACCCCTGCAGCTTTGCAGCTTCTTTTTTTTTTTACTCATGTCCTGGTTTTGTACACATGAAGCTCCATCAGAGGAGAAGTAAAAAACATGCTTATCAAAAACAGAAATCTAAAATTTTTAATGTGTATGGTATTTTACAATTTTTTTTAACCAAATGTATTCAGGACTGGCTAGGACTTTAAACACCAAGTCTTACTTGAGACAAACAGAAGACATTTTGAAAGCTAGATCATTCTTTTGTTCCTTTAAATGCACAGCAGGGCAGACATCAGCCATTAGCTACAGTCTAGCAGAGAGTGAGAAAACTATTATTGGGGACATTAGAAGGATGAGGCAGCAGAAAGGAAAGGGAGCTCACCCTTGGCACGGTGGTCCTCCTCTTTGGGACACTGGCCTCCCTCCCACCACCTCCTCTTCAGGATCTCCAACCGGTTATTCTCATGCATCTGAAGGATGGCCTGCGTGATCTCTTCTCTGAACGGAGATCCTGGCAGATGACAAGGAAGCAAGATGAGAGCCAGCACAGGAAAGGTGCAGCATTAGGAACAGAAAAAGAAAGGATAAAAAAAACCACAAAATGATAGCAGACTTAGGGGTAAAAGACAGAGAATTTCTGTATCCAGCTTTGAAGTGGATACAAGTGATCTTGTGGTGAGTAGTGAGAAGATTAGAGAGATAAACAACGAGATTAAATCCAGAGACAGAGATAGTGGTACGGCAGCCGCTCAAGTAGAAATCAAAGAGTGTTACGAGGGAGACCTACAAGAGCAGAGTGGGAGGATTTAAAGCGTAAATTTACGAAACATTCTGAGTATTAAGCCATCAATACAGACAAGCCGACTTTAAGGAGTAGATAACACTCTTTATGAAAAACTGACAGCTGTTTCATCAGATTAATGTTGAGTACAGGTTGGATACTGGAACTGGTTGGATGAGCGCAGTCAGAATAAAGTAAACACCGGGAGTCGCTTTGGGCTATTTGCTCAGGCATTGTGAAAGTAGATCCTTTATAAACAATCAAACTAAACAGGAACACTGTGCTTTGTTTATTGTTCCCTTTAATACCTTCAGACAACACTATCACTGCTTTTTGTTCCAACAACGTACTTATTCCAAGTCCTTACAGTCTCACCCTGAAAGTTACTGTTTATTTTGCCAAATTCTAAACATGTGACATGACCACAGTCCCTTTAAAAGATTTTCACATTCTTGAACCTTTTCAAAATGTGATTAACCACTAAAAAGGATAATTGTCTATTTGATGAAACTGATGTATATTTTTTCAATAGTGTTATATACTTATGTGTGGATTTCTTCAATCAATAATTTACAGACAACTTATTTGACATCTGAATTGAAATGAGCATTTTCCTAAATTGGTTGTATTTACAGCAATATCGTACATTTAAAATATCTCAATTTAGTCAGACTGGATGGAAAGAATCTGTGGACATATCTTGAATGTCTCAACATAACTTCAACATTTGGATTTAGGGTGAGTAATTTGCATCAATACTGTATTGCTCTTGTCACTTTGGGCTATTTGCTGAAGACTTCTATCTATCTACCCTAACCAGCTTCAATATACCAGGTGAATAAGAGTGTCTTCGCTACATAATGCTGCATCATTGTCCTAATTCATTAGAATATACCAGAGTTACCTTAGGCCACTTGCTGCTTCTCTAATTAATGCTCCTTTTCTCCATCCTGCCCATTTATGTTAAGATTTTGTCTTGATGAGATTGTCATTGCGGCATTTCCTTTTTTTTTTTTTTCAGATGATGAACTGAGTAGCGTCAACCATGTCTTGGCAAGTTTGTAGTTGTGCCACCGACCTACATTTTCAGATGGTAAAAAAACAAACAGTTTTTCATGATATTTTTAAAGCTTGATGATGTTTTAAACACTAACTCTATTCCCTCAACTTGTCTGCTGTGCTCCTTGGTCTTCATGATGCTGTTTATCATCTAATAATCTCCTCTATGAAAACTTTACAGAACCATTACCAATGAGGTTCTCTGGAAGATATTTATTCATTTTATATTGAAGATATTTATTTATGAAGACCAAATACAACCCTTCCTCTCAGATCTGTATATTTTAGACATTGAAAATGGATTTGCATCTATGCAGATGTTTGTCTATCTTTCATATAAAACCCCAATAAGATACTTTTAGGTTTCTAAATGTAACATGACAAAATATAAAAACATTTCAGTTAAGTTCATTAGACTCTGTATTTGCATGAATCTTTTAGGGTTTTTCTTTAGGAGATAGGAAAATGTTCGTCCTTTTTTTTTCATTCAGTTTTACATCCCTCTCTTCTCTCCCTTGATCCACAGCAGAACGTCCAGCAAAGTCTGAGCCCTTCATTAAAACAGACCAATGAATCGGTGACGCAACTACCATGGGCTACGCAGTGAAAAAAGCTTTAATAGAGCTGGGCATGAGTTGAAAAGCAATTAACTTCCTTTTCATTACTTCCACATCAGATACTTTCTAATCCCATAGATAAAAACTAAATCGATACAAGCCTTTTTTTTCCAGATCTAATCTTACAAATCAGCAACAAGAACGTGTCTGCAAAGCATTAATGATCTTGTGTGGCTGTCTTTGCTCTTACAGGTAATAACTTTTAATGCTGCTCCTCTATTATTGTGAGATTAATCTCAGGCATGTTTTGTAACACTGTGCCCTTTGTTGGAAGTGTTCAGTCATTCCGTGACACTTCCTCCGCAGCTGTTCACCGGTCCGCCAGATTGTTTCTCAGTGAGTTCACTGGGGCTATAGGTGACCTACTTTACTCACAACTGTACGTAGCTCCTCGAGTAATGACCTAGTCCTTGGCTGATTCCAGATAGCAGTACTCCATAATATCTCAGAGGAACGACAACATAAAGATATTTTACAGAGAACATCGTTGTGGAATTGTACGAAATACTAGAGCTGGTATTTAAAGTTTTTGAAAGTATGCTTTGCTGCATTTACAATCTTAATAAATAATAATGTACTTTATTGATCCTGTAGGAAATTGTTTTTGGTGTAAACCACACCGAGGCAGACATTTTGCAGGCGCCAGGTAGGCAGTAGCGCAAAGGGTCTTGCCTAAGGACCCAGACTGGATGCTGTGGTGTATTTTTGCCCTGGGCTGGATTTGAACCCAGGAGCTTTGGATTGGAAGTATAGTGACATTCCAATTGAGCTATCCAGCCACTTAGTAACCCCAGTTAATCCACTGTTAAAATCCTACTTTTGAGAAAAAAAGCAAGACCCATTACACAACAGACCTTTGGTTGTTTTATAATGTCCACATCCTTTTATAGATGGGATGCAACTGTGTTTAATTAATCGCGTACAAACAAACAAAGTCAAGCGCATACCCATCAACACTAAAATTGCCTCTGATTAACCCAAATAAAATGTGACATTTTATTTATAACCTTCTATGTATATTTTACAGCAAAACCTATAGTTCCAATTTTTATGAGACCTGTCAGACATTATGAGTCAAGGGAAGGGTACAAATTATTTTTAGACACATCAGCTCTGCCACGCAACACAGTGAAGGCAGTAATCATTAAGTTAGGAAAGTAAATGGTCCAACATTGACATTACCAAAAACTGCACATCTGTCAAAGTTGATTTAAAGGTGTGCCAGTAACCTAAAGCAAAATTAAAGAATCACTGTGCAGTACCTGTCACAACAGCCTACTCTGCTGTACTTATTCCTAGGCAATGTTAGTAAAATAGAAGACTGATCCGATAAAAAAAAAAAATATACAAGCCTAGTAAAGGTTTGCAAAAATGGGATTTACCATCACTGGAAAAGAAGGACAAGAAATAAAATGAAAATGAGTAAAAACCAAATCATATTGTCTGTTTTTACATCCAACAAACTTAGAACAAAATGACTATAGCACCAAAATATTCAAACAAATATCTAACTCTAAATAAAATTGTTTATGTGTAGGACTAATTTAAACTTGAACACCTAGATTAAGTTCCTATATAAAAACACATTAATAACCTAAAAATACGTTTTTGTTTTAAATGTTGCAAAAAAGTGTTATTTTGCCTACAAGCTGCTCCTCAAATACTGGAGAACTATGGGAGGTTATAAAGTAAACCGTTTCACTGGTGTGCGGTAAGAAATTGACCAACAATTTCAATAATTTATTGACATTTCACCGATCTAATCAGAAACATGGCAGATGTGTCTGTGGGCTTAAAAGCCACAGATGTGTTAGTTGGAGGAAAATGTAGAAATTGATTGTAGCCTTTAAAGCCTGAAAAACACAGCTAATCCCTATTGATGTTGCTTATGTCTGTTTTTCAGAAATCTTTAAGAGGCTTGTTCACACTCTCATTAATTCATGAACACGTCTTGCACTGTTTTTTTTTTCTTTAGTTGTTGATGCAACATATTCTAACATTTTCTTTAACACGTCAAATGTTATACAAAGTGTCTACCAGACATTAAGGCTGTCATCAGAGTGTTGACAGTCTTAATATTTTTTTTCTGTTTTAAAGAGGTAATATAAGTATTAAATTAGCTTAATTAGTTTAGCTTTTACCATTGCTCTAAATGTATATGCCAGGAAGCCTAGGTGAGTAAATAGGATCGTTTATCTTTTTCCTGCTACATGGAAATAAAAAATAGTTGGATTAATGCATATTTGAAATAATGTATTTCCCATTTGAAGAGAGGTTAGTAGAAACAAGCTCCTATGTAGGGTCAAACAAACTCAAGGAAGACATTATTCATAGATCGCTAAATAAAAGTGCCAGTAAGCATAGGTGAGTAAATAAGATAGATCGATCAGGACAATCTAATAAACTTGAAAAAGTAACTTGTGAACATAACGAATGCTAGAGGCGCATTTCATTCAAAGGAACTGGGAGTAAATCATGTTTTTCTATAAAATAAAAGTAAAAATTCTAGACAAATTAATAGTTTCTGTGAATTTCAGTGATTTAGTATGTTATTAGAGAAGTGAAATAAAACACTAATTTGCTTAAATTAGTTTTCTTATTGAGCTGCACAAAGTGACCGGTCATTTATGACTGAATATAGTTCAAACCCAGAGTTAAAAAAGTAATAAGATAATAAATCATCTTCTTGTGCATCCAGAAGTAGATAATGCTTTTTCCCCTGTGGGACTTTTTATTTTTTTCATGCACTGACTTCTTACAGCTTTTCCCCTAATTCCGCTTAAAATATTGATGTTCCGAATCTCAACACATTTTGTTTCACCTTTTCTGTTTCAGCAGTGGCTGTGAGAATAAATAAACGGTATATTGTCTCACGTCAACCGTGAACTGCAATCTATACTGTTAATGAAATTGTAGCAGTGAAGATTTTTCATTAGAAAAATATTTAATATTCAATCACATAGTTCCAGAACCAGATTTGTTAAGTTAAAGAGGCAAATATGGTTATTTAAGAAACAAATAAAGAAGGCGTAGGCATAATAGCGTAAAATTAAGCATAAAGACAGCAGTTTAAAAAAAAGCTAATGAGAAATAATAAAGAAGATCATAAATAAATGGCACAATAAACAGATCAATGTAACATAAAAAAAAGTAATTTTGTAAATACAATAATAACCAAATAGACGTTTTTATATTGGAAAATGTTCTTATTCCTTTGTGTTACATAATTAATGTTTCTTTTGTTTAAATATTCAAAATAGTATGTCAGTACTTATACTTTTGTACTGTGATTTGATAAATTATTACCCTGGTTAATAAAATGATTAATGTTGTTAGCTTTGTTGAAAAAAAAGTTGATTTTGTCACATGCTTACCCAGCGGCATGCCGATGCCGTATCCCTTGGTGTCCAGCAGTCCTCCTATCTTTGTGAGGTTGCAGTTGAGGCCGCGATGGTACTCGTTCATAGTGCTTTCCAGGAGGAAGGCGTACTTGGAGTTGAGTACACGGGCGATGCCCTCCTCTGTGCTTTTAACAAATACGCTCGGTAGTTTGGCGTTCATGTAGTTCCACATCCGCTGGTATGTCTGGTACCGTGAGTTCTGCAAGACAATTGGAATATAACTGAGGATTTCTTTTAATAGACTTCCCAAAAATCTGTCTTAAATCTATATGAATGCAAAAGTAGAAACAACAAAAATAAAAATAAAAACTCATCCTAGAGAAAAACTCCAAAATAAGCAGATAAGAAAGTATATATAGAGTTAACACTGAAAACCTGAATATGCTATGTAAGGCATCCGTAATTATAAGGAACATTTTTGTTTTGATGCAGTTGATGTGCAAGACTAAAAGTAAAACATGTGTTTTCTGCTGGTTTGCAGTAACATCTCATCAAGACACTTTTAAGCTGTGTTGTTCCCAACAGTGAAGTCTACCAAAAACATTATTTAGAGAGAAAAAAGGGCTTAAAAAACATCTTAATTTGTGCTTCAAGATAGATGAAAAAAACAAGACAAGTCAATCTGGTGAAACAAGAGTAAATACTGGATTGAATTTTAGTCACTGAGAGTGATCTGAGAAAACACGAGATGCAGGCTGGTTGCCAACTTACACGTATTACTGTTGCACTGCTGAATAATAACCAGTCAGATCACTAGCTCTGTAGCTTTTGCTTTTATACTGCCAGGCTCTGTTGTTGAAATTGCCATCTGGTGAGTTTATTATGAAACAATCATAATTCTGATCATCTTTCTCATGTTGTTATGAACCAGTTTAAATGTTGAGTCAATAGATTTGACATCTTGGCTGCAGCTGTTAGTGGTGGTTTAAATTATGGGCGACTAGTGATAAAGTAACCTTATTGAAGTTATGCATTTCAGTACTTATATGCATGTTATTCATTTTAAAGAATAATTGCAATATCACAAATTTTTGTAATTCATCATAATAACCAATAATAACGGAGTGGTACCCTTGCAGTTTGATCATTTTGGTTTTAAAATCTGAGGCTGAAATAAGCAACAACTATATTATTATTATCATATTATATTAACTCCATTACTATTGTCACCTCTGTTTCACTAATAAAGCTTCATTTATGCACCTCAGTTATGTCTGGAACAGCAACGGAAATTAAGTGTTTTAACACGAAAATGTTTGCTTTGTTTTGTTAATCTGACAAAAGTACGTTGAAAAGTATTTTACAACGCACTTGAGCTTCATTTAAAATCATAAATAAAGCATTTTTTTAAAGTATTCATAGAAGTACAGTACATGGAAATTTCTCTGTATTTTATTAGAATTTTATGTTATCGACAAAACAAAGTGTAAAAAATCACACAGAGTATTTTATGAAAAAAAAGTGCCAGAGTTGAATGAGTGGAGGAACTTTAATGCAAGGTCATGTTATGAAACAAGATTGAAAGCTTTCATATAATAATGCACTACTGGGTCCGTTATCTAAAAATACTAAGTGCATATCGTTAAACTCACAGAGACATGGGTATTCAATATACATTTTAAAAATGGCTAAGAAAGAGACAGCAAATTGATAATTTTTACTGTAAAAGACCTGTAAATATCCACAGTTTAGGTGCAAAAATATGTTGTGCCCAAATCTGTCATTTTTGAAGCGTGGTGGGAATTGTCGAAAGAATGCCAAAATAATTCAAAGATTTATTCATTAATGTCTCAAAATCAGAGGTTTACATAGATTCTCTCTGGAGTTTTCAGCATTGCCAGTAAAACATATGAGTTAGGATTTCACAATTTACAGCTTCTCATGGTAGTTTGCTGGAGTTATGGTTGATTCCTCCTCACAGATCACCTTGATCTCATTTGTCCTTTCAATTGAACCCTAAACCCGAATCTTAGTCTTATAGGACTAAGATTAGTGCCGTGTTGGCCAAACCAAAACTTTGTTTTCTTTAAGCCAAAACGTATTCTTTGCTTAGGGTCATCGTCCAATTAGAAGACACTTTGGGCACATCTAACTTCCTGACTATAGTCTGTTTATTGGGGAATTGTTACATCCACATAATGTCATGTGATGCCACCATTATTCATCATCTATTTTATCAAGTACACCAGTAACTCCTGCAGCTAAAGAGCCCCACAACATGATGCTGCCACCAACCAAACTTCAAAGTTGGCATGGTGTTCTCAGGTCTCCTCCTTTTTTCCTCCCAATGTTACATTGGTCATTTGTAATGGATGATGCTACAAAAAATAGTTATTTTGTTTTGGGTGAGAGGGAGGAAGTAGAGCTTTTGCATGGAAAACAGTTTGTTCCTATAGGGTGGCATGAGAAAAAATAACTATGAAACCAATTCTCTAATCTAACTAGGTCCATAACACAAAACTCACAATTGTTATGTGCTATAAAGATCTTAAGTATATTAAATTGTTTTCTTTCCATTTTGTCCTTTTCATAGCACATAGACTTTCTTATGCTCATTATTTTATACTATTCAACTTGTTAATTTGAGAAAAAAGAATGAAGGTCAAGGAGGTACCATCCATGCGGAATAATATGAGCATGTATTGTACTTTAGTTGTGGATCAGACACTGACTGAGGAAATGTACTCTAACAATATAACGACACTAGCTTGTAATGGCAAACACAAAAAGTGCTCTATACTATCTTTAGTAAGGACAGAAAAGGAAACAAACACCACTTGTCATGAAGTCACTTACCTTAAATGCACATAAATGTATTTTTTAAACTCTCACCTACACACGTTCCCAAGGGCTAACACACCAACATCACACAGAGAGGAAAGAAAAAACACCACAACAAACCACAGATGTCAGCTCAGACGCCTGAAGCACTCTCACAAAGCAAACACAGGCAGTCACCCACCTAATACAAGCAGCCATAAAGAAAACTTAGGAAATGTCACAACAAACATTCACTCTACCAGCAGATTACAGTCTAAATTCTGGATACACTCACAAGCACTTAGAAACGTAACATGGATAACCTGTAATTCCACTAAAAGCACAAAGAAAAGCACAACATGAACACATGGATGCAAACTGGCTGCCAAAAAATACAGTACTTCTTGTATTTTATACTAAATTTGGAAAAACTAAAAAACAGATTGTAAGAATAAAATACAAGCCTTTTATTTTCTGTTCAATCTAAAACTCTTGGTTCCATCAAAAATCCTTTTTTAATTGTCATTTCTAAGTTAAACTTCGCACAAATTACTGTGGCTGCGCTAAAGTCTTGAAACTAGCCGCTGTGCTTTACCATGAAGAATGTCATGGTGCTCCCTCCGTGAATGGTGCCATACTCAATGTTGGTCTGGTCAGCCAAATCATCCGGAGACTCGATGGGAACCTCCATCCTCTGAACGGTCAGGAAGGCTGCTAAATTGGCCGTGTAGGAGGAGATGATAATCAGCGTGAACGCCCACCTGAAAGTGGATAGAAAAGGGACAAAAGATCAGGTACTGATAGGGATTCTGTGCTCTGTTATAAATCACACACAAGATTCCTTGCTAGTATGCCTGGACCAACTTTTGTTGTTGAGTGAGAGCAAAACCTGCCCTCCTATTTGTGGTAGTAAAGTAGATAGGATTTTAAAAGAAGGTAAAACCTGTTACATTTTATGCTATATCATTTATGTTGTTTAAAACAAAAAATGTAGCATTGACAGCATTTGCTCCCTCTTTCTCCACGTGTTTGTGTGTTCTGCAAGCCACAGTGAGATATCTGGTTTGCAAGCAGAGAAGACAATGCTTGCTGTTCCAAAAGTCATAGCATTAAATAAAAACACAACACCTTTCAGTCCCATTAATGTGAACATTTGTTTGGAAGTGCAGTTGCAGAGCTAAAAGCAACATTTCTGTAAAGCAGCTGACTGCAGGCTTGAGCATCTGAGCACATAGCTTAACTAATTGACCAGGTAATATTAGCTTGCTCTCACATACCTGCTTTTCATTTCCTCATCAACGGCGGCATAGGAGGATGTAGCTCCCAGTCATTCATCGCCAGAGTGTCAACCTTAATGGTACACAAACACCTCACATTGTTTCCTCTTGTGTTTTTCTCTCAGCTGTGTGACTGTTTATTTTGTCTCCAGGTACTCGAGCATTCACAGATCTAGGTCCTATCGAGCTCTCAAACCACAGCATTCAGTCTACAGATCAACCCACAATGAATGGTAACGTCGCAATAAATTGTACTTCCTGTCCGCCCCATCGGCTCCGCCTCAGTCACCACTTGTTAACCATCTCTCCAAACCCGAACTTAGCCCCTGCTCCTTCCCTGGCGAACATCAACACCTCCTCACTCTAAGAGTTTCTCTCCATTCTTTCTCATAGCGACCCCAACATTGCATTCTCCTTCTCAGAGCTCCCTGTTCCCCATAACGCTATTCTATTTTTAGACCAACTATATTGTCTACCCTACTATTTTTAATAAATAATTTAACTGATTCTTGTCTCCTGGTTGTCTTTTGCGTTTAGGTCAGAAGTTTTGGTTAAATTTTGAAACTAAATATATTTACTATAACCTTTTGTTTCTTAATTTAGCTTTGTTTCCACAAAATACCACAGCTATGGGGGATCATCCGGCATCTGTTTTTCAACAATTAATAAGCCAGGGAAAGCGATTGTTTCAGAGGATTGGTCCTTGCCTAAATGCATGCAGCAACCAGCAGAGTTCAGATGAACAACATCTCTCCAGCATGGTTAAAAAACCCTCGGCTTACTGCTGACCAAACGCACACAAACTACACTTCAAAACGTGTGTTATCAATGAAAGTGGTGATGTATGAGGAACATCGGACACCACCAATTACCAGTCCTCAGTCCAAATCCAGACCGAGTGATGGCTTGGTCCAGACCAGCAAAATAAATGAATACAAACATTTTCACTGAACAACTTTCGGGCACAGAGCCGGGCAGAGATGCGAGGTGGTGTGCTTCGAGATTTTACCTCTGTTGCACCGCAATAGCTGCCCTCAGTTAAGCAAATCAAATCTTTTGTTCACCCAAAAGAAAACCACATTTCAAAACGTGTGTGTCTGAAATGTGCGAAAAAACAATCAAAATTAGAGGTATAGGAGAGGATCTTTTCAATAGAAAAATTTCAATGGAAAATCCCATTGAAAATGACAGCCAATCAAAAACGACCAGTGGTCAAAAATAACTGGCTGTCAATGCGGAAATAAAATGTACACTATGATGTATATCACTAATGTCCCCACCCAACCAACCAGGACAAAGCGCGCTCATGTTTGAATTCGCGCAGGCGCAGATTCTTTTTTAGGAGGTAAAACGGGACAGACAAGACGCATCATTCACAATTGCAAGAGAAACACTGTGTTTGAAGTCGCTGAGAAAAAAGGACGTGCGGGCTCCCGATATCAGGGGGCGTTACTGGAGATGAGGTGGCGCATGCGCAGTGTTGCAAAAATGAGAATGAGCTGAAAATCCTCTACTATATCTTTAACAGTGGACTGAGAAGCAGCCCTATGAAACAAAGCAAAGATCTCAAACCCAAAAATCTACAAAATATTACAAAAAATTTTCATTTGTATGCTTGATGTGTTTGCATTGCTCTTCCCCTAAAAGAAATACCTTTATATTTATTTATTACTTGTTTTGTTTTCACTTCAAGTAAAAGATTTAAGTTGTTAAACGTTGGTCATCTTCAATAAAAAAAAAAAAAACTTTTAGGCACTGTTTGCATTCCTAAAATGTATTTGTTTAGAGGTTTCAGTTTTAATCTGAAAACATGCTTTGAATTTGTTTGCCTGTGACAACTTGAAATAACTATTTGTTGATTATGAAGTGCGCTAAAGCTAAAACGGCGCTCAGACTTTTATTAGGACACAATTCTAGTAACTAGACCTTGGTAAGTTTTAATATAATAGGCCCGGTGTAAATGAATGGAGAATATATGTTCAAGTGTTGAAGTGTGCTAGAAAGACTAGACTAAGGAAAGAAAGCAGACAGCATATGTGCTAAGAAGACTCACTTGGTTCTCATGTGTTATACTCAACTGACTGAGGAAATGTACTCTAACACTCAACTAAGATCCCATTCACACCTGGCACCAACATCTATCTGGAATAAACTGATTATGTGCTGATAGTATAGGTGTGAACACGCTTAAAAGATTTTCAGGAGTGATTCCCTCGCATCTTTTTGTCAGAGAAAACCTTGAAACTCTTCAGCGACATTCTCCGTTGTATTACAGGATGACATATTGGGAAGTTATATAGTTTATTCTGAATTTTTTTAGAATAACTTTAAGAAACGTTATGCAAAGTTTTTCATGCCAATGAGGTAACACAAAAATAAACACTCTAAAGCATGTTTATTCAGTTATACAGTACATTGCAAACAATGGCTGTACTGATGGCTGCCAGCAAGCAATTGATTGCTATTGTGGAAGAAACCATTTTTCTTTACCCATAACCTTAAATCTGCAGTAGGTAACTTTTGAAAAACCTTGTGACGGTATAATATGAAACAAAAAATGTGTGAAAAAAAATCGTACTTTTCTGTCTAACTACAGAACTACACAAAAACAACCAATCAGAGCCAGGAGGAAAGACTTAGCAAGCTCATAAATGAGCTGCTCATAATTGCCTTTTTGCTCCAGCTGTGCTAATGGTGGAGAAACAACTGCGGTGTAGCACAGCAGACAGAGAGAGAGAGATGGTGGATGATAAACACAAAGACGAGCTTTATTCATATTATCTGTGTTAATTTAAAATCTATGCTGATATATTTTTCTAGTAATTATTTTTCCAAAGTTGGGCTCTGCGTATCAGTTTCTGTGATAGTAACACTTACTGCTTCAGAATACCCAGACATTTTTGACAATTTAATCCTCCCAATTTAGTGGGTTTAGTTTTGGATATTTCCTTTTCCTGTTCCAATTTGACTGAGCATCAAAAACAAACAAAACAAGTTCCTTAAAAAAACAAAAATCTGACTTTTAAATACATCATCGGGGTCCGAACTCAAGTGTTCACTATGGAAAAAAAAAAATTCAAATACATTATTGTTAAAATCCCGATGGGCAGCTGCTGTTGTTCCCTTTGTGCCAACATTATTAAACCATATGAATTAAGATTAGGAGGAAGCTTAAGTTATCTGTGTGTAAAGGCAGAAATGTAGTAATATAGCAGATTCATGAGGACGTATAGGACATTTACTGGACTAATTCTTTTAAAACATATAAAAACCTTAAATAAACATCTGAACAGTTTAAAATGTATATATTTCCTCACAATAATTAGTGGTAACAGTTGATAAATGTTCACTTTATGTTGCTATGAAGTCTAAAACAATTGAAAATATTTGACAATTATTTAACAGTCGTGACCTTGGACTAACTGGATGTCCTTGTTTACCTGTTTCTACATCATTAATTTTCTCTATCTCACCCAACTACGTGATTCACTCTTCCTGTCATGTTCTTTCCTTTATCATTTCTTTCTTTCAAGGAACACATCTTTCAGGGTTGCTTTGGAAACATCATCAAGCTTGAATTTTTATGTTTTGCATTTGTTTATTGTTTGCATAAAATATTGACATTCGTTAATAAAAGTGTCAGCTATTTACTCCAAATCCAAAGTCTACATCTGGCATCTAAAAATCGATAATAGCCCAGCAACAGAAAAGCTGCGTGAAAGAAAATGATTCAAATCATTGTTAAATCCCCCTTCCCACTTCTTTGAACACTGTAAAGTTAACACAGCTGGCTTCTAGAGAAGCTTTCAGAATCAAACAGCGTTTACATTTTCTTTCTCCTTCTCGCTCATTAGCATCCAAATTCAGTCATAGCAGAAACGCTGCATGTCTTTAAACTCATATTTTAGATGTGCAAAGGAAAAAAAACAACAACCACAAAACAGCCTTTTCAATAGGCAAAAAAATAAATGTCTTTTTACAAAGTCAAGGTCAAACATAAACAGCCTAACCCCGCTCTAACTTACCACACACCGCTGACACATCTGGTGGACAAGGCTCGGGGCATTATCTCCGACCCCTGCTGCATGAAGCCGCCAACAGGAAACCACAGACTGTTTCCCAGCGTGTACTGGTTCTCCAGCATGTCCCGGCGCTCACGCAGACACGGGTGAGGGTTGTACCACTCATAGGGGCTTAACCTGGTGAGAAAGTGGGTGTTTATGGATGCAACCTTCAGGACAAACTGTAACCAGGGGATGCACCTCTGTCGTTTGAACAAGCCAATCAGTCACACAATTCCTGTCAAACTGTGTGAGGGGAGGAAAAAAATGATTTATGACAGGTGGCTTGTGTTTAACAATAGAAATGGCAAGAGAACTCAGATGTGAGCCGCAGACAATCAGTGCAGTGTGTGATGTAATGGACTGACCTTGCTGCCAGGAAGAGCACGCAGCTGACAGCCAGGTAGGCGAGTAACATGAAGAGCCAGACAGCTGGAGAGAAAGGATCCAGGAAGGAGAAGTAACCTGGCTTCCGACCCTGGAAAAAAAGAAGAAAAGACAAAGATAGATGAGAAATCTGGGACAGATGGAGAGAGAAGCTGTTAAAAAAAGTGTCCCCGTTGCACCAGTGGGAGGCACTGCCCCCCCTCTCCCTTTGCTTTAACACAGCACATGCAGTGCTTCGATACTCGATATAATGCTTGGATCCATAAATGCTGCTCAAGAATGCTTTCTACCAGAGAATGAAACCACATTAGGAATGTAAAGCTGCCCTTGTTACACAGCTCCGACTTACTTCCCAAAAATAAATTCTCACCATAAACCTAATTGAGGACTTGGAGTAATAGAATCAAAACGGGATCAACTCTGGCGCAATGAGCTATTTCGCTCATTTCAACAAGTGCAGGCTCTCATCGTCTTCGTCAACATGGGGGGCTTAAAAAAACATGTACAAGAGCTGAAGTAAGTATATGTCAGCAGGTGCCCCACGGCCTGAGATAACACCCTCACCAATTGAACTTGGTACAAGATGCTGATCCCCAGGGTCATGAACGGCTTAGAGAAGTCGATAACTTTCTCTCTCTCTGATGTGATGGTGAAGCCCGCCACGGCCAGGTCCGCTTTCTGGAGGATTCACATAGATAGATAGGTGGATAGAAAGCAGCAGG
Organism: Orestias chungarensis; assembly: GCA_032876305.1. Taxonomy (NCBI): domain Eukaryota; kingdom Metazoa; phylum Chordata; class Actinopteri; order Cyprinodontiformes; family Cyprinodontidae; genus Orestias; species Orestias chungarensis. The sequence goes on along the minus strand of JAVLVB010000513.1, from coordinate 1,450,458 downwards.
GGTGAGCAATAGATAGAAGCAGCGAAGGACAGGAGTAGAAGGGCTAAAGGTTGTAAGGAGAAAAAAAACAACTAACAACACCAAAGTTTTGCAAATACATCTGATTAAAACATATTAATGCTTTGAAATTACTCAAATTTTTCATGCTAATTAAAAAGCAGGACAAAGTTTTTTAGTAGAGTGTATTATTGTGAAATTCATACTCAGGGAAGACCTCATAGGCTTGCTTTAGAACATGAGTTGCCAGTTCTTGAACTGGACACAGCAAACATGGACGAAGGTGGTCTGGTCAGATCCGTACTATGAGATTCTTTGGCAAGACTTTATAGAAAGGTTTATAGAGGTAAACAATCTAATCTGACTTAGTTGGATCTATTTAGCAACAAATCCCATCAAAGGACAGCTATTTGCGAAATTTAAATGTCTTGTATCCTTTTCCTTTTACAATTTAATGGAAGTTTTGAAATGTAAAGGTTTAATGTGCAGTACTTTATCCTTAAGTGCTGAAACTCAAGTGCAGGTCCGTGCAAATAGTTTTGTAAAGCACCCCAGTGAGTGGATGTTAAAAGTTCACAGAGTCACCTTTGATGAGATATGTACTATTTGTCCATGATCCAAATGAGGCTAATTGAAAGTAAACACTAAGTGCCTGGTTTTCCACCTGCATAAAAACCTGCAGGTCTCTGGTCGTTCTGCTTCCCCTTCCGCTCTTCCATTAAAGAGCTAATTGATGAACATGGGCTACTAATTACAGCCGAGTGATCGGGCTACGAGGAGGGCGGGGAGTGCAGAAGCATGGAGAGCTGGGGGAGCACCGCTGTGGCAGACCCCACACAGGGACCATGGCTCGGTAATTGAAGTATACCGTATGGTAATTAAGCCGAGAGGGGCTCTCATTAGCCTGCTTCAACCAGAGTGTCAGTCACAGGCTCAATAGGCCAGGACAGGTTGAATAGGGGGGAAAAATGGATATTTATATATATGCAAAGTAAAGTGGCTAGTAGTGTTTTACTGCTTGTGAACACAGAGCGTGCAATATTTAGCCATTTTCTCCAGTGTCTTCTGGGGAATTATCAATTCAGCTTTTGTCCTAGATAAGAGTGTTGGTCCCCTCTAAGGGCAATTTGAGACATGGGGAGTTACAGCAGAACTGTGGTTTGGGGCTACAGCACAAGTGTGTTAGACTTTGGCTGTGTGTATAAATCGCTATGTGTCTGCGGCACATTTCTAATTATTACTGCTCATACTTATGTGTGCGTTCCCCACAGAGCTCACCCTGTTGATCAGCTCTCCGACCATGCCGGTCCAAGAGCCGTTGGGCTCCGGGGCCCCATAAAGCCCATCATCCACAAGCTTGATCTTGAAGGAGAACTTTAAGATGTCTGCCAGCTCCCTCAGCATGTCAACACAGAAGCCCTCGTACTGTTCGTTGCCCTCGAAGTCTTGGTAATTGTCCTTTCGCATTACATATGGGTTCTCCTGTGTGCAGGGAATACAAGACAGAAAAAGCAGCGTTTAGTTTTAGAAGAAATTGGCTAAATTAAATAAATCAACGTAATCGCTTTTGATTTATTGCAGAGATTTTCAAATAGAATCAAGACTCAAGAATAATTTTATTTATATAGCACCAATTTACTACAGTTGTCGTCTCAAGGCACTTTACAAGAAAATCAATTAAAATCAAAGATACATCATAAACAAATCAATTTGAAAAAGTTTCCAATGTAAGGAACCCCAGCAGATTGCTGATTAAGGTCTAAACAAAAAAAGGAAAACTATCAACTTCTGCAACGTTCCCTCATTAACTTGTTCATTAAAAGTGCAAACTTTGTGCTCTCCTATGCCCTTTTTCTTCAAATTATCTGGAGAGACTTGTGGTGTCAGAAATTTGAGCTAATTCTTTGCAACAAAATTAATGAGCATAACAGATTTCTTCAGTTTGTTTTTTCTAAACTTAAATATGTCGGATAGTTTTTAACGTTAGACTGACATAGCTTATTAAAATAGAAAGCTATTTTAAAATTATTATTCAAATTATTATTATTCAAATTATAATTTACTAACTGCAAAAGCTAGGAAAATACAACCTTATCCCATGCTAAACGGAATTATCCTCCACAAAATAAAAGCTACCTTGCAGAAAAAACAACAGAAAACAAAACTGCAGGCAACTGTTTCGAAATATTGGGATTTATTGTTTACATCACTGTGAAGGAATTTTGGCCCACTCATCTTTTGCAGAATCATTTTAGTTCAGCTGTAATAGAAGGTTTCCAAGCTTAAATAGCCAGTTTAAGGACATGTCACAACAATTTTTGACACATCAAATCGATTAAAAACTTTTTTGTTCCTTTTTCACAATAAGGGTTTACCTGCTTGTCTGTTTTGAAACATCTATGGTTCAAGATAATATGTCTTAAATAATGCTGGAGAGTCCAATTTATGTTTAATTTATGTTTGACCAGATCAAGACCAACCCCCATGATGTTTTCCAACTTCCCTGAAGTTTCACTTTTGTCAGTTCAAAGAACATTGTCTTGGGAATAACCAAGATCCTTTTTTTTTTTTTGGCAAATGTGAAGCTAGGATTTGTGACCTCTTGAATGATATGATGTTGTGCTTTTGAAGCACCTGTGTTCCTTGTTTTCTCTTTTTGTAGATAATGGCTCTCTGTAGGACAACTGTTTCCCTTTCTCTAAAGGGGATTTCAGTTCTGGCTGCAGCATTCGGCTGTTAAAATTTACATTCTACCCATTAATCACAGTTAGTTCTTGATTTACCAAAGAGTTGGTTTTCTTATGACCAATTTGGTTTGGAGGAGTTTTTTTCTTACTAGATAAATCAGCATCGGAAAACTGATCTTTGTATTCACAAACCATATCTTTGTACTGAATAAAGAAAATTGCTTGATGGACTGAGTATTATAAAAAATAAAAAAAGTTAAACGTAAATAAACCCGCCAAGACAAATACCTTTCATAGTACTAAACATTTGGAACACTGTACTCTAAGTCAGAAGAATATAAATATATGTGTAAATTTATTTTTATGACAGATTTTTCCTAAATTTGACCTCTGTTGGCGAAAAGTCAGGACAACTGAGCCTTAGCTGAGTCAGTGCAGTGCAGAACATGTTTATCTGCTCCCTGTGAGTCACTTATAGCTATAGAAGTCTAATAGAAAATTGCTTCAATAGACATAATTCGATAATGAAAGATGGCTGTAGATGCAGGTTAGAGGGGGGAAAAAATATTCACATCAGAAAAACTACAGTGTGGACAGTAAATAAAACTGATGCACATTGGTGGAAGCTAGGCTATCACAAACAGGGCTTGATTTATCTCTAAAATGCTGCCGCAGAGAAATAAATGCATCACATTTTGTCAGAAAAATGTTGAGTTTTAGACAGTCTGGCTGCAGAAACCGAATCAGTGATGTGTTACTACAAACGGACATAAATAAACAGCTTAAAGACATAGCTAGACTTTAAATGAAGTCAACTGCATCGCATTTATGTAAAACATTATGAAAGATAAAATCTGTTAAAAATAGTTCAATAGTAAAAAACATTTACATGGATCTTAAAATTGAAATAAAGTCTCAGAAAGATTTTATCATTGTCAGAGAAGAACTTGGGACTAATCTGTAAATCAAAATGCATTTTATTTCATTTTCCTATTTATTTAAGTAGGACAACGCATATTAATCAACATATTTGGAAAACTTCAATGTATATATACCAGAATTAGCACAAGAGCTAAATTGCATCTGCTGTGCTAAGACAGGCACCATAAAAAATTACATTTACCACATTACAAACAATGGACACAGAGACCAATTACAATAATAAACAAAAAAATTCAATAAATAGTCTGTAAATTAAAGGGAGACAGAATAGATAGAAAAACATCAGATAAAAAGCCAAACAGCGACTAGGAGGGGTCGGCTGCAGTGGTTACAATGAAGAAAAGTAATAGGAGTTAATTTACATGTTATCGGTTGTAAATTAACTGTATGTAAAATTACTGAATTACTACAAAGTACAGCTGTTGTGCAGCTGTTTTGAACCTGCTGCCTGGTGCTCCTGTAACTCCTGCCTAATGGCTGGGTTATCTTCCCTGAATTTTCTTCAGTGCAGTTAATGGGGCTCCTGGGTGGCTCACAGTTCAATTTTGGTAACTCACTGCAATCATCTAGTCCCTCTCTGTACAGCTTTGTAGAACATTGCAACACGACTGCTCTAACAGGTTGTGAAACAGCCTGTCAAGAAATTCTCAATGGTGCGCCATTAGATGTTAGTGAACGAGTCTAAACCAAACTACTCAGCTGCAGCTGAAACAAACCTATGTCTCGTTTACATCTAATGAGCCAAATTTTGGCATGCAATCCTCCTAGCTCTCAATGAGGTCCTTGAACTCGTACAGGTTGAGTAGAAGTATGCTGCGCTGACACAAACATGACACCCTTCTCTTTAAAATGGTTCTTTAGTATCTGATATGCAAATCAGGGTGAAGGTGTAATCTACAGATGAAATAGTGGAATTAAAGTTATATTTGACGTATATAGCAAATCTTCCCGGAGGATACTTTTAAATTGGTGCAACATGGGCTGATGAGCAGAACCACAGTTACATAATAGGTGTAGAGGAATGTTAGTCAAATGTTTAAAGTGGGGATGGAAGAGTACTTGTCCGTAGAAGTGGTTTGGCTTTTATGCAAAATGGAGATGGTCAGCTGTAACAGGTTTAGAGGATGTGTGCAGGCTTTGTTCTCAAATTACTTAATATCAATGGAAGAAAGTGCAATTCAGCAACTTCTTTAGATGTTTTTGGAACGAAGATGACACTCCTCTTTTAATCAGACACTTTTAGTTCACTACTTACATTCCTGACCGTTGGGTTGCTTTACAACAGCAACGTACAATTTCTCTCTGTTTTGCTCGTTTTGATTTTAAAAACAAGAATCCAAAATTGCTGTGTCACAAAGCAAATTTCACCATGTACACAAGGGGAACACAGGGTTTTATTATAAAGATAAAGGTGGTGGAACAGTAAAGACATTACTGGTTTCTACGATGTCATTAAACATCTAAATAGCAAAGAGACAGCAGGACATTAATAAAGGACCAGCACTCTGGCAGCCTCATTTAAGAGACACGTCCGTTCTCAGCGCTCTTTCAGTTTCTATGACAGCTACTGCGAAATTGCCAGAAACAGACCAAAAACACAGCATGAGCTCCAGCACAGCAGGCGAGCACAAAAACAATTCGGTACTTGCCAGTGTGGACACTTGTGAGGTAGCTGTGACCTTACCAGAATGGTGGTGACAATCAGGGTCTTGTTCGCCAGCGTCTCTGAGACATTAATATCCAAACTGGTGGAGTTCATTGCCAGAGTGTTGTTGGAGTACCAGATCCCAATCTAACACAGAATACAAAACAAGAGAAAATCAATAACTATTGTGGGATAAATAATGCTCTCTTAAGCTCTATTGAACCTGCTTTTATTTATATTTATATTGTGTCACACTAAAAGCTCAAGTGCATCAGTTAGCACATCCATCACAGTTATCTATTTTTAAATGCAAACATCCAGGACGGTATTTTACGCAGACTGTTATGTAATGTATATAGTTCCCACAGGAGCTGAAAAAATACAGTAACATGGACTATTATAAAGCAATTTCTATTAACAACCAAGACAATGAGCTGGCGACAAGCTGGCAAAGATGGGAAGGAAAAGCATTCATGATCAGCTATTTTATTGCCACATCTCCTTTCTCTGCTCACACCTTTCTTAAATTGCATAGCAGCTCATTTATTTCCGTTTTATGGAGACAGTAAAGTCACTTAGGTGCATAAGTGTGTGATTATGACCTAACCAATGTTCAGAGTGGATCAGCAGCTCAGAGAGGCATTTCTTAAGAATATTACTGTAAATGTTTCAGAGGATCAGAAGACAGGTAATGGCTCAGCTGACAAAATTGCAGCATTTCTATTACAGTTTTTATCCGGGTTTGACATTTCAGAGTGTTTCTTTTATTCGAGAACCGCTGCAGTCCGTCTAAAGTGGATGTCACCACACAAACAGGTGGACAAGTTAAAATGTTAATTACTAAAGCCAAGCTCTTGGGTAAGTTTGAGTTTAGCCTTAAGTGAGAAGATGGCTTTTCGTGTAAGTACTGGAGACACTTTGCTGATAGCAGAGATCAGGCAGACAAACTAAGGAAAAGGAAAGAGGACGTGTTCCCTCCAGGCGAGAAGCTTTACCTGTATCACTTAAACTTCACTTAATCTTTATCTCTCGTCACTTCTTTTGGAACACTTTTCCAATGAGTCCATCGTAAAATGAGGCCATCATCTGATTAGCCAGACAGCAAATATTTTTAACAAATAAAAATGACACTGCTTTACTGGATTCATTTTTTCTTAGTAGGTCCTTGCAGCTAGTGCAAGAAATGTTTAAGACTCTTCTTTTGCAAAGTATTTTATATTTATATGCACTGACTAAACTATTTTACCTTTTGTAACTTTACAAACATATATTTCAAGGTGCTGTATTTGTACTTTACGGTACAAAAAAACACTTATAATTGCAAACCAGGTAGTGACTTATTATGAACAACGATTTAAATGGTGTTTGAATTTTTATTCAATCACCTTTATGCTAAAAACCCTAAATTTAGTGAAACTAATTGCCTTCATGCTGTAGAGTCCTAATTAAAAAATATTACTAGTGTTTTGTCCAAGCATGTGGAAATATACTTAAACTGAGGGGATCACATATTTAAGAAATAAAAAATAAAAAAGTATGTTGGATAGAAATAAAAAACAGATAAAAATACATGTACTATGTGTTTAAACATTGCGGGTTAAAGGTTCACGGTCGAGGTTATAAGGTCATGTAGAATTTAAAAACAATATGTACAACGGATTAAAGATACAGCAAACAGCACGTTGAAATCTCCAGGTAAGCATTTCCACAATAGCCGTTTCACGGTGAGCATAAATACAGCTGACCAGTCTGTCATTTATTCTCAGTATACATACAGCTCCTTTGAGGTTTGCTAGAAAATGTAAGTAACCAAACAGCATCATCAATACCAAGAAACACAGAACAGACAAACTTAACAAAACATGCTGGTACCCATTTAACAGACCAACAGTTAGAGCATTTATTGAAGCAGCGTCGAAGAGGCCCATGGTGAGGGAATCTGCAACTACAGAACTATTTTTTGTGCACTCCACAAAATTGGCCTTTTTGTGCAGTTGGCAGGAGGAAAGATATATTTTAAAGAAAGCCATAAGACAGTCAGTTGCAGTGGGCCACAAGCTAGATGGGAGACAGAACAAACATGTAGATAAAGGTGCTCTATGTAAAGGAGACCAGACTTTAAGTGCATGCTGAACACAATGTTGAGGAAAACTAAAGTCTAAAAGCTATAACTGGGCCAATTGGTGGTTGCATAAGTATTGATCAGTACGATTAAATACAAATGTGTGCCATAGTTGTATATACAGTGATGTGCTGCTTTGTGTCGGTCCCACTAGTTAAAGACTAATAACCTAAAAAGTCGTAGTAATGTGTTAAAATGTGAAAAAATACGGTCAATACTGTTGCCATGCACTTTCAATACTTCCATATCCAACGATAATAACAAAGGTACCATTAAGTCTCTAACTGCAAAGTGAAAATGATAATATAGTTTGTAATTTTTAAAGCTACACCAAAATAAGAACACTAACTTGTTTAGAAATCGAAATGCATGTCATGAAGTTAACAGTTTTTATCCTGCTTAGGCAAGCAGTCAGTACCTGTTTTAATGCATGATTATTTTTCTAATCCAACTATTTTTGACTGATTAAACCTATTATGTTTAACACCAAAACGTATCTTTGAATTTGAAACATATGAGAATTACACTCTGGACCTCTTTAATGAATTTTGGTGTTCTAGAAAACAAAGCCAGCTCATAGTTCATGTGAAGACAAAGGAGTCCAAAATCAATACAGATCAACATTGCTGAAAGCCTGTAGCAAATTCACTTACGTTAAACAGAGATTACACAAAGATGGCTATTAATTAGATAAACCGTGAGCAAAGACGTTGAATAAATAAATAAAAAACGTTTTTTTTATTATTACATTTTCAATTATAAGCAACATGATTTATAAAAGTTTTTATGGATTCGTAGTTTAATACAAGTGAAGATATATAATTAAGAAAAAACAGACAAAGGCAAAACAAATAACTCATATATGGAAAAATACGTTCAAAGAGAAAAGACCTGAACATGCGATGACAAATCTTCTAGAAAGATAAGCAACAATGTGGAACACATCTAAAGGCTAAGCTCTTTTTAAAGTATTTTGGTAACCTTTGGATTTTATATATGTCCCATTTTGCAGAATAAAAGACCTTCTGGTGAAACACACATCTGTTTAATAAAGTAGAGATCTCTGTTACATCAGGGGGAATCTGCGATGACGCTAACCTTCGTGTAAAATGCCTCCGCTGCCTCTCTGAGAACATCCAGGTGACCTGTAACTAACCTAGAGCTCAAGGCTGCTGACCTTGCTGCTACATCATATCAAGTGGCTCCTGACCTCTTTTTGGCCTCCTCTGTGTTTCTCCAGGATCCGTAGGGTGTAGTTGGTTCTCTGACCTTTGCTGTTGAACTCCACTCGCCCCGTCAGGCCATCGTACTCCACCTGATAGGCAGATGGAGAATAATATTAGGAAGTGTAACAGTGGCATAGAGGCAAAAATGAAAATTAGGGAGAAAAAATGCACAAAAGCAGACAGACACAAACAAAATCATTTCCTGTGCTAAGGCATTTTCTCCCCCTTAGCACAGGAAAAAGTAAAGGATCAAGAGGCTCAGAGAGAAAGAAAAGAGAGTCAACAGCCTCTTTAATAAGACCCAGACCTGCATGTCACACCTCGGCTTGGCCACTCCACAGCCCAGGTGCTGGCACAGTTTGAAGGAACTATGATGAATGGCAGCATGCTGGAGATGGAGCGCGCCATGATGTTGACTAACAAAGACAGATGTCGGGCAGATGGTCCGCGGGCAATGAGAGATGGGACGCAGGCTGCCTTGACAACAGGTCGCAGATGAGGGAAGCAGACGACCAGAGAAGGGGAGACGCCAAAAAACTTCACAGACAGAGGTTACGCACAATATGAGATGATACAGAGGGTGAACGTGCGTGCTTGCATTTCTCAATATGCTCAAAGAAATGAACTGGCTAAAAATTAGGATTCTGATTTAACAATTTGTATAAAGCAGCTTTCTCTGTTTCTTTCTCTCTGTTGACTTGATGGAAAGATAAAGATAACATGCTTTATCTTATTTGGGTCTTATTTGTAAACGAGAGCACTTTTTTTCTTCAAGTTTGCTCTCAAATATAAAATGATTTTAAAGTCGTCAAAAAAAGTGTAAAAAATCTTGATTTTAATTTCCTAAAAATAGTTTGCATCTCTAAACATGTTTTAAAATGATTTACTTGGTTATTCTTGTTGTAAGTGTTTAAGAATGTACCAGACAAATCATCAGACCTTTTTTTAAATAGTAAACAATTCAATAGTCCTATGTGTTTTTGCATTTTGCCACCATTCATTTAATACCCCCAAATGAATGAATGAAGCTTTGCTACTATTGCCTTCTGACGCCACCTAATTAAGCTCCATTTTATACTCTATTGCATGAAGATTTTGAATTTTGCATCCTAAAAATGTGGAAAGGTTCAATGGGTACAAACATGTTTAGACTGTAAATGATTAAAGAGAAAAAAGAAACATAAGATCCCTAACATCCGAAGATGGATCCTAGGATTGTAAAAGTTGAAAAAAACATTTAAAACATCCGATCTCAGGATCTGATTGATTGAGTTTCAGCTACAAAGGGGTGTAATTACTTGAGCAGCAAGCTGAAGATGTCACCTCAGGGATCGGGATGTTGTAATCGATCTGTTGTAATATTTTATCGATCATTTGAGAATGAGAACCAACTTAATCAATATTGAAAATAATTGTTAGCAATAGACCTATTATTGTGTGACAGGAGCCGCAATGGACGTAAAGTGGCTCCACAAATATTATACACAAGCGTACAAATATAATATTCATGTTATCGCTAAATAAAGATGAACCCTAGGCGTTGTACATTGTTTGTATTTATACAGTTAAATGAGATACTCTGATACAATCCTATTAAATACAAAATATCTACAAAAGAAAACCTAAGAGAACAAAAAATGAGCCTTAATATTATTCTGACCATTCAAACCGTTTCCCACCTCTAAACCTCAAGAAGCTGAAAAACAGTCAAATTGATGCTCAAAAAAGCAGAAAAAGAATATAAGAAAACAATTTTCAAAGGTAAGCATTTTTTTTCCCCCGTTTGAAGTGAAACTACTAAATGGCCGCTACAAAAGAAATTATTATCTTGAAAATCAGAAAAGGTTTCCGTCAGAGCTGCTTTAAGGATTGCCAGGTGGGCAAATCAAAACGCCGTTTCCAAGTAAAATACCTTCACCGGCATTTAGCTCACACTTAAGTGGTGCTGTTCTATTGTGATCCGATGACTGCACACACAAAAAGGTAGTTTGCAAATAAACAATATAAAGTCGAAATCTCTGAATTTCAAAAAATAAAAAATAAAAAATCATCTGTTGAAAAAGGTGCTTGAAACATTTTGGACACAAGGGGAAAAGAAAAGGGAACATTTGGTTGGCAGGGTGACGTCAAATAAAAACATTTTGGAAAATTTCATAAAAAGATCACAACCTAAAACTGTTAAGAATATTGGTGGATCTATTATACCATGTACTGCACAAGCATTATTAACATTTCTCCTCAAAGGATTTAAGAAAGATGAGCTATTAGCAAATTCTGAATTCAAGTACTTTCCATGATGTGTTTCGATACTTTTTAAAGTTTAAATATGGAATATCATAAATATATGTTGCATAATTTATTTTTTGAAGAATGCAAAAAAATAAGCACAAATCTTTTCAAGCTATGTTACTTTACAATTGGAGTGTTACAAAACGCTAACCAGCTGCCCAAAATGTAAATGAAGAAATCATAATTTTTTATCACATAACTTCCTTTTTTGTTTCCTTTTAAAATTACATGACAATATTTTTTTTAAAGGGATTCAGACAAAAGAGTTAAATTGATTTTATCCCTAATTATACATATCCTTTCAAATGAAGCTTCATAGGGTATATTTTTCTCTATTTTGTGTGCATTCCTGCACACAAAATTACCTTAGATACATTATGTAACATAAACTAGGTAATATTTACATGCTGTAAACATGGAAGACTTGTGGAGCATTTACCATGCGCAGATAATTCATGAGGCTGGTCCCATGTTGCCAGATCTGAGGAGAGGTACAGCTCAGGGGCTTCACTCCAATTTCCTGACTGCGGTTTAATTCCCTGACTGCCCCCACCACCACATGAACGGCATCAAACATCAGCGCTGAAGAGAGCTGTTGAAAGAGGACAGGAGACAAAGGGAGGGAGGCAGAAAGAGCATGGTGGATAGAAATATCGGCAGGATAGGAAATGAGACAACTCAGAATGAGGAGGGAGGTGCTAGCATTATTGATTGAAAAGATAACAGGGACGAGGGAGGAGAAGGAAAAGAAAGATGGTGGAAATGAGTAAATAAGAGGGAAAGAGAGACGGATACAGTACATCAATAGCTATTAAATAGAAGCAAAGGAGCAGCTAAATCACTTTAAATGGTCCATGAATCATTAGGAGGAACTGAGCAGCTTAATATTACGTGGCAAACAAACAAAGCTTTATAAATAGTACAAAGCTCAAGTCCCTGTGGGTTTGAGACACTAACCGCAGGGCCAGGGTATGTCAAATCACAGCCCTCCCTCCATGAGAGGTTCAGGCTCCTGATGAACTCCAAATAGAACGGATGTGTGGTATTAAACATGGAGAAGCCGACAATGTTGGACTGCTCGTCCACAATGTCATCCAGTCTCAGGAGGGGAAAGTCCTGAAGAAGCAAAGGGGAAACATCAACAAGAGGAGCCTTGATTGAAGGGAATACAGGCGAGAGAGAAGATTGGCATGCAAAAAAGATTCAAATTGGCTTTTTTTCACTCAAAAAAAACTCAATGCTTGTTATGATTTTCACATTTTCTTCCATTAAATTAAAATCTGAAATGTCTGACCTTTGTAGGCATTCACCTATTCTGATTTAATACTTTCCGATACTGCTTTTGCTAGTAATCAAAATTCCTGGATGTTTTTTTTTTTTTATCTTAGTTTGCAAATCTCTGCAAATAAGTTATGAGGCTTTAAAACATTTAAAGTTTAAAAAAAAAATCCTTTAAAGCGGAACTAACTTTCATTTTAACATTAGAAAGGAGTACAGCCACATATGCAATACCTATTCTAGATTTTTATTTTACTTGTATCTCTTTCCTTTTCTACCTTTTATGCATTACTTTCTGCTGGTCTATCACATGAAATGTCAAGAAAATACATTATAGTCTGTAGTTGTAAAGTAGCAACATTTGAAAAATGTCAAAGGAAACAAATACTTTTGCAGGTCATATGCAGGTATATGAAATCTTTGCATAGAAGAAAATAATAGTGCAGAGAGGAAAGCAATAAAGAGAAATGCAAGCTTCTGGGAGTGACAACATTTGATATTTGACGAAGAGTAGGAAAATATATAGTTAGCTACAGAAGAAGGGGGAAAGGTGAGAGAGCAGGATAAGAAGGGTTGATGGAAAATGCTTGAGTGGCTTTTCAAAGTGATACGCATGCAAGTGCATCCAAGGCACAAGAACACATCAAGTACAAAGTGCAGAAAGGATGAAAAAAAAAAAATCAGACGTAAAATGACACAATAATTCAAATGCTAAAAGGGATGGAAGTATATCAAGGAGGCAGATGAAAAGCCCAGAAGCGTGAAGAAGGTGGCGGGTGGTGAAGAAAAATAAAAAAGAGAGAAAACCAAGCACGTCTAGTCTGTCATCACCTTCACCTCAGACCCTTTATTTATTTTCTTCCTTTGCCCTCCTCCCCTGCACCTCTGCATCTTTGAACAGCATGTTTGCTTCTCAGATCTCTTCCTCTCTTTTCCCATATTTCATTTATGTTCCCCTTTTTTTTCTCCATTGTCACCTCACCCTACCTCCCCTTATTGAGCATTTTCTCCGCCTCAGCACCTTTGCTCGCTCGCGCCCAAACAGAAGAGGAGGAGGAGCGAGATGGATGAAGGGAGGAACGACTGAAAGTGATGGAGGAGTCGGCATGTTCTTACCATGGTGGTTAGGATGTACTTATAAAATGCTGATGTCATCCCCAGCTCTGACGCCTGTAGGACAGAGAAAAAGAACAAGGTGAAAAAATTAAGAGGCAGCAGGTGAGATATGCATATGGAAAGAGAATAAAAAAGGGACAAAGAAAGATGGATGGTGATAGAAAAGAGGGAAAAGAGGACATCTAATGCGGTAGGCACGAGAACAAGGACAAAGTAGGAGAGATGTTACAAAAGGAGAAGAGGAAGCATACGTTAATCACGGTTTTACATCATCAGCCCAACACTAGTGCATTTTGCTGTGGGCGGACAGGCACTCCAGGAGAAAACATTCCCCTCAAACTGTGACTCAGTGCGCTGGCTATGGGCATTAGGATGAATCAGAGCAAGGCCGGGTTAAAATCTGCACCACATCCCGGAAAACAAGAGGGTCTTGTGTATATAAGAGAAAAAACACACACAAGATTTTCTGTTGTCCAAAACTTTCAGAGGAGCTGATTGACGTGCAGTTCCACGGGGCAGAAAACTTTAAAATACATTTTAATCCTTTAAACAGGCCTTAGCAATTTTGAAGTATGTGAAACTTAACTGCACAACAGAGGTAAATAAGTATCGCATGACTCAAGCCGATAGCTACAAGAGTATGAGAGCAACTTTGCATCCAAAACGTGTGGGGGGTTCTGGTGAGCGTCTCGATGTTTTGGAAACCTGACCTTCTTTAGGATGAGATAGGAGACAGAAGCATTGGCATCAATGATGATGGTGGCTACTTTATCGTCACGGATCTCCTTCAGGAGGGGTGTGGGGTCCAGGTTGTCATCCAGCATCCTGATGGACAGCGTCTCCCGCGAGATGAGAAAGCGGCGGACAAGTTCCTCCAATCTCAGCAAGCCTTTGAGAGACGCAGAGCAGAGATGAGTCACCTGTCAGTGTATTTATTGGTCTGTCCCATTTATATCTGGAGAACTTAAAGTAATCATAATAATTATTAAAGATAAAAATAAAATCTAAAATATCATTTGGAATTAAAAAAATTACTAAGTATTCTTCCGTTATGTATTTAAATCAGTGTGAACCCAGCTGCTGTGTGAAGTTTATAACAGTGTCATGAACCCAAGAAACACAGCGGACAAGGTTTAAGCTTAAAAAGCTTAAAGTTTAAAGCATGGTTAGATTATAAAATGTATCTAAATTAATTAAGATTTCAAATGTCTATCACCTTAAAACAAAAAGATAATTTCACAACTACACAAGTTTACCAATGGCTCAAGCCAACTGTCAAGTCTAGAGAGCGGAGGAGCTGCAGAGATTCACAGATTATGTGAGGGCATCTGATACCTTAACAATGGTTGCTGCAGTCGGCAGATTTGACCTTTATGGTAAAATAGGAAGTTTTTGCTAAAGGAAAGCCAGAACAGGTCCAGTTTGCCACTAGTTTAAAACATTGAAACGCGATTGTAGCATTATCATTTCTAGAAGATGGCTGGAGGTAAATCTTCCTGTAGGACAACATAAAACATTGCCTTACCCTTACAAATAAACATATTAAAAAATCCTTTTCTGTTTGTAAATTGACCGAAGTGCAAGATTTGAGTAACATTCGATCTTTCTACAATAGATGAACAATGTTGGGTTTTAGTCACTATTGTGCTTAGTAAGCTGTCTTTTTTTTAGAGCAACAATGAGCTCTTAAAACGTACTTTACATAAAACATACCCTGTTGGATAAATTACCAGAAGTAAGCCCATCTGCCAGGAAGCAATTGACTTGAATAATGTCAATTGCACTTAAATAATGCACTTTTTCAATTCACCGTAAATCCTTAGATGAAAAACAAAGAAGTGGATCTTTTTTTTCCCAACTAAATCTGTGACTCCAGATGACTCTCATTTATTTACACCTAAACAAGTCGTATGAATACTCTTTAGTTTTTTTTTTTCTTTTAGCGACACATTGGTGCTTTAAGAAGTTGTGTATTATCAGATAAAAAGGTTTGACACTTTGATTTTTATTAATTATATCTTAGAAGCAAAAGGAAATTAGTCTTGAAATATTAGAACTTAAGACAGTCGAATCACAAATTTGTCGAGGTGTTTAGGGCTTTTAAGCAACACTAAGAAACTTTGAGGAGGGTGGCAGAAACCGTGCCACACAAAACAACTACAAATGATCTGACTGTTTTACGGCATACGTCATCTCCCTCGTTTCTTATTTTCAACATCATCAAATGACATTATTTCACCATAGTTAGATTCGTCACCCTTTATCCTTCACACAGCCACTGGAAACTGAAATGCACTTCAATCCAACTGCAGGAGACTGAGAGATCGGTATTTTACTTCACTATGCACTGATGCTCATGGGAAATGCAGTCTTCATTCAGGCAAAAACACAACCGCTTTTGTCCACACTGGGCGTCAAAATCAACCAAAACTGACATTTCTTTAGTGTTGCTTTGGTTTTTGTACTACACATCAGCTCCAGCTTCAGGACTGTTTTCATTTCTTCTCTGGTTTATTTGCGAAATGCTAATTTTGCTTTTCATTTGCCTCGTGCACGTAGGTCAGGCATCACCCACACATATATCCCATAGATGCCACACTTCCAATATAATGTATAATTTGGTTCCAATGTTTCGGTGGGTCTACATTTAGCATTGTTTCTTGTTCAAAGTTTTTCTAACTTGTCTTAAACTTAGAAAAAAGTCAATTTTACAGAATGGTGGGCGTGTTTTGGTAAATAAAAACAAATTAACTGGTACAAAAAAAAAATTGTTTTTCAACATGAAACAGTGAACCTGTGATATTAACCCCTCCATTATGTAGAGAGGTTACACAAGCAATTCTCAAAGCCCAAATCGTGTATAGAACTATTAGTGTTTACCAACCATGGTTTAATTGTCAATGTGAATAAACTGGAGACTATTTTAATACATTCAAATTTACCAATGGTTCTGATTCGACACACAGATGTTCTCTCAGCACTACATTGTTTGTGGCAAACTGATTACTTTCCTAAATGCGCAGCGGTGCTACTGTTGCATGTCAGAGTAATTCTGATTGAAAACCAAGATTCTCACAGATTTACTGACAATTTTAGTTTCATGAAATGAACCAAAAGTCACACCTGGTGATTCTCTTGTCGAGCTCAGCATGTGCTGCTTCAATGTTTAATTACACTTTAGATTTAACTGTTTGCTGTTCCACAATGTGCGGTAAAGTATTTAAACATATTGCCATATCGCAAAGGCTTGAGGAGTAGTGAGGATGTGGCGGCGTTGCATTGCTGATCTACTGCTGATCTACTTGAAAGATGTACTTCTAAATTATCCAGGTTCACCTCTAACACATGTACAAGATAACAAAAAACGTTATCAAAAAATGGATGTTAAAAAATCCAAAATGCACATGAAAGCTGTAGACAAGTTCCGCCCTAGTGAAAAATGAAAGACCATGCCTAAAAGTTTGGTCTTGCCTCTCAACCAACCAGCTGAATGAGCTATATTCATATTTGCAATAAAAAACACGCCAAAAGCTTATTGATGGTCCAACATATACCAGAGGTGCAACTTCCTTAGAGACATTTATCTAATTATTTTTGTGATTGTGTTTAATTAGATTGGTTTGGATTAGAAGAAAAAAAACTGCAGACCACAGCATCAGACATTTACCCAGCCAACTATGACCGCAAGCAACCATCTGACTCAAAACGTAAATATAGCTAAGTGAACACAATGACTGTGCAAAATAAAGTTTCACAGATTGAGGAGCACTCACACATTTCTTTTAGACAATTTTCCCACTTCAAGCAAATTCCTCTTGAAAACTAAGTAGAACCAATAGCAGTCAAGTCTCACTTGACATCATGTAAGTCAATACTAGAAAGTCTGCTTTGGTGCTTCCTGATTGTAGTTTCATAGTAAAGCACCCCCAGCTATGTAAATAAGCTGTGAGCGAGGCATCTGGGGTATAGAAGGGGGAGGAGAGAGACGAATGAGAGGAGGAGAGGGAAGGTAGTACTCCGAGCCCCGTAGGTGGAGAAAGCCTGTGTAAGCAGTGGGGTAATCACTGAACCAGGCCAAAACTTTAATTAGTTCTAGGAAGAAGAGGGAAAAAAAGAAGAAAAAAATCAATGCACTTTACAGCTTCCTCTCGCTCCTCTCTCGTGCTTCCTGTTTCACCAATTTCCATCTCACATACATAAGCCCTAAACTCTCCATCTCTCTCGTCTGGAGCCCTTTGCTCCAGTTACCTCTCTCGGCCTTGATTCATCCGGCTCTTATGCTGCCACCGTCTCCTTCATGTGCTTGGCCACCGTCCTTACCCCTCATCCATCTTATGAAAACTGCATAATGGAATTAGGTTCAGATAGCAGTTTCTGACTCATGCATAGTGAGAGAAGGATACATCTGAAATTACCCAAAATCGGTGGTTCCCACACGCTTGGCAGAATATCTTATTCAGGGAGGAGCCATGACACGAATAACATCAGCATGTGGCTGGTGAAAAAGAAAGAAGGGATGGGTTGACTTACATTATCTTTTTTCTGTGCATGTGTGATGCTTGTCAATAAAAAGAGCTGTGTGTTTGCATTTTGCTCAATTCAAACCCCTGTCTACGTTGGAGTAAACAAGATGAATTAAACAAGCTGGTAGTAAACATTGTCTGATGTTGAACCTGGAAAGCACCGCGGTACAGCTGCATACATGTATTAAATTCAAGTGCACCAATGTTTAATCCCTGATGTGCAAACATACAGAACAAGCAAGCCTGAACTCAGAATGCACACGTTCAGATAAGGTAAAGCAAGCGCTGGGTGAAATATATAGAAAAACACACATATAACACGCCACTCACACACAGTTGTTCAGAGTGTGGAACAAGCCTGTTGAGTGGCAGTTAGCACCTATTCGGCAGCCATGGCAACCGGCTCCACCGCAATAGATAGCGCAGCCAAGTGGGTCAGAGTCTGTGAGTGCGATAACCTTGTAAAGATCACCTTCCAGGCAAAATGCACGACACAAATGCACTCCACGCTTCCTCAGCTGGTATTTCTTATTTATTTATTTATTTTTCTCAGGAAGCTGAATCCTTGTTCACCTAGATGGTAAAAAAATAAAAAAATAAAACAGCTATTGTTATTTTTATTTTTTTCTTTAAGGAAAGGAAAAGATAGCGAAAAACAGACGCTCTTATCTGGCCACTCAGGCTGATGATCAAAACTGAAAAGGATGTTTCAAAGCGTCTTCAGTTCAATGAAGTCCAGAAGGTATACAGCTTACTTTCAGGAAGCTGCGGGAGGCCTGCTAACTGACGAGGAGATAATGAAAGCGTCTACACAACTGAATCAATTTTTCTTAATGTCGAAGCTTTTTGTTTGCCGAGATCTTTTCAGCCTTCCCTGGGCCACTTTGTTGTTTGAAAAGTGCCTTTCACCTTCCTTCAAATCCTTTCTTGCTGGTGTGATGAGTTGAAAGCTGCAGAACAACTGAAGTCTACCTCAGTTTCACTTAGAAGAGGAAGAAAAAAAGATTGCAATTAGTAAGTGGTGGGATTGGATTTTTTTTGCCACGTCCAAGAACGGATGGTTTACTCTGTCACGTAGTCTCAGAGCTGTTTGTAAACTAAAGCCTCCATCCAACTAAGCCCTGTTATTCCTGTGACTCTCAGCGGGGCGCTGCAACATAAATCAATAATGCACTCTTTCAGAATGAAAAATAAAAAATAAAGGGAAGCCAGTGACCAAGCTCCGAATCCCCCCGTGATGCTAAAGCTCTCTGAGTGCCTGGCCAGTCAAATCATATGTCCGGCTAAGTTCCTCCACTACTGGGAAGCATTTCAAGCATGAATATTTATCAAGCTGGTTTGGCCTTAAAACCCACTGAGGTTCAGCTTGAGTAATAAATAGAAAAGCTCCATCATGAGCTGCCTTCTGAACTCTGACAACAGAAACAGCTTCATGACCAAGCTGCCAGCCTGAGCAGAGGTGTAATGTGATCAACCTAATAGATTTGCATCAATATAAGAAGATTTATTTTCTAGAATCCTGGTTTTTTTTAAGTGTTAAACTATCTAATTAACATGTTTATAAATATATATATATATATAAACATGTAATTAGGTAGTTTAACTCATAATACTTAACTTAACCATAGCCACAACCGAGAGAAGGGTTCAGTCCTTCTCTCACGGCTCTTTGTCCTGTCAAACGAATGATGAATAAAGGCCACTAGTGCCCAAAAAACTTTAAAAATTGGTGGATCTCCACAGGCCTGGTGTTATACCTGGGTTCAATAAGAGCCTGTCCTTATCCACAGAAGAAAAAAAAAAGTACTAAAAGGCTGTCTCTGAAAAGGCAACATTTAGGGTGTCTGTGTGAACGATGAATAGCGATGAGGTGATGAATCTAATGGGGGTGAAACAATGTCAGATGATGATGTTGGAGATAAGAAACGTGGTAGATGACGTATGCCGTAAAGCAGTCAGCACATTTGTAGTTGTTTTGTGCCTCATAAAGTTCTAATATTTCAAGAATAATTTCCTTTTTTTTCTTCTTTTTACATTTCCTTTTGCTTCTAAGATATAATTAATATCAATCAAAGTGTCAAATCTTTTTATCTGATAATACACAACTTCTTAAAGCACCCATGTGTTGCTAAAAGAAAAAAAAACTAAAGAGCATTCATACGACTCATTAAAACCTCACAGTATGTCCTGTATATGTAATGTTTCCCCATATGCTGTCAGGAGATGTGATATAAAACATGAAAAAAATCCGTGAATATGTTTAAGTGTAAATATATGGAGCTTAAGCAATGAGAGTCATCTGTTGCTTAGGCCACGTATCATCACAAAAGTAACGGAAACGTTTTTTGAAGGTTGAAAAGTTACTTAGTTGCTTTAAACCTCTCTGGTTTCAAATATTAGACATTACTTTGTCACAAAAACTGCTTTACATCTTTTTTATATTTTTTATTTTCTCTTATCCCTTTATGCATGAATCTTTTTATTTTAACCAGTAGAATAAACTGTGGCCTACCTAAACAGAGAGCAACAAGTTATATAAGTTGACCAACATCCCTGAATATCCTTTAATCAGATGTGAACTCCAACCTCAACTCTCCACAGCACGTTTTAGCTGATATAACCTACTCGTTTTTCACTTTAGGATGTTATCTCGTACTCACTCTACCTCTGGAAAAGAGTGTTCAGCTGTGGACAATCATCTATTGCCAAACTGGGATTCTGCCAACTCTCCTACTGGAGTCACTTTGCTCACACAAAAGTAAACAAGATAAACACCCTATGCAAGGACTTGTGCAATGCACTTACACCCACCTAGATATGAACACAGCTGTGCAGTCATAGTCACATAATACAATTTAGAGGTACAAGAGGTGTGTGTAGCTCACATTCAGCCTTAGCGCAGACCAAGCTGGCGGAGGGGTAGCTGAAGGAGCGCAAGATGGACCCTATGGCCAGGCTCAGGTCCTCGTTGCTCGGGTACAAAGTGACTGAGGCGAAGCGCAGGTACGGCAGGCGGGGAGTTTCCTCTGGACCAATTTTTACATGAGGGATCTGGAGGAAGAAAAATATGGACAGGGAATGATAATGCATAAGAAAGGCCATAGGGAGAAAAGGTGATTTATGATTTACCCTGCCAAAACATGCAGGGTAAGGAAAAATATATTGAAAGAAAAAAAAAACACGTGTGATGAAATTTAATCAGAGAGGGAAAACTGAACATGAGGATGCAGTCTCACTTATACTTTTGAATAGGACAAAAACGTTAAAGAAAAGAATGCGACAACATGGTTTGGTGCATAGCTGCACATGTGACACACCTCTTTCTCCCCACATATGTGACTGACAGTAGAGCCAGAGGCAGGGCTGGAGGCTGGACCGATCACAGAGACGACGCCTTTGGGTAGAATCTGGCACACTGGATAGGGAAAAAAAACAAAAATACATTTTGATTTACAAGAAAGAGTCTTGGCTCCGTGTTTTTTTTAACACGGCTACACTGAGCTACCATCCAGCAGCAGTACGCTGTTAAAATCTGAACATCTAGTTTCCGGATTATTCATTTATTCGACTAAAGCAGACAAAATCTATTTCAGTCTAATCTGATTTAATTCATTATAAAAATTGCAAGGACAAGAAGAGGATAGCCAATCAGCAATAGGACATTCATGTTAAGGCAGTGATTTCCTTTGCTTTGATCATTTTTACATCTTACTCTTGTAACTGATTCACATTGTAATAGGATAATAACTGTAAGAACACGGTAACTGAATCTGTTGCACATCAATAGCCACAATAGACTCACATGTCAAACGTCAGGTTAAAGATAAATCCCTCAACTACTGTAATTAATGAAATTATATATGAAAACATTTAAAAGCCTTTTTTTTTAATTAAAATAATATTATACAATAAGGATTATCCAGAGAATAAATGATGCTCCGTAAGAATTTGACAAAACAGCAAATTTTAGACTGATGCAGGGTATGTAATAGACAAACAAAGCAATATGCTTTCTTAAACCTTTACGGCTCTGAACTTTACCCTAAATCCTTTATTCCCGTGGGCTGTTCGCCTTTTCAATCGGGAGTCCAGTTTTGTTTTTCTGAAACGGGGAGAGCTGCTATTCATGCATCTTTTTAATATATGTTGTTGCTTCAGACAGATAGAAGCGTAATTAAAAAAAAAACACTTACAAAATCACAATAACTAGTGCAATTTATTTGTAACCAGTAAATATTTTACCGCTAGCTGTATATTTAGGCGCACCTGCTAGTGACTGCAGACACATTTAAAGTTTTTTAAATCCACCAGCTTTGGTGAGATGAGCAGATCAACCAGAGGGACCAGTTGATGTAATGGGAGATGGTGCTCCAAAAAATGGTAAAATGAAACCATTAAGCGATTATTTTTCATTTTAACTGTTTCACAGTGTTAATAGTGTGAAACATTTGTACAAACAGTTGAAGTATTTGGAAATTTAATTGCAATAGATTTTAAGTAAACATTACCATTCACAATGTGTACTTTAGGCACCTGAGTGTGAATTTATATTCAGGCAAGCAGTTACAACTTTTAAAATATGCACAGTCAGGCTGAACCACATTTTTTTTACAAAGCTTGTACCGGTGTATCAAAGTTAATAGTTTGTAAAGTTTACAAAAAAAAGTCCACCAGATTTCCACTATTGACTCCCAATCCTTTATTAGAGAGAATACGATTAGCATTTTATGGAAAAGGTGAAATGTCTCACAAGTGAAAGGTGTGGCTGAAGATCACACCGCCCATTTTATATTATTAACAGTTTTTTTAAGATGATAATCAGAGCACATTATATTGGCTAGACGGTATGAATTGGTGCCAACACTGAGGTGTGACACTTTGCCTGGCATCCAATGTCCTAAATTCATTTTTGTAAGTTTAAACAAAACATTACAGACAGTAAACATTGGACTTTAAAGTGTGTGTGGGCATGTCTGCCATGTTTTGTGACTTTGATCTCTAGAAAGGTGAAATGTTTTGCAATCATTTAATTCATAATCTATAATTGTTAAAGGGAAAATGATCAATGAGGAAAATTGAATATTTATTGGTTTTTAGTACAAACATTCCTTTCATGTTATTTTAACAGTGTAATTAATACTTTAATACAACTTTACAAAAAAGGAATAAAGTCTTAGTAAACATCAGAGTTTTATCTGTAAAATACTCCTACACACTATTTCAAAGGTTCAACTGCTTTTCATGTGTTTTTATGTACATATTATCCATGGTCAAGGTGTAAAGGAGGATTTCAGAAAACTCAGCAACTGAATTCATATGTTTATGACAAGCTGGAACATTACAAGAAGGTTTGGAGGTCATTTCAGATATGGACGGTGTGTCTTTAAAAGAAATGAGTTTAATCACTGTCTAAATCTAAGAGAAGATGAGGCATTAAGGGGTAAGGACATGTCGAAAAAACAATGAAACCCGCCGGCGCTCATTCACTTACAGCTCTTAACTTGGAGGTCGGATAAGATTGAGCTGCAAAGACTGGGATTTACTGATGATGAGTTTAATGTTGCTTTCATTGATTTTCTTGTGTTTCAGTTTGTTCCTCTTGCCATCAGATTAAATTATTAAACACCACCCAAAGCAAACTGATACAGAGATGTTAGACAAGAAAATCTGAGCCCAAATTTGTTCCAGTGGGGTTAACACACCTTAGGTTAACTGAGAATGGGTGTTAACCTAATAAAAACATGGCTTGGTGAAAGAATTTGAAAAGCTGCATGACATTTCACTCACATATTAGAGACACCAAATAGTGAGAATCTTAAAGTTTCTTGATATTCTTTACAATTGTTTCTTAAAACTAAAAATTCTGGTGCATTTAATCAGATTTTAACAACATAGATCTACATTAAATAGAGCATTTTTGGGTCAAAAACACAAAATAGCACCAAATTCTTATAATTTTTTGCAAAAAAAACAAAACTTGTACACTGTAGTTTGTACTTATTTTAAGCCACCAAAGAGATATTGCTAAATCACTTTTGCCACATTTATAGTAACAAGCTTTGGCTATTTAAAATCTGAGACTACATTGTCATACTTTTTCACAAAGTAGATCAAGCTTTAACTTGATATTTGTCCAAATTTGGTCAATTTAAAGGAAAAACCTTTCCAGTCTTATTAGGCTTGAGTTTGTGTCTGTACTTTGACTTGGCATTCGAACACATGAATATGCTTAAAGAATTAATGCTAAATAAGGAACTGTGTATGTGATACATTATATTTTAACATTTGGATTGATAAAGTTTTTGAAAAGATTCATGAATTTGTTCACACCAGATAATTATCCACAAGCGCATCACAGAGAGGTCTGGTCATTAAACTGTCTGATTTGGCTATTCAACAAGCTCTTTTTTTTTTCTCCGGTTGTTATTTCAGCCCATCCCAATTAGTCTTCAGTATCAGCAATTGTGAGTGTCAGTGTGTCTATGTGAGTATCTACTAAGTGCCTGTGAGTGCTCAGGCTCCCTTTGTGCCCATTTGTGGACATGCATGTGTGTTTCTGCAGAGACGTGTGTGTCTGTGTGTGTGTTAACATGCCTGTGTGGATGCATGTTGCACTCATCTGCAGCTGTAACGTGAGGGGCTCCCTGATCCAGAGACTACAAAAATGCTTTGAGCAAATCAGCTTTCCTTCTCGTTTGTTCAAGGACACCGAGATACGCACATGCCTGTATCTTAAGCAGGACACATATAATCTCAACCCGTCTGAACCTTGCACCAGCAGCTTGAAGCGGGGTCAGCGACCTATCAGAAAAGGAGCAGGGAGGCTGTATTTCCACAGCCTTTGCTGACTCTAAGGATTCTCTTCAGTGAGTTTTCATGAAGTACTAAAGTCCTGTTTTATGTTGCTGCTCATCTCTTTTGGTGTTTGATGATGTGTTTATCGTAGTGGCCTGCATGCTACGTCGTTCCAGCTGTTACTGGGAGGCACAGGTTTCCTTTTTAATGAGGCAGTCTTAGTGGTCCATTACTGGTCTCCAGTGACACGTAAACTAATAAGCAAAAGCCCCTTCTGGCTTCTAATCCCACAAAAGTGATAGTGTTTTATCACTCTGCTCATTATTTGAGGTTTTCACACATAAAAGCATTGTTTTAACAAGTTTATTGTTTCGGAAGAGAACTGAACTATTGACCTAAATTTTTATTTTGTCTCTAAGTCACTGGTTATGTTAAAAATACACAAATATTACATTTTATTGATAACTGTGTCGTTATTTTATGCTAATAAGACACTGTGCCCTAATAGACTAATGATTTCCTCTGGATTTCATCATTCTGTTGAAAGACTAAGAAATAAAGCAGATCTATAGGCCATCTTTGAAGGAAATTTTATTCACTCACTGGTGTCCGTGGTGTCATACTGGGAGTCTTTTTGCAGCTCGTATATGTCCACCTCCACTCGGGCTCGCACTGGACCCTCTAGCACGCTGTTAATGTTCTCCCTGGCCAGGGCCAGAGCCAGCCGCTCCCCGCGCCCACACACAGACTGGTCATCCAGAATGGCAGCTAGAGAATTAGAGAAGAGAGGGACAGAGAGAAAGACAGAACGGAGTCAACAGAAACCAGAGGTAGAAATATGGAGTATAATGATAAAGTAAAATGTCAGAACAAAAACACAAAAATAACCTATAACAAGGAGTAGAATATTTTCACATGATAACAACGTCGCTGCTTAATAGATCCCTGCTACCAACTGCTTAAGAAATAAAGGGATTTTTATCTGCTTCCTTTAGGACATGACACGCAATCTAAAGATATGAGAAACACTCTGATTAACCGCCTTCAAAGATTCCTGTCTGAAGAGATTAAAGCTACCTTTAAAAAGTGTCTTGCAAACGCATTTATTCCTATTAAACTGGTCCAATTTTTTGCTTTGCTACAGCAACGAATTTCTTAATATTTTAGGGGTGTAACAAAACAAAGTAGACCATTATTCTTTATTCTGGCCCCATACTATTCTATGAAGTGTTTGTATTTGTATTTAGGCCCCTTTACTGTTATACCCCCAAATCCATTGCAGCCAACCGCTTAAAAAATCATTGTAAACAGACTAGAACTGTGGATGATTTGAGAACCCTGTTATACCCTCTTTATAAGGACCTAGTCAAAGTCCAGACCAAAATCCAAATAAGCAGTTAAAAAATTGAACATTTATGTTCAAATATTCTTTCCATCTAAACTAACTGTGCTTGAACTTTTTTGAAAAGAAGTATTAGAAGGAATTTGACTGTAGAGGTGTGAAAAACAATTTGGGAACTATTTTTAACTGTAGTTAATGTTTGCAAAAAGGATTTTCTCAGGGGAGCTAAAATCAAACGCACTTCAAACTTAAGAAAATTTGATTCGTGATTGGAGTTTGGGCAACATTTTACACTCAGTTGCATAGTTATATGTTTTATGTTTTCACAGTTAAGTTAAACTAATTTGCGTGAGAGCAGGTGCAGACTCAGTTTCTGTTTCATCCTGGTTACTGGTCTCCATAGCGGTTTCGTCCTACACGGGGTGCCTAACCGTCATGGCTTCATTGATCTCCATTAAGTCCTTCAGACATCGGTCACTTTCTCATTATGCTTCTGCATCACTCAGCCATTTCCCGGGGATGGAGAAAGAACACGCGTGAGCAATATTTGCCATTCACACACGATTAGACAGTAAAGCCAGCTTCACACCAGCAGCCTGGTGTGTGGGTTGTCTGTGCGTAATATCATGATTTTCATGTTGGCTCCCCGGTTCAGAGATTACAGAACACACAGCAGCAACTCTGTGTACGATTGTACAATAGTCTTTACGTTGGTCTGCTCATTGCCAGATTCTTATCATTGTTTTTTATTCATTGTATGTCTTGCTCACCATGTCGATTAATTTGCCATCATAAATAATACATTGGTTTTCTAACTTCCTGCCAATTAGATTGACACACTTCAACCATGGCTAATTGCTGTTGTTTTTATTTAACCTATGTAATAAAACACATTATTTTCTGTCAAAGCAGTTGTGGTTTAGAATTTCCAAACTTCATCCATTCATCCATCCAATTTCTTGCCGCTTATCCGAAGTCGGGTCGCGGGGGCAGCAGCCCGAGCAGGGAAACCCAGACTTCCCTCTCCCTGGCCACATCCACCAGCTCCTCCGGGAGGATCCCGAGGCGCTCCCAGGAGAGCCAGGACACATTGTCCCTCCATTGCATCCTGGGTCTACACCGGGGTCCCCGGTGGGACATGCCCGGAATACCTCAACACGGAAGCATCCAGGGGGCATCCTAACCAGGTGCCCAAGCCACCTCAACTGGCTCCTCTCAATGCGGAGGAGCAGCGGCTGAACTTTGAGCCCCTTCTGAATGACCAAGCTTCTCATCCTATCTCTAAGGGAGAGCCCGGCCACCCTGCGGATGAAACTCATTTCCAACGCTTGTATCCGCAACCTCGTTCTTTTGGTCATGAACCCCAGCTCATGACCATAGGTGAGGGTGGGAACGTAGATCGACCAGTAAATCGAGAGCTTTGCCTTTTGGCTCAGCTCCCTGTTCACCACGACGAACCGGTTAACCGTCCGCATTACCGCAGACACCGCACCAATCCGCCTGTCGACCTCCCGCTCCATCCTTCCCTCACTCGTGAACAAGACCCCGAGATACTTAAACTCCTCCACCTGGCGCAGGACCTCGTTCCCGACCCGAAGAGGGGACTCCACCCTTTTCCGGCTGAGGACCATTGTCTCAGATTTAGAGGTGCTAATTCCTATCCCGACCGCTTCACACTCAGTTGCGAATCGCTCCAGTGCTGGAGATCCTGGCCTGATGAAGCCAACAGAATCACATCATCTGCAAAAAGCAGAGATGCAACCCTGAGGCCACCAAACCGGAACCCCTCAACACCTCGGCTGCGCCTAGAAATTCTATCCATAAAAGTTATGAACAGAACCAGTGGCAAAGGGAAGCCTTGGCAGAGTCCAACTCTCACTGGAAACAGATTCTAATTACTACCGGCAAAGGGGATCAAACTCTAGCACAGGTTGTACAGGGACCGGACAGCTCTAACAAGAGACTCTGGTACTCCAAACTCCCAGAGCACCCCCCTCAAGACTCCCAGGGAAACACGGTCGAACGCCTTCTCCAAGTCCAAAAAACACATGTAGACTGGTTGGGCGAACTCCCATGCCCCCTCCAGGACCCCGAAGAGGGTGTAAAGCTGGTCCTCTTTTCCACGGCCAGGACGAAAATCTCCAAACTCGGAAAGTCGTTTTATAGCATAATTTTTTTAAGGGAAATTGCGTCAACCTGATAGATAAGCTGCAACTGAATAGCAGTGGTGCAAATTTAGCTGAATAATCAGGCAAAAAGCAACTCGTACATTGGCAAACAGTTGCTCTCGTTCGACTGCCTCAGACACAGTGGAAAACATTTAGGTGATAATTGTTATAGTAGAATTATGAAGCCAGAAAATTAACACAGAACTGGTATTTATCTATTTAATGATGTAATCTTTCAGATTGCTCCAAGCAGCTGTTCATGAGCCAAATTACCCCACTTCCACTGTGCATGGCTGTCCATTAATGTGAGCGCTGCGGTTTAAATTAGTGCCATGCTCAGACCAAAGTTATGAGTCTGAGCTTGTCAGATTTCAACAGCAAAATCTTGCAGCAGAATACGCTTTTAAATATGAAACGATCACATTCAGATGCTGTCAAATGAATGGAAAGTGAATCTTAGATTGGAGACATTGGCTACTTTGATAATGAGAGATGCACCAATCAGAGGTTATTGTGTTTGATGTCGGATCAAAGATTCTGCTTTTTCTGGAAGCATTTATAATGTAAACTGTTATAAAAATCAAATCTTTAAAGTCAGCCAACACAATGATTTTGTCAACAAAAAAAGGGTTATAGAGTTGTATCTCTTTGTGCATCATGGAATAAACCTCTTTAATAGAACAAGCAAGTTATGCAAACATTTGTAGTCATTTGCAAGACAAATTAAAGCTCAAAAGGCATTTTATATTGTAGAACAAAGCTTTGGTAAAGTCTTGGGCAACACTTAAATCTACGAGTCAATTATTGTAACTCTAAATAAACTTAAAGGAAGCCTACTTGTCATTGGGAGAGCGGCGAGGAACACTCCGAACATGTCACCAGTCGATCGCAGGGCCTCTTTATACTAATTAATCATTAATTATTTACATTAGTGGTGGTGCCACATGATGTGTGAAAGAGCAGTTAGCATTACACAGCTCAGGGTTTCAGTATTACTGCCAAACAAAGACAAATTTGTGCTAACATCATTGACAACTGCCTCGAGTATTTTTCATTAGTGGTAAATATAATTGACTCAATGGCTGCTAATAGGCTACTAACTGTAAACATCAATATGTTTGAGTATTTCCTGTAGTGTTAGAGTTAGGTTTCCAGAGCACAGGAAACCTTTCCTCATTCAGGACATGATATGACTCCTTGAAGGTTCTTTAGGGTTCCTGTGCCGTAGTTTTTTTTAATACCTTACTACTGCTTAAAATAGCATAAAGCTAAAACTTTTAATGCTCATTTATTATTTGTAAAATTTCCAACAGGGCAATCAATGATCAAATTAGGAACCGTTTTTGGTTTTATTTTGAAAACACAACTTCACCACCTGGTTCACCTTGCAGAACCGTTTCAAAGATGATTGCACTGAACTGGGTAAGAATATGCTTATGTTTTTAAACATTAGCACATTCTTTTAATGAGATATAAGAGATATGGTTACAGTTTCCCTCCCTAAACCTATCGGTGCACAGCCATGCAGCTGGTCAAAAGAATGACTACAGATTTCCCAAATTACAAGAAAGACAATTTCAGCTATTTAGGCAACATTTTTTCTAAGTATTTGCCTGACTTTGTATTTCAACATGTAAAATCAAAACTAAATCCTTGTTAAAGAAAATCCTTTATTGCTAAATTAATTAACATTTTGTTGTTTTATCAAGTATAGGAATAACTTTTGTTTTACGATTTAAATAAAGATTTGTTGATCCTGTTCAGTTCTCTATATATATTAGCTTGTTTCAGGATCCAGGGTTGTTAATTTGTTGAGTTTTATCTTATTATATTTTTAGTCATCTGTGTTTTGGCCTCAGTCATTATTTCTGTATTTGTTTTATTTTGTTGTTTGTTTGTTTTTGTTTTTTTTAATTGGCTTGTTTTCCATTTTAATTTAGTTCTGTTTAGTCTCATTTATTTTCATGAAGACATCCTTTTTATGTTTCAATTATTAGTTTGCTTTGTCATAGTTAAATTTATGTAGGGGGTTTAGCTCTCCTGTTTGTTTGCTTCTCGCTTCCCTGAGCCATCTTTCAGCCTTCTCTCAGCCTTCCTGCTTGTCTCCTCTCACAGCTGCTTCCTTTTAGTAGTTAGTAGCTCTCCATTGTTCCAGCATTAACATTCCCAATAAATAATCAACTTTTTTTGATCCAATCCTTGCCAAACTCAACTGCTTCTGTGATGTTCTCTGTATCAGCATTATGTTTGTATTTTGTTACATATTTTCTTTATTAAAACTACGTTATACAACACATTTGCTGGGTCCACCACTCACTTAAACCCTGAAGGTTTGTTTATGATTCTCACCCATGCCATTGTCAAACCAGTGATCTTTGAACCAATGAAACAAACAAATGTTAAGTTTAGGAAACTTCTTACCCAGTGTAAGGTCTACTCACCCATGCGGACAGAGGAGAGTAGAGGAGCCTGGCTGAGGGAGAGTGGTGGCATCGTGACTAGCAAGAATAAGAGGAAGCGTACTGACAGCAGCAGTGCTGGCAGAGCCGGCATCTTCTACTGCTCCTCATGGAGAACGGTCTGCTGGCTGCCTGTACCAACACCTGTGGGATTAGAGAGCGTGTTAGTCGACACAAAGTACCAGTCTTCCTTTAAATTGTCATCATACAGCTTATCTCCTCTTTGCACTCCTATTCCATAGTCATATTCCAAGGTAGTGGGATCACCTGCACTTTCACAACCTATACAATACAATTTTGAAGTCAGTTATGAAGATGTTTGTCATATCTCACCGGCAGCCTAGTTCCCATGCATACAGTTTGTCTAATAATAAAATACAAAACACAACTGTATTCCTGTCTCATGTGGAGAGTCTGCTGTTTAGACGTGACAAGAGTCAGGCTACCAAAGATCTCCAGAGGCTTTTCAAACAAAACATCACAACTCACATAAACACAAGTTCAGCTGATTCACACACACCTGTGAATACACAACACAAACAAACACGGAAACAGATCGAAATACACGATAAGCAAACAGTAGAAACAGAATAATAAGTGCAAATACAAGGAGGATAGGCAGCTACATGGTGCACAACAACCATGCATATCTACTAGCAGGGCTGCTATAACCTGACTTCAAAACAACACACACAAATGGAAAATAAAAAGAGCACAAAGAGAGTTCAGAGGATCTCCAGTGGTGCTAGGCAACAGTCTCCAGGAATGACAAATCCTTGCTCTGACTGACAACATGACAAGGTTGTGTTGAGGAGTTGGAGAGAGGAAGATACAGACAAAGACAGAGGACATTCAGGGAGGGTGTCTCTGAGTTTTAGACGGCTCCGACAGAGACTCGAAACGCTGAGTTCAGGACCTCCACTTGACCCGTGTTGTTGTAAATGATAGTCGGCTGCTAACCCAGACCCTGACGAGGGGACGTACTTTCACTCTCAAGTAAATCAAAGACAAAGATAATGAAGCCTTATGCCGGCGTTGTTTATGTACCATCCTTCCATCTTCCATCCTAAAGCTTGATGGCTACTTTTACTTTGAAATCTTGCTCTATAGTCATCTATCAAACCTTTTTTTTCCTACCCAGAAGTCATGCAGGGGATAAAGCAAACACTTGGAAGTAGATGGTGAACTACTGAAATGAATCCAAAATGTAACGGTAGTCTAAAAGACTCAAAGCTGCGATTAAGCAAAAGATATAATCTTTAATAATTACTTTCATTTTGTAATCTTAATTTGAACCCTTTCTCTTCTTTCAAACCTTCGTATGTGTAGCCACAAGCACTGTAAAAGATGCATTTAATATATCAGTGTACCCTTTTTAGACGTAACCACATTGAAGCTTTCTGAATGCAAAGGACTGTGTGGTGAAAAAGTATTCAGGAGATAAACCCTGAACACAGCATCCCCATTTTGCTACCACTTTGGTGGTACCAGTATCATGTAATGGGATGCATGGTACTGCTAGGACAACAGCATGGTTTAGATTTAAAAAACATGTTTCTTAAGACCAACATTTAATTGAGAATCTGTTGAAACCTTTGGATACTGATGCTGACAGTAAGTGTTCATAGTATCTAATCAGGTCTGGGCAACTTAAAAAAGATTAAAATGTCAGTATCTGAATATGCAATAACTAAACCATAAAACATTTGGCTGAAAAAGAGCTAATGCCATGCAATGCCCTCATTATGGTATCCACAGCTCAGAGTGAATAGAGGCAGGGCTCATGTGAAGGCCATCTGTATCTGTGACACAACATAAGATAGCAGGCACACAGTGGGAATCATTTCCACCTTTATTGTAACCTATACATCATTCCTGTTTAACTCAACACATTACAATAAAATTGCCAATAAAGGAAAATAAAAATCTTCCAGCCACATACACAAAACTGTTATCTCATTTGTATGTTTTTTTTATTCTAGTTATGCAGCGGCTGTTCATTCAAATGGTGCAATAAGATCGCTGCCGTCACACACTTTGGTGGCTCTTGTGGAAGTACTCTGTTTGCCACCCAGACCAGCGATTTCTTTCTCAATTTGCTCTTCCCCAAAGTGTGTGTGTGTGTGTGTGTGTGTGTGTGTGTGTGTGTGTGTGTGTGTGTGTGTGTGTGTGTGTGTGTGTGTGTGTGTGTGTGTGTGTGTGTGTGTGTGTGTGTG
>JAVLVB010000513.1:1402297-1417553 GCA_032876305.1 Orestias chungarensis | reverse complement strand
TGTGTGTGTGATGGGTTATTGATCGAACCCCAGCTGAAGTGGTGGGCCATCAGGTGCAGTCAATCAAAACAATGGGGAGCCTATCATCTGAGTACTGCATTTCGCAGGAGCCATCTGATTGGCTATTACCAGGAGGCAGATTGCCATGATGACGAATAAGATCCAAACTAAGGCTATGGCTTCATCAGCGACGGGATGGAATCGGTGCTATTTCATTGTTATTGAGAGCTATTGACAGCATTAGACAGAGAGGATTAGAGTATCTTTACTCCTGGGAGAGAACGAGAACGGGTGGAAGTTGGAAGGAGATGGAAAGCCGTGAAAGAAGTAAGTGGGGGGGGGTGAAGCCGAGGGAATAGGCTTGGGCCAATGAGGGAATAAAAGAACAAAATTGAATATAGAGAGAAGAGATTGGAAAGTGTCTGCAGCAAGAGATGCAGAGCCACAAAGAGACAGCGATGGTGAAAGTACATTTACCCGGGAAATGTGAGAGGGGAAAATTTAAAGCACTTTCACTTCAGCTCAGTGATTTTAATTATATGTCAATAAAATGCATTTTCACCACAGAAAATAAACTATACACTTCATTCAGCCGCCAGTTCCACATCTTATTTACTTCTTTAGTTATATTTTCCAGTTTTAGCGCCAACTAATTATAAAAAGAATAAAACAACAGTTAGCTGAAAACACTTTTCCACATTGGTAAAATCTGCTCCCCAGTCAGCATCATTACAACCGCTATTTACACTTCAAGGAAGTAAAAAATACTGTTTCTACTTAATCACCGTTCTTTGATGAACAAATTGATTCACCCTCTTGTGCAAAAAAAAGACAAAAAAAAACCGATGATAGAAATCTACGACACTCAAGAACTGAAGCTCTAAGAGCAGAAACAGAAACCATTGCATCAGGGAACAACAGACAGAGGTGAGTCATGTTTTGTTTTACATGCTGTGGAAGGCTGTGCTCATGTTTACTGGAAAAAATGGGAGCACATTGCATCGTAAGAAGAAGGCAAGCCACCGGAAGAAGTAATGTCTGAACAATTTTCTGCAGAGAGGTCTCTTTCCTCGACATTCATGGGAATGTCATTCTGGCAGTAGTAGTACCTTGAAGTAGGACTCTAGAAATATAAATATGTTTTGCTTCCATGGGCCAAATTATTGTAAACTACTTTTTGTTAAATAAAAACATACATGGAAGGCATTTTGGGCATGTTTCTACCCGCTTTGAGTATCAGGATCTTAAATTTTTTGCTCATTACACTGTAAACATGATTCATATTGTCACGTAGATTTTAGATTTTATTTAGGCCTGGACTTTGACTGAGCCACTCTAACATAATTATGTTTTGATCTATACCGCTCCATTGTAACTCTGACTGTATGTTGACAGAGGTCAACCTTGGAGTCTGACAGAGGTCAACCTTGGAGTCCGGAGTGTTTTGCATCCTGAAACCGATTTTCTTCCCAGATTACCCAGTAATCATCTCCATCCATGTTCTCATCAACTCTGACCAGCTTCTATCTCTCTCTCCTCTACAACAATACAACGTGTTGGGCTCCTCTGAACAGAGCATCTTCGTTTAAGTTTGCAATTTCACCTACTGTGCTTGTGAGAATATGCAAGCAAGATTTATTTTGGCTTTCATACATAACAAATTTGTAAAGCGCACGCCTAGTAGTTGTCCTGTCAACAGATTATCCCGCTTGAGCTGTGGATCGATGGAAATCCTCCAGTGTTACCCTGAGGCTCTTGGCTTCTTCTCCTATTAATGCCCTCCTTGCCATAATAAATAATAAGCCGTGCTATAATCTTACCATTCCAATACGATGGATTGAACAGTGCTGCTTTAGATGTTGTTTTGTAGCCTCACCCTGTTTTCGACATCTCCATAAATGTAGCCCTTCATAGTGTCACCCAAAAATGTGCATCCTTTTAAAATAAAGGCCTTGAAACTCCACCAGCAAATACTATTAACATTATCATAGTGATTACAACAATTTTCTGAGGTCATTGTGTGTTCCTGCTTCTGTTAGCAATTTGGTGTGGAATAACCAGGGGGTAGCTTTTTTTTTCTCTCTAATCAATCAGAGGCAGAAAGGGTCACACAAGGGTCCAGAGTCACAGGTTTACAGTCAGAGCTATTGTTTAACTTAACGAGACAGGCAAAGTTATATAAAAACAAAAAAAATCCAAAGCAAACCTTGTCTTAAAACCAGTAGTTGTCTCAGTAAAGTTTTACTAAGTTCCTATGAATACACCTTTGATAGCTGTGGCCATGAAATTCTAGGCAACTCTGTGCCCTTCTTCCATCACTGCTGATGAGCAGAAGAAACTGTGGAGCTGAAAACTCTCAGAATGAGGTGAGGGAGTTGAGGGAAGCAGATAAAGTCGAAACAAAGCCGAGCACAAATGGTGAGACACCAATATCGTGTTCAATTTGCCAGGGCTGTGTTTCTGGATGCAATACAAACTCTATTGTGGCGGCAGTACAAGACAGAGTCCCCGTCGCTGTCGGGTGTCAGTCTGCGGGGAGCTAGAGCAGCAAGAGGGCCCGAGCAAAGCTAGACTTGCCTGAGCTGCACAGAAGGAGAAGAAGAAAAAAAACGGTTCATAGCCTCCTTCGTTTTTCTTTTCAGTCTGGACCCTGCTGCATGTCACTCTATGCACTGGCACCGCTGAGATACGCGGAGGGGCTTAAAAAACACAAATATCCTGACGTGCTGCGAGTGTGTGGGTGCTTGCATGTGCATGTGAGTGGAGAACAGAACAGTGGGTATGAGAACGGACATTCAAGCTCTGTAGATTCAGCTGTTTGGTGTATGCATTCATCTTGAAGCATATCTGTGTGTTTACTGATTTGCGCTGTGTGTGCGTACTCGAGATTTGGCAGCCTGCTCGTAGTGTCTGTGGTGTCTGTTATGAAAAAGAAAGCCGTAAAATCTGAAATCTTAATTACCTAGAGGGAGCGTGTGAGGAGAAAGGGGTGGGTGGCTGGTTTATGTTGTGTGGAGGGAGAGTTTAGCGGCAGGAAAAGGAAGGAATCAGATCTCCCCACTGACCCCAAGGGCAGATGAAGAGAGGAGGCAGAGGAAGTCGTACAAGCAGGGGAGGGGCGGAAAATAAAAATCAGATGGAGAAAAAATGCTTCAGGGCATATAAGGGGGAAAAAATATTTTTTGTTTTCTGCCTTATTGTATAAAACAAAGAAATCTGACGGTTATCGTAATGGAAGGATGAATCATTTTTGTAATTGAATTTTTGAGTGGAGCAGCTTCAGTGGCTTTTGGCTTTCAGGAGAGGATACGGCGCGGCCATCAGGGGAACACGAGTGTTATTTTGTTCATTCTCACAATTAGCAGGCCTGCTGAGTATAGAGCGGCGCTGCTGCAAAAAGCCGGGCTGGCGTCCCTGAGTGAGTCTGGTTAAGTCATTTTAGCGCATTTGTTATCTTTCCCCAGACATCATTGATGGGCTTGGAGCTTGGCACGTACATGTAAGTGTGTCTGTGCTCATGCAGTGGAAAATTACCCCCCTTTAGCTCCTAATATTTAACTATTTAAAGGATCAAGTTTGTGGTGCTTTTTGTGTGCTTCTCATATCAAAAGAGTTGCACAAATTGTTGCTTGTTTTGACTCAGAAGTCTGACTTCGCAGCTATATGGATTCCTTTAATCTCTTTTCTCACCATCTTTGCTGTACTTTACTGCAATCCCTTCATCCATTGCTCCATCTCTTAAATTTTTATGTTTTTTCTGCATTTTCCATCTTGTTCCAGCGAGTTCTGTTCCATTATTATGCTCCATGCATCTTAGAAAGTCAAGACTTCAAAGTGAAACCAAGCATTTTTGGAAAAAATACTGGAACCATTAAGGAGGCACCTTTTAATTTGTGCCCTTGACATTTATCACCTTACCAGAAAATGTTGCGAGAAAGGCTTTTTTTTTTATTATTTTATTTTGGGCTCCATAAAGTGCCATGCTAGAGTGTTTATATCTAGCCATGTTCACAAAGCATTTATTAGGAATTTGTTGTGATGAGGTGGGAGAAAAACAGAGATTCAACAATAGAAATCGGAAAGCATTCTTTTATCATTGACAATATTTGTATAATCAATTTCCAAATATTTTATAAACATCTGGGCTAAATCTGGAAGATGTTTGTGTTACTGATCAACGTTTCATTAGCCTAATAAATTGGTTCAGGATGTTTTTTAGTATTCTAAATGTAGACAAGTTTAAGTCCGAAATGGGTTTAACAAAAAAAAAAAAAACGAACATTATCAGCTAGACTTGCACTTTTCTAAGTAATCATCTGAAAAGATTTCCATGTATATGCATGCAATGTATAATTCAAAGCAACACTAAGTAACTTTTCAACCTTTATAAAATATTTGCATAACGTTTGCAATTATACCTTGACTTAAAGCTCATTGAGTGACATCTCTGTCATGGCCCGAGGAGGACCATATCGCTTTAACTGGCACTGAGCAACTTTGAGGAGGGTGGCAGGAATCATGATAGACAAAACAACTACAAATGTGGTGACTGCTTTACGGCATACGTCACTTCCCCTGTTTCTTATCTCCAACATCATCATATGACATTTTTTCACCACAATTAGATTCATTACCTCATCGCTGTTCATCCTTCACAAAGACACTGGAAATAGAAATGTACTTCAATCCAAACTGCAAGCAACCGGGAGATGAGGATTTTATGACGCTATGCGCTGGTCATCATGGGAAATGCAGTCTTCTTCAGACTAAACACTACCGCTTTTGTCCACACTGGCCACCCAATCCGACCAAAATTGAAATTTCTTTAAGGACAAGTTACTGTTATTCTTTATTTATTGTGTTTCTATTTATTTTGTTATCTATATTTAAATGCCTTTTAGACATTTTGTCAGCGATGCATCCTGTCTTTGTAGTTCTGCCTGGAAAAATGCTACATAACTGACATTTTGTGTACGGTGACAAACTTGAACTTTAACTCTGATGATTTCGAGGACATGTCTTGCTGTCAGGCCACATTTGATCAGGCTCAATGGCGTAAAGACTTAAAACGTATGTTCCCATTTATGTGTACATGTTAAATATGCAAGTCTCTTATCAAATTTGCTATTACTCTTTATGTTTTCTTCTATACCAATATTAAGAGTCCAACATTGAAACTGAAAAAAGGCTGATTTAAGATCACAATACTCAAATAAAAAAACACAAGAAAACAAATTAAGCTCTTTATGGGTTTCAGTTTATACTTTTCTGATATGTTTGCTTGATTTATAGTCTTGCATACATTACATTTTAAGTTTGAGCTCTGACCCCTTTTTAATACATGATACATTACCTACTTTCATTTGTAATAGACTTAGTGTGAACATTTTTTAAACAACAAAAACTTTCTGGTTAAAAAGTGGTAGAAAACTGTCTAGTTCCGCAATGTATCCTTTTAAATAAAGATAACGCAGCTTAAACTGTTGTGCTTTATGAAGGTATGGGTAAGCACTGTTAAATACAAATCAGTTACTTAATTAAACTGTTTTATGTCATATTAGCTCCATATATGAAGAGAATGAAATGAAGTCTACTTTAAAATTTACGTAATTGACCTCTTTGCCTAATGAAAATGAATGAGCCTTAAACCTTTTTTCTCCAAACATCTGTTTCTCAAATCTGGAACTGAAGATATGCACATAAAAAAATGTGTTATATATACCATATTTATGCAGAATATTTAAAATTAAAGCAACAGAGAGCTGTACTCTAAAGCACTGAAGATTGTCAAGTTGAAGAATGATAAGCGAGAGAACACCATCGTCATCTTTAGTAAATCATTTAAAAACAATGAAGATCTTAAGAACGTTTAATTTTTTCACATTAAGTGAAAGAAATGTATAAAATAAAATAAAAACACTGAATGAGACAACTAAAACCAATAATTTAATTTAGGAAAATTTCTTTTAAAGTTATTTCTCTGTGAGAAAGTATAAGGCAATCAGATATTTTATTCTCCATCAAGCTCTTCTCCTGGGAAGTGACCCATAGCCAAATGTATGATTGTTTCTTCTTTTGTCTTTACTTCGTTGTTGTCCTGATAAAACAAAAAGCTCTTTCTACATTGTTGCATTATGGCTAACCCCATCTAGCCTTAGCATTACGATAATTGTTAATAGTTGAAGAGAAAAACAATCTCCTGTCTCTGAATCACCAGTGGGTTTAGATGTTTAAGCTCCCAGTGAATGTTTTTTTCACAGACTTGATGTGGCAGAAGCAAAATTACCAAACGTAAGTATTTAAGTGATTTTAAGGCCAAAACGAACATACCAACTAACTTGAACTTCTACTTTTTGGCTTGACTGTTTCTTTTCCACGAGAAAGTGGAGTGTTGCCAGCACTAGAGTGGGGGAGACGTCGGTTTGCTTAATCATCAAGATACTTGACCGCACTTGAACAAAGACTAATCCTCACCCTTTTTCTCCTAGTAGAAATGTACACCCATTCAGAGAAATTGTCTTTTTTGTCTCTATCATTTGAAGAAAACTCCCTGCTATAAAGAAGCAAATCTTCTGAAATTATTTAAGGAGCACAACAATACATTGAGGAGTATGACTTTGCCTCCAAATTCACCTACACTTCAATCCATCAAGCATCTGACTAAATCGTGTGACCAAAAGTTGAACCTGATAGGAAATGCTGCTAACATCTTTATTACAGATACCGAACCCCAACTTCATGGGTCCAGTTGGAATAAATCCCTAAAAACTGCAGACAAAAATGGGCCCAACAAGCAACTGTGCAGGTGGTCATAATGTAATGCATGATCAATGCAGAATCTCAATTCTTATCCCTCAATTTATATTTTTCTTGTATTTAATTTGGCAAAATGGAGACAGCACAAATCAAAATTAATAGAAATCCTTGTGCTGTGCAAACCTAATGTTATGACAGCTTCGCTTTCAGCTAATGATTTAATTAACATTCTTAGAATCATAATTAAGCAAACAAACCAAAATCAGCCATATTTGCTTGCTTGAGCTACTCAATTTAATTTTCTTCCAAATGATTTTGGACTCGGAACAGACAGAACGAAAGATGATGACTGAAATTGGCACCAAGTTTCAGTTTTTTTTTTACTGTTCTGTTTCCTGAACATTTTCCTGGTGATTAGCCTTTTCCCTCAGACTAATCAACAAGCTTTCTGTCTGTTCTCTTGCTCTCTTTGACTCGTCCTCGCTCAGCAGGACAACAGACACTTTGAAGTGTCACTCTCACCTCCTTCCTCCCTCTCCGCTTTGTCTCCTCTCCTTCAGCCTCGATCCATTCTGACTCCACTTCAGGAACACTGTATGGCCCTGTCTCTTCGCTGACCTCTCTCTTCTCTCCCAGGATCTTTGCTCTCAGCGCTCCCTTCAATCTCGACGGCCCACTTTCACCGCCACAGCCCTCCTCCTCACAGCCACCTCCCCGTCCGCCTCTGTTCATTGAACATGG
Source organism: Orestias chungarensis (assembly GCA_032876305.1). Classification (NCBI taxonomy): domain Eukaryota; kingdom Metazoa; phylum Chordata; class Actinopteri; order Cyprinodontiformes; family Cyprinodontidae; genus Orestias; species Orestias chungarensis. Next base: position 1,410,056 of record JAVLVB010000513.1, on the reverse strand, counting down.
ATAAATTCTGGCCAGTATTCTCCTTGACAAAGAGGCCCTCAGTCGGTGACACAGGCTGCTTGGGGAACCACCGTTCTCCTGCGACACTGTCACATCTGAGTATGTCAGGCTCAAACATACACACCAGCTCCAACAGTCTGTGTGAGCTTTCCAAGAAGCTTTAGCGAGAGTTGTGCGCGCCTGCGTGTGTGCTGGTATGCACGCAGGCCCTTTTGTCCGTGTCCCAGTGCACGGCTGCGTGTGATGTGTTTGAACATGCCAGCAGTGAGTTTGCATTTCAGCCTTGCTGCATGCATATGTACCACCGCCTGAGTTTGTGTGTTTGCACGTACGGAGTGGAGGTGGCTCTCAGTCCCCGGGAACTGTTTTAAAACAGACGTGCTGTTTACTGTCTGTGGCGCTGTGCACTTGTTTTAGCTTTGGCTGACGTCAGCGTAGCAATTTAATCACAATTAGGAGACTCTCCTTGAACTCACTCGCCTCACGGCTTGTTTGGAGATTAAAAAATACGCGTTCTGAACAAAGCCTTGGTATTAGGCAGTGACATTATAACACACCGCGCTGGAAAGGCAGCGATGTCTGAGCAGGAAGAGAGGCTTGTCCGGCCAGAACCAATGTTTTAAATAAACCCTACTCTAGATACCAAACTTTTCACCTGAATAGCACATGAATGGTAATTTGGATTCTACGTAATTAGTCATTAAAGATTAAAAATAAGTATATATACTTTTTATTAATTGAACTTTATCCATGCTCAACATTGATACCCTAATGCATAATTACATACTTTAATTTATCTCAATTGACGTTATAGCACCCACTTAAGATTGAGATTAACAACTCTGGAATTTTTTTATTGAATAAATACTTGCTTATAAAAATAATGTTTGAACAAACGTCTTAAACACCTTCACAGGAATGCTGCTAATATAAGGCTTAGGCGAGGTTGACTGTGGAGATAATAATCAGTGGTAATATTTAAGCATGAATGGCTGCTTTAAAGTCCACATTTGGGACCAAGTTGAACAATTTCCTGTAGGGAAAACAAGCTAATATGCAGATTTTTTTATATTTATTATGCTTGTTGGGGACAAAATGCATGCTGTCCCTGTCACCTAAAACATAATAAAAATAAAATAGAAGGCTGTGTTTTCATTATTAAAGCTGAAACGGTTAAAGCCGGGTTCTGTAAAAACGTAGTGTGAGTGTAGCCTCTTAGGGATCTCATAAAAAAAAAAAGATTATTACAACTTAACACCCTTACACATAAAGTGTAGTGACATAATAATAATAAATATATATATATATATATATATATATATATATATATATATATATATATATATATATATATATATATATATATATATATATATATATATATATATATATATATATATATATATATATATATATATATATATAAATATGCCAATAGAGATGTAAAAAAACTATAGTGCAGTCTAGCATTATTTTATAAGTACTTTTAAACTGCCTCCTCTCATAAAAGATTGATAAACAAATGTGGTTTGACTCATTTGAGATTTTAAGTGGTAAACAATTAAAATACAATAGTTCTGGTCCTTCTAAGCCAAGTGTGAACTGAAAATGTGCTGTTACTTACTTGAAGGCCTAAGTAAAAACTTCAATCACAATAGAGACAGAAAACTACACAGGTTTTTGTGGGACTAATACACATCCATTATTCCAGAGAAACCAGGTCACTTGAAAATCAGTTTGAAATTCAGTTGTGATTATTTTAATTTTACACAGACCCCCCTGCCTCTGTAGACAGGGGAGACAACTCTTCGACATGCAGCGTAATCAAGCAAACAAAATGCACTCTGATTGAAATTATCAGCATGGTCTGTTCTTCTGAGGAGTACGTGCACAGTGAGATGTTTGGATGCAATACTTTTATTTAACCTTTGCACCACGGCTACCTGGAGGCGCTCAACTGACTTCAGCACACCAATCGAGACAGAAAACTGAGTGTGGTTAGAGAGAGATTAGTCATGTCTGAAACTTCAAGAGAATTTTTATGAACTTTTCTTAAAACGTTGACAAAACTTCTTCAAGTGAAATATCTCTAATATATAGAAATGAAAACAATACTTTGATAGCAAAAGCTCTGCTTTATAGTAATCAGTGTCGTTGTCTTTGCAGCTGATAGATGTAATGGAAAAGTAACTTCATTAGTTCTGGGAGAAGTGTTTTAGGAATACATTAAAGTGTTGGTGCGACAGAGAACTGCAGACATCTCAGAAAACAATAAATAAATGCCAGAAAACCACAATTTTACAGTCAAATATTTATGTATCTCAGCAGTCAAAGCATGAAAATCAGATAACCATCGCCTTATTTGGTTAACCAAGCACACTAAAACTTAATTCTCCACCACATTCTAGCTGCATTAATCCTTAATTTACCTACTGGTTTGTGTTTTCACAGTCTGATGTTAAAAATGATAAGTTACATGTTTTAATAATTATCCACTTTCTATTTCCAGAGGTCAATGAGCGAGACTTAATCTTGCAGTGGTCAGAGGTTCATCACAGGAAAACACAGAAACAAAAAACTATACACACACACACACACACACACACACACACACACACACACAAACTCACATACCAATGAATCCAACACGCTGACCTTAGCTTGAGTAACTAATCTATTGTGAAAGTGCTTAAGTGAAAGTAAAATAGTTTATTATACTTGCAAAATATGCCAAACTCTATGCTGTTAGCACAGAAAAAAGAAAAGATTAATGTACAAAATAAATCTAAGAGCACATCATAACACTTAATGGGCATGAGACTGAGTAAACCCTGGACATGTCAGTCCCAATCCATCAAAGCGCAGCACAGAAGCAACCATGTATACACCTGAGGACAATTTTAAGAAATTAGTCAAAGGAAAAGGTTTTTTTTATACTGAGAGTAGCTGTAGATTTGCCAAAGATGCAAAAAAGGAAATTCCATTGAGACAACCTGGTTGTATGAAACAACACTCTCAAACAGCAATTTAGACTAACAATTCCCTGTTTAAAATCAGTTAAGATTATCAAAATAATTTTTATTAATGTGCTTTAACTCATACATTTTATCCATCTTTTTATTATTTGGTGGAACCCTGTTTGCAAGCAGCAGGATTTTAGTCAAACATTGTGCGTATCGATCCTGAGGCTCCTGTAATAATTTTATGTGAGGAGCTGAAATTCAGCCAAATACAACTGATCACAATATAATGATTTACTGACATCTCCGATCTTGAGGGTAATGGCATCATCAGAAACGGGAGTAGGAACATTAAGGTCCCGGAAAACTAAGTTAGTGGCAACATTGAGAAAAGCCACTAACCTGTCCAGTCTCAGCAGAGGGATTGCAAGGCTGAGGGGGGTAGACGTCATTTGTGTGAGTTTGAACAAGCAGTTTGACGGCACATTTTTACTTTAACATTGAAAGTCTCTCCCCTTTTTTAAAGTCTAACAATGCTCATTCTGGACAAATCCTTCAATACTAGCTTCATGAAACCAAAGGAATCCTCTAAGTAAATGACGACATTTGCGCTTGAATCCAGTTGCAAACTTTATTCTGGCGATTTGTGTTGCTTTGGGAATACTGACTTCTTCCTCAATGAGGGGCTTTCCAGCACATGTCGGTACAGAAAAGTAGATAATGACATTCTCTCACCATCTTCAGTCAAAGTGTTTTGTTATCGGTTTGGGGAGCACATTTAGCCTCAACATACATTCATCTCTGGGATGAAGAACCCGTCTCCTCGAATAATTAAATATGGTGATAAACTCATGAGGTTTAATCATATATTACTGTCTAAATACATAAGCCTGGAAATTATTTCATGAATTTACATTCATTGTTGTCAAAATGTGTTTTACAATATTTACATAGTTCTGCTTTTGTTTAACAACAATTTTGGAAAGTACCAAGATTTGGAAATTTAATAAATGTGATTAAGAGTTTTTTTTTTTTTATAATTGTAACCACATTTAACCAAAAAAAATAGAATGTAAATTCAATGTCATTGCTTGTGCTTCTTGTTAATTTAAATCTTAATGTTTGTTTAAAATCGTCATAAATCAAGTTGGTTTTATAAAGTGTTAACAGCACTGTTAGTGTTGCAAGAAGGTTTTAGGTTTAAATCCGGGCCAAGGCCTTTCTGTGCAGAGCATTCTGTCTGTGGGTTTATGGGTTCCTCCCACAGTAAGGCAAGCTTGTTAGATCAAAATCATCGTTAGGTTCAACTATGTGACTTTCAAAGTCATTGACCAGGACACCCTTGCACCCGGCAAGGATTACATGAGTATAGAAATAAATGAATGGTTTAACCAGGTTTAAAATTTCGTGCTATTTTGTTTGTGTTAATGTAGACCAAAGTGCAAAAGCAATCATTAAATGATGTGTGTTTCTAAGTTAATATTGACATGGCCTGATTTTATGCAAAGGTTGTAGAATGATTTAAATTTTCAATAACTTTTAAAAATGTTTTTCTCTTTTTTGTAGTCTTTCTTTCTCCTAACAAGCTCATGCAGAGCCAGCCAACCGAAGAGCAGGGCTGTCTTACTGAATCACTTTTTCAGAGTTTTATTCTGATCGTTTTGTGCTTTTTCTGTTTCCTTTAACTATTTTATTTCCCGTAGGAGTAGTTGTTTTTTGTCTTCTTTGAGATTCCTGCACGCCCACAGAGAAATCTGCATGTCACATAGTTTTGATTCAGCCCAACTCGAACTGATACGGTGTCACGAGGGTTTCCTCGCATTAGCATCTGCTCTCAGGATTTTCATCACTTTTATCACCATTCAGCAAAGGAAATTTCATTAAATTATGGAAGCATTTCACAGACAGAAGTTGTGTTTGTTTGATCGTTCAAAGCCCAAGGACACAAACATTTGTGAGGCTGCCTGGAGAATTTTGTTTTTTCGAATGAGAAGCCATTTACGTACAGCGAAATGAGATGGAAAAAGGAAGCGGCTAGGCAACATGCGGTGAGACCGTCAAAGGTCTGCGAGTTGCCTTTGCAGCGCAACAGTCCTATGATGAACTGATGAACCACATCCACACAGCTTGGACACCCACGCGCCACACTCGCGCACAAATGCGCACACACACACAGAAAGCAGATAAAAAGATTCACACAAACATGTCTGGACATATTTGCCTTCATGCACACATAAACACAAACACATATACACACCGGGTGGGGGTTAAATGACTCAGATGGCATTTGTTCTTGATGTCTCTCTCCATCACTTTCTCTCCGTCTCTCATTGTCAGGTTTTGCTGCCGTGGCAACAGAGTTAAAGATGAGAGAAGGAAGAGGAGAAGGAGGGAGTGGGAGTAGGGAGGAGTGTGAAGGAGACGGAGAGGCGCTGGTGATGGAACAGGTAAGAGAGAGATCAGAAAGTCAGGACCTGCTGCTTGTGTGAAGTGGGACTGTGTCACTGCAGCGGTTGTTGTCCACATATGTGTGGGGCTTGTTTTATCTTGTAGTTAGAGACAAAAACAAAAGTAACATGTTTTTGTTGGGTTGCCTCGGTCAACTGCTACTCAGTGCACCTGGTTTCATAGTGTGTGTGCTGCATGAAAGCAACATTATGATCGCATGTGCAAAAACTGCAATTACTCCTGTTTGTTTTCCTTTTTCCTGTGAAATAATATAAAAAAACTGACATATTTTAAATGGTTGACAATTATTGAAATTTTTTTTCTCATTACCAAAACATTTACATATTGTTTTCGGCAAAACCACTATGTTAGGGATTTTAACATAATGGTGAAAACTGCTGATATGACAAATGGATGGTAAACCCCAGACAGTTCACAGAGTTGTTTTCAAATATATTTATGGAAACCTACATAGAACAAAACATTTACTTTAATATATAATTTTCCTTTGTTGTAACCAATAATCATTAAATATGATAAATATACATTTTAAATGTATTGTATGTTTCTACATATCATAGATTACTGAAATAAATAACGTTTTCAATAGTTTTTTAATTTATCAAGCTGCACCTATACAAGTGCATCTCCCGTTTCGAAACCTTATATTTGAGATCAGCTCATTTAATAACGCTTTCTCTGCAAAAACCAAAAGATTGGTGGCAAAGAAAAGAAAAAAGAAATAAATGAGGAAAAAAGAAAGTGAGCCTCTTTGGCTCTTGTGTCTTCAGCTTACATGTGGAGCTTCTGGTTTGTGTTTTCATCTGTACTAATTTGCACTGCAGAAAGCATCATGCTCAAATCTGGTTTGTTCTCAGCTGCTCCGGGCGAGAGACAAATTCTCTCTGACTTGCACTCTTCTGACTCGCCTCAACAACTGGAAAAAAATTCACTTGCATCAATGCAAAATAACATGTTAGAGAACAAAAAACAATGTAGGGCAAGGCAATCTTGTAATTCAGAAACACCAAGGTTAACTTAAAATCCTGCTAAAAACATACACTACCGTTCATCAGGAATTTACACTACAACTGCTTGGTCTTTGATTAAATAGATCTTACAAAGAAAGCAGAGAGAGAGTTTCTTTCTAAGAAGGAAGAGAGAAATTGTGCCAGAATCTGTAATAAAACGACTGTGCTTGAATCATCTCTTGTAAAAAGTGTATTTTTATCATTACTGCAGAATTTCAGAAGGTTAGTAAGCCAGCATAACAGTATGTTCCAAAAAAAAAGGTCCATCTCTAACACTCGAGTAATTGCTGAGGAGAATCAGAAACGATTGGGACTTTAAAAGCACCACTTGCAAAGACGAAGCATAAATTATTTTAATATTTTCACTTCCTTGACTTTTTTTCCTTCCCCACATACTTTACTAATAACCTGTAAGATGTTAATAATCAAACGCGAGACAATTGATAAAAAATTAAAGGGATAATGACAAAAAAACAACAACATCGTGGATACATTTGGCTAAAATCCGCTGCCACTATGGAGTTTGCTAGACTCAGGCAAAGTGACACTGTCAAACTGGGGACAGCAAACTACAGACACTGCCTCTGCACGTCAAAAGGTTGAGGTGGGCTGGGCATTTGTTTAAGATGGGCGCCTACATTTGAAGGTTTACCGACCACTCGAACATGACTGGTCATCTCGTTGGCTCCTTGGATCGTGTAAACAATTGGACAAACAATTAAACCTGGAAATGCAAATATTTTCAATCCCCTTTGTAATGTGTAATAATCTCAGATCATATTTAACATTGTTGCAGACTCTTTATGAACCCTAAATGTTTAAATGATTATTTTGTCTCATATTACATGTTTCCTGCCTTAAAAAGGCTTGAATTCTGCTTTTGAAAGAGCTGAGACTTAAGCTTTGGTGTCGCTGCCAGATGGTGAATGTAAGCCATTAATAATGCCATTCAAGTCTAGACGCCAACGATCTGTGTTGGCACAGTGACAATCAAAAATCTGTGAACTTGTAGGTATTAGTGGGCTTGGCCTGCCTGTTCATATTGTGTCTGTATAACCCTATACATAATATTCTACCTGAAAACAGGAGAAACAAGCTTAGAATAATGCCAAAAAACAGTGGTTACAGCAAAGAAGAATAAAAATCGTAAGTGGCTGCCTGGTGGCTGTGTAGGATTAAATAATTGAGCAAATTTTTTAAGGGCAATTTCATTAAAGAAGAAAAAGAAGAGAACCATCAATTTATAAAAGGTCACAGAAGTGACAGGATAAAACAATAAAGCCCCAAGGGATGTTTTTCCATTTGGTCTAATGTTTGGGG
>JAVLVB010000513.1:1379496-1402197 GCA_032876305.1 Orestias chungarensis | reverse complement strand
TTTTATACCGATTTTGCAAGCCCCTAAACATAGATATAACATACAAATGTACATTTGTGAAACTGATTTGAAAAATCCTTCCTAAGGCATAAAAGTATAGAAAGTTACAGATTCTGCTGTAACTGTATTCAAATGGAAAGTTTAATTTACGGGTATTTATGCTATGCAAATTGCCCGAAGACAGTTTGTGCAATGCTTATTGATATTACCTGTGCTGAGCTGTTCAAGCAGCTGTAATACATATTAATCAGTTCAGATTAGTCATTTAATTACGTGTTTAGATTCCCTGGTCTAACTGGAGGCTAATGTCTAATGTATGAGGCTGATGTTCATTAGAATTTTACTCCCTCAAAAATGATTTAACACTTACCCAGAATATGTGACTTTACTTCTGAAGATGCTCTACGATTCTGATTCAGTTGATTTGAGCTAAAATGCATCATCTCCACGTAATAAGAAGCATAAGTTTATAGGGACTGACTCCAAAGAGAACGCGGAGAGGCGATCAGCATTCAGCAAAAAACGCTTTAGAGGTGACAGCGTATGGCTTTTCCAACACTTGTGTCTTCTTTTCCATAAAATGCTTTTATATGTGTATCCATCTGTGCTAAATCCATTTCCGGCAGGACTGCTCTCAAATTGTTTTCAGATGCCCGGAGGAAGAGGTATCTTCTTTAGCGTCGTACCGTTCTGGCCAACTAAACAAACCTATAACGATGTCAGATGAAAGAAAAAATAGTAGTAAGGACGTTGATTGCTGCAAAGTTTCCAAAGAGATCATGTGTATATTTTTGAATGATAATATAATAATATAATAATAAGCTTCTTTTTTTTTAAGCAGGGCACAAAAATATTTCACAGAGCTCAATTGTAACAGCAAAATATGTCATCCAGTAGTTTGTGGACGGATGGTATAAAGCTTCAAGTTAAGCCCATCGCTGTCAAAATTAGAAGGTTTTAAAGCTAAAGTTAAAGTAAATAGTGAAATTAACTGAGATCCCAAATGTAAAGATGATTCTTCAAGATACCTTAGAGCAGGTATGCATGACACTCCTAGATAGGTGTAAAGGTCCAGCAAAAAGAAAAAAATGAATTAGCTGTTTTTTCTTAAATTTTAATAAATCAAATTTGAATATGTTTTACTAGCCAAAGAAATATGGTTTGTGCTTACAATTGTTTGTTCCATAAACTCAATTTTTTCGTATGTTGCCATGTATTTTCTTTCAGCATATAAACTGTTCAGTCTGTCACTGTATCAGCAGAGAGTAAAGTCATTTTTAGCATGATGTAACGATGTTTTACACTTTTCCAAACTGAATGGAAAACGAAAACACACAGTCTGAATGTCCCCAAGAGACCAGGTGGTTAATTATCCGCTGATTTGATCAAAAAAACATTTGATTCTCATCCCATATGAGTCGCGTCAGGCATTTGGCAATGAAATCTTAATCGATCCAGAAAGAGCATCTGCATTGTGTAGGATTAGATTAAGGGATTTTATTCTCATTCACAAAAAAGCCTCCATCATAAACCAGGAGAAACAAGCTTCTGTCATGGTCTTTGTCACTTTCCTTGTTGTTTTAGTGTTGATCTTAGTTGTTTATTTGCCCCATGTGATCCTTTCTGTTTCTATCTCTCCCTCAGCCAGCCACCTTACATTTAATATCAGCTGTGTTTACTTTCATTGATTAGGTCCCACCCCTCACCAAAAGTACTTAAGCTTCTCTCCATCCTATCCTCTTTCAAACCTGCGTCTGACCTTTCATAAAACACAATTAGAGCTGAAGATATCGGACTCATGTAAGCTCTCAAAAATCAAGCTGACATCAAAGGACGACAGGAGGTATTGAATAGAGGATTAAAGCAAAAGAAGTGACATTAAAGTCCAAAAAGGTTTTGTTTTACACAGAATATCGGTAATCGCTGTATCAATCAAACACAACTTTAGTCAAAGTAACACAATAGAAGTTTCAGTGCTCTTCCTGAAGGAAGACTGCATTTTGAGTGTCTGTGTGAAGGATGAATAGAGATGAGGTGATAAATCTAATTGTGGTGAAACAATGTCAAATGATGATGCTGAAAATTAGAAACTGGGGAAGTGACGTATGCCGTAAAGCAGTCAGCACATTTGTAGTTGTTTTGTATGGCAGGGTTCCTGCCACCCTCCCCAAAGTTGCTTAGTGCCGGTTAAATGGATACGGACCCCCTCGGGCCCTGACAGGGTTCATTTAACGAGCTGTAAGTCGACGTATGATCACAAAAGTTATGAAAATATTTTATGAAGGTTGAAAAGTTACTTAGTGTTGCTTTAACCAAAGTAAGTCAGGTGAGTAACAGCAGCAGGTTGACTTCAATCCTCTTTGCCACCTTGGTCCTTTCAGGAAACATTGATTGACAAAACACTCTATTAATGCCATATTGAAGTGTGTTTTTTGAAGAAAAACTGGGATATCAAAGCATTACATCAGATTTGGAAATACCCTAAATTGCCATCAGATTACACAGTATTCGTATTATAAAGAACTGTTTGGAATGCCAGAATTGGGTGCTAATATGTGGCAAGTCATCACAAGTCCATCCTGTGCATGCCAACAAGACATGCAGAAGGTTAGGAGTGTCACAGCTATTGACACAAAAACCTGACAAAGATTACAATATCCTAGATGCCTAAGAGTCACAGAGTGTAGTATTCACAGTTTGAGTAAAAAAAACATTAAGAAATTTGTGAGTTTGTCACCTCTGTGATTTTTTAATAGGACACCAGGTCTGCTAATCATCTGTTGTTTGCCTTGACAGTGTAGGAGAAAATGGATAAGATCTGCAGCAGAAGGCTGGTTGTGTTGAATTTATTTTTTGTCATTTAATTAACTTGAGCCACAGAACAAAATATTTAGAGATCAAATCTTCATCTAGCTTTTGAATTGCAATCCACACACTAAATTGTAACAGGGGTGAAAGTAAAGACGAAAACGTACAGGTTCTTTCTACCGTTGAAGATATCTCCAGACCTCCATCAAGGTCTGCCACATTAAAACCAGCAATGCACTGTTGCGAACCACAACCCCAACTTGTGAGCTTGTATTACACAGCATGTATTCTCATGCTGTTAAAGTTGCTTTAGTACAAAATAACAAGTTAAAATTGAAACAAAAAGGAAAACGTTACTGTATTGTGGGTATTCATCTTAATTTTTCTTTCCTGACATCACCAATTAATCTAAAACAAATTGAGAACAATCAGGATAAAGTATCACAGTATTTTCCAAGCAGAATGTTGACATTTCTTGTTTTCGGCATAATTATTCAGTGCTGCAAACAGGCCTGTCAGTTAATGTTGCTCCATACAAGAAAATGCCTTTTAATCTTTAATGAACTGAAGCAACGCCGTAACAGGAAGTTGGCCAGAACCCCTTTCACAATGATCTGGGAGAGTGATTGGGTTAAAACGGAGGATGATTACCTCAAGTTATTGCTGCCAGAGGTGGTTCTAAAATCCAATCAATCACGAGCCGTTCTTAATTGTTCACTCTGCTTCTCCGATCTGTGCAGTTTTGGTTTTTTTTGCTCAATTAACAGTAAAATGCAATATACCATATGTTGTTTCACTAAGTTTTTGAATTAAAATAATTTTACCAACTATTAATTCAGGATAGATTTTTTTTTATTACATAGAATAATGCAAAACTATTCAAACCACTTGAACTTTTTCTTATTTTGTTAAATTACAACTTCCAACACCAACTGTATTTTATTGTAATTATTATAATTATTATTATTATTATTATTATTATTATCAGTATGATATAATATTTATTAAAAGATTTAATTTAAGCAAACTGCACTTCCATTTTATTAACTTTATTTTTATCTCATAATGATACAAGAGGATTCTTTGCACAACGATGTTGCCTTTAGAATCGAGCTGTGTGAGATGTAACAACATACCAGATGATCAAAAAGTATATCACAGATTCTGGATAGCTCTCAGGGCTTTGATTTCAACTCTAAGTCAATATTTAATGTTCCTCCCAGGCAGGAAAAATTGCCTGTCCAGTCCACCTTTACAACCCAATTTAGCTCAGCAGAGAGAGTGGATCGCAGCAACAGAGACAGTAATTATAAGAATACAAAGAGCCATGATGGATATTTGTAAAGGTATGCCGTGCTTTTGCATGGGCACGTGTTTCTGTGACCATAATGCAACCCTCACAAGGTTAATTGAGTAATTCAGCTTGCCTTTCACTGGTCAAACACTGCTCCACTATATTCTGCTAAATTAGTGGTTACTGTATATGTGTCCCAGCTCTATGTTAATCTATGACAACATATGCTAAAAGAGAAGCCTCTGCGAATATTTATGCAACGACACAACGTTAAGTTAGAAATTAGCATTTGTTTGCTCCATTGTTCAGCAATGTCATCCCAGGCACTGGTGAATTAATGTATAATGCATTTGGTTAGCCCATGGTACATTAGCCTCTGAAGTTCCACGACTTACTACAGAATTACAAATACCAGCATTCATTATTTATGCGGCTTACAACTAGCCGCTTAAATGAGAATTACTCATTCATGTTAGTTAATCTAGGCCAGGTTTAACTTAATTATTCATGACAAAATGCGTGTTTATTCAATTGCTTATTTATCTGAACTGTTATTTGTTGAGCACAACCAGTGTCTGTGTTTTCCCCTGTTTATGTGACAAAATAAGTGAGAATAATTTAGAACACGCAGTTGTGACAACGAAAGTGATGTAATTTGTGTTGTAACACGTTGCAGAAACAATGTGATTTTAACATAAATGCCAGATAGCTGCCCAGCAGGGAGGAAGCTAGCATGCACGTGTGGTTTTGATACTAATGATGCACTTCTCCACTGGTTTAGGCAAGGATAATGTGATCACTGCAGGTGTTGGCAAGCAGCATATGAACCACTCTTGGGGATTATTTACACACTGTACTGTACTTCTAATAGTCTGCATTGACACATATGTCACAGGACCTCTCCAGATCTGTGTCACGTAGCAAAAATGTCCCTCTGCTGCCGTAGAGGCTGAATTCAACTCAACTGCAACCATTAGAAGTACGGTCAAATTCTGCCCCAGAGAAAATCAACCCACCCCCTGTTTCCTATAATAATCCATACGAGAGTGGAAACACAACTCAACAAAACAGTGTTATGGCCAATGGAAATTAGGTTGTTTTAATTGAATTGCCCATATTAGCATTTTAACTGCAGTGTATGTCTCAATCTGCTCAAACTGCTGTCTATGCTGCAGTTGCGTTTTTATGTGCAGCGTAGAACTTAGACCAAATAAATTTGTTTCGGTGTGTTCACAACAGCTTTTATGATATCCTGCTCAGACCAGTTTCTGAACTATAAACTGAGCAATAGAAATGAAAGAAAGGGGAATAAAGTAATTTGAAACGTGGGATGTTGATCTGTACCAGGTGATCAGGTCTGAGTATTTCAAAAATTCCTGATTTGACGTTTTATTACAACACTACAGGTTTACAATAAGTCAATAATCACTTTATTTTTATATCGCCAATGTAAAACAGATGTTGTCTCAAGGTACTTTACAAGAAAATCAATTCAAATCAAATATCATAAACAAATTAGTTTAAAAAAAGTTTCCATTCTTAGGAAACCGAGCAGATTGCATCAAGTCATTTATTTCTAATAAGAAGAGAATATCCAGTAAATTTGCAGAAAACAATTACAATTAACTACATGTAAATGATTTGGTTAGAATCAGATTTGAAATGTGTTATTTGTCTTTCAGGCTCTTTTTGCAAAGGTTTATGTCTCAGTTCATCTGTTTCAATTTTTGAAAAATATACATGGTTTCCAAACTGCTTTAGTTTTGCAAAAACCCTCAATAATTTTATAACTTTCATTTTGACTATTAGGAAATCCTCAATTGCATCGGCACACAAAATATTAAAAGTCAAGCTGTGTAACTATTTCCATTTACAGCATTGTGATAACAGTCAGGCAGTAAAGCCTGATACAAATAGAGGCTTCATTTTTAGTTAAATGTAATTTATGTGGAAAGAAAATCATCATCCGGTAGTTTGGTGAACAACTTTGTTTTACATATTTTAATGATTTTCCGCAAACCAACAAAGATGTGTCTACCATGGGTATGAAAAGTGCAGAGTTCACACCTTCTACCATGACATCATGAAACTATTTACTCTACGCTCCTGTTGAAAGTCGGTTAGTTTTATAAATCTATAAAAAGTTTGGCTATTTTCTTTAGCTGTTATGCTTCTAAGAGTACCATGGCTAATGAGGTGACCTTCATTTAAGTAAAAGTAATTAGTCCTTTTCATTATCAATAATTTATTCACAAGCTTGTAAATGATTATAGAGACAAAGCACAGCATTTTCAACACACTTTTAAAACAATTACTTAAAGCGACACTAACAAAGTTTCAGTTTTGGTCGATTTGGAGGATGTGGACAAAAGCAAATGCTGGGAAATAAGTAAGACCTGGGGTACAAACAGACATTTTCTGAATCTTATTTTCTTCACAACATGAAGCTCTTTGAAACCAACACTTACAGATGGTTATTTCTATTCGAACGGTGAGGATTTCTTCCAGTGCTAATTTACATTGTTTTGATGTACGTTCGAACTCCGAAAAAATATCATTTGAATAAGTCACTCACCAACTCCCTAGATTGTTGATTCAGTGAAGGTGGCTAGAACAGCTGAAAATTGTTCACAAATAAAATTAGCAGCTCGTTAAAATATTTTTACTCCATTCTAATATCTACTTTTTTTTTAAGTCACTGAACTAAACATGACTTGTTACCTTGTTAACCCCTTTGGTAAATCTAATGTAATACAAATTACTTGAAATGACAGGTAACTTTTAAAACTGGAAACCATTCATCAAAATTTGAGGACAAATTACATAAAGTGTAAAAGCTTTACAATATTTGGCTTTATAGATTTCAAATGCAGACGGTTATGTTGCATTGCTTGCTGCAGGACTTTTCATTTCCCCCGGCTGCTGGCTATGTGCTTGTACAGGTGAGCTATTGCCAGGACATTGCTTACACTACCCAACCTGTCCGCCCATACCCAACCCTCCTGCTTCCCAACCACATGTACATTCAGAGGCATCCATTACTTTGGCTGTCGGCCAAACGTGCAATCAATACTCCCACTCCGACAGCACGCTCGCATGTGATGGAAGGCAAAGAAGGCATGTTGGAGGGTGACGAGGGAGGGGAGAAGGTTGGATAGTGGGAAGTGTTAGTGATGGGTTCAGTTCAGCTTCAGGGGAAGCAGGTTAGGGAACAAAGGAAAAGCAACCAAAGAGAAGCATAATGCCATAATACACAGAAATATAGTGAGTGTGGGAGTACGAGATGCAGGATAGGAGTGTCAGAGCAGAGGCGAGATGGAAAGTAGAGTGTGCACGAGTGTTTGTGTATGAGAGAGACAAATGGAGAGAGTTTGTGGGTGGATGAGAAGTGTGCTATATATAATGGCAGAGGTTCAGGAATAGATCAGAGTGATTAGGTTTTCTGATTATCTAACACTGCAAACAGTTGGACCGACATGCTGACATCAAAGGCCGCACATGAATAAATACCCTAAATACACACTCATTGACACAAACATGCAGGAAGAGAGAGTAGGCAAACAAGGGAGGAAAAAAACAACAACTGGCACAGAAACGCTCATCTTCATGCTAAACTATACTAACTCTCCATTAAGAGCTGGTGTCATCTGGTCGACACTGATAACACAACTCGCTCACACACACAAACGTGCAGACACCAGAAACTTTCAGACTGTGTTACGAGGTTGTCTCACACATGAAACAACTCATTATAATAAATAAACACGTACAAGTTAGCCACGCTCTCCTGTTAAACACATACACACCAAAATGCCAGGAGACAAACACTTGTGGCTGCATGAGCATGTGAGGGAATCTCATGCTTAATCATCACCTCCCTGCAAACCCCAACCTTTAAGCACAATTCAGTGAAACTGTAAGCCTCAATTTACATGTTGCTACTTGGACATTATATATCTGATTTGCAAAATATTCAACTTGTCTACTATCCTTACTTGTATAATTTTCAGCATGAACATTGAAAACGGTCATTGGACATATAAAAGAATAAATTGAGCATTGACTTTAAAATAGGTCTTGGGTCATTTATATGAATCCAAACCTGGAATATGTCAGCATATTTAATTTAACAAAAGCTATTTGTACATCAGATTGCTCTAAAACTCCACATATTTTGAGGATTTCTTTGCTTTCCATCCTTAAACTCCCTCCATAATTGTTTTTGGCTTTAGTCCGTGTGAGAATTCTCTCTGTTCAATTAAAATGTAGCACAGTTCAATAGCTTGCTGGAGTGTTTAAAGACTGCCAGTGAAGAAAGCAGAAGGAAACATTTCAAGGTTTTGCATTCAGGTCTTTATGGATCAAACAGAATGCAAACCAGCTTTTAAAAGGTTGAGCTTTGAGTGCAGAAGACGTCATTATGTAAAAAAAAAAAAAGAAATGGAGAGAAAAAGGTGTTTTTTCGCTCCTGCTTCAGATACAGTTAGTGGTAAAAGTAATTTATTTCGAAAAGTTGATCAATGCTGTGTTTTTCTCTTTAAAATCTTATCTTATCTTATCACAACTGTAAGATTTGCGCTATTTTGCAAGTTTTGCCTGCAGCAAATACTAAGCAAGTGCAGGGAACCAGTTTTGACCAATGTGGTCAAATATCTGAGCGTACTTTCTCAGAAGTGTTATATACATGTCGTTTGGCGGTGTGATTTTTTTGGATTTCTGTTTTCATTTCACTCTCTCAATTGTAAAGGAAGAATTTTAAGTTATCTTTTATTCTCATCTTGTCCTTTTCCCTTTAATTTTTTTGCCTCACCTCTATTCCTTACTCTTTTTTTGTCCTGATCACAACGCTTCACTTGTGTGGCTAAATCTGATTGGATTGCCAAAATGATTGCCTAACTTCTAAAAATGTTGTCACCTTTCTTAATCCATAACTTTTATTATGCTGAGCAAACCTTCGCAACTCAGAATGCTTCAAACCCTAAAAAGATTTTCCACCAACCTCAGTAGTGTGTTTATGCAAATATTTGACCAGAATCCTGATATCAGTCAAGCAATATTTGCTATCTTTGTCCATAATTCATCCCAACGGTTTTGGTCAGACTCTGCACAAGAGAGACGTTTTTTGCTCAGCAAATACACTAATCCATGTGTTTTTGGACCTCGCCTTGAGTTCATGTGCAAATATTGGAAAAGAAAGAGGCAATCCCCAAACTGTTCCTAAAAGGCTGAATATCAGTAAATCTATAAAAGTATCCTGCAGCATTACGAGCTCAAGTGGCTAACCCCAACTTCTGAAGAACTGCCCTGTGCCATCCCTGCACTTTAAACATAACAGTTCAGTCGAGTGCTTCTCTTACAGCTGATGTCAAACCCTGACTTTATCTTTGCATTATCAGACAGAGGGGCATCATTCGTCTCCCCTGCTTAGGAGTCCAGTACTGGTGTGGTTTACATCACTGAGTCCAGCTTTGCATTGCACTTGTTAATGTTAGACTTTAGATGTTGAACCTTTGCCAGGAAAAGTACTTGAATCAACCTTCCAACTCACTAGTTTGGTTTAAATGCTTAAATTATTTGACTGGAATAAAAAGGATTCGTTTTAAATAATCAAAATATATGATTCACAGATGCAAAATAAATAATAATAAAAGAATTCCAAGCAAAAAGAGCAGAAGCTTTTTGACTACTGGAAAAATGAAACAATAAGGATGAAAGCATACATAATATTTAGAGATCAGATCTTCATCTAGCTTTTGAATTGCAATCCACACACTAAATTGTAACAGGGGTGAAAGTAAAGACGAAAACGTACAGAAAAGTAAAATAGGCAGACGTTTTTTAATATACTAGATTACTGAGATATGTTTGCCAAGCAGCATGTCGGTTTCACCATAATGTAATTTTAATCAATTAAATTTATCCGTTTTCCAAGCCTTCTATATGCTGTTTATGGTCAAATTGATGCTGAAATCTATTTTTCAAATCACGATTTAACACAGGTTCTTTCTACCTTTGAAGATATCTCCAAACCTCCATCAAGGTCTGCCACATTAAAACCAGCAATGCACTGTTGCGAACCACAACCCCAACTTGTGAGCTTGTATAACACCCGCAGGTTTAAATTCTTTTAGGGAATTGTATTCTCATGCTGTTAAAGTTGCTTTTCTACAAAATAACAAGTTGAAATTGAAAGAAAATATCTGAGTGTGCTTTCTCAGAAGTGTTATATACATGTCGTTTGGCGGTGTGATTTTTCAATAAGGATGAAAGCATACATGAAAGCAACCTTAATATCCCCGCGCCGAGTTGTGAGTGGTTGAGGCAGTGTTGCTTTTTATGATCAAGGTAAGTTTAATTTGGCAACAGACCAGCTGTTTGCCACTAAAGACGGGAATGCAGTTTGTTGACAGAGGGCAGAGATAAACAGTCAGGACCATGAAAAGTACATGATCCAGAACAAGTGTTTACATGCAAATAAATCAGATTATTAAAATGCATAAACCACCCCTTTTGTTCAAATTACAATTTCATTTTGATCGAGTGGAATCGATTACGAATATCATAACTGGGGTGTTTATACTACAGATTTTTCATCTGATTGGCTGCTTATTCAGTTTACTTACATCCAATTCTATGTTTGGAGGAGGTTGCAGCCTGGAAACAGGAAAAAAAAACGTCCCTCCTCTCTACTCACTCAGATTAAAGGTATAGCAGAGGATTTTTTCAATAGAAAAATGTCAATGGAAAATCCCATTGAAAATGACAGCCAATCAAAAACGACCGGTGGGGAAAAATAACTGGCTGTCAATGCGGAAATAAAATGTACACGATGATGTATATCACTAATGTCCCCACCCAGCCGACCCGTGCAAAGCGCGCTCATGTTTGAATTCGGGCATGCGCAGATTCTTGTTTAGGAGGTAAAACGGGACAGACAAGACGCATCATTCACCATTGAAGAGAGGTTCTCCCCGTACTTGGGTACGGCAGCGAAAATGGAAGCTAGTAAGAGAAAAACCGTGTTCGAAGTCGCTGAGAAAAAAAGACGTGCGCGCTCCCGATATCAGGGGGCGTTACTGGAGATGAGGTGGCGCATGTGCAGTGTTGCGAAAATGAGAATGAGCTGAAGATCCTCTCCTATATCTTTAAATAACAAAAGCCAGGCTTCACTCTGGGTCTCCTTCCGAAGCTGCGGCATCCAAGAATTTCTGGTGGGTTACATTGATACGGAGGTGGTCCAGTTTTAATCCAGCATAGAGACGGGTAGCTGCACACATCCAAGGTGATCCCTGCCAGCCATTTTGCCCTGCTCCTGGTATTCATTTTCCAGGTGATCAAACCTGCCACCAGGAGCTGGAAAGTGTGTGTGCGCGTGAGCGAGAGCTGTGAGTATTATTGCGCTGCCACAAATTGAGCGTGTGTGAAAGTGGGAAAGCGTTAGACCTTCGGGGGCCAGTTTGCAGATGTGGGCTTAACACCCTCCAAGCCTGACACAAAACTAAACCAAAGGGGCTTTTCTTGAAAAATAAAAATACAAGCACTGGTGCAAAGCTGCAAGAATATTAAAGAAAGGCATGTGCAATTAGTAATGATCTACAAAGAGTCATTGCACAAATTAAATGCAGGTGTAAAAGTAAGACAAATAAAAAATAGCTGACACCCCCTATAAGATTTCAATCTCTAAACAGCTGTATTTAAATTCAACACCCTGTGGTGACTGTTGATGATCCATTTTGTTTATTTAATAACATGGAACAATATCAATTTATTGGTAATTTTACTTTTGGTAATTGAATAAAGATTGTCTGAAGACCGGCAGCAATAATATTTACCATGTTTTCGTCGTATAATTTGAAGAGCTTGTAAATTAACATATTCCGCCCAGACTTTTCTTGGCTAAATAGAGACGCTCCAGTGTGTAGTTTTTCTCTCTATAAAGTCAAGATGCACTAAAATTATTGTGCAATCATGGAGCTCAACACTGGCATTGCCCAAGATTATTTCTCTAATATCTTTTATATTTATTTTATCATGTTTTAGATGCTCCAAAAATCTTTTTATTGCCACAGTGACAGCAGACATAATTGTGTGCCAGTTTGCATGTGTCTTTTAAACAGGCTAAATATAGACACAACAGCACTCACAATCTACTTGATATTTAATAATCCCTCTACAAAAGTCCTTACATTTGCATGTTCCAATAATCTGCATATGTTCTGCATATACCACGCTAAATGGATTGGGCCTAACGATACGTATGTTTTTTTCTGACGCAATCCTGTTTACACCTGATTAGTAGATCAGCTTTGGTTTGCTCTGACGTTTACAAGTATTTTTACAGGAACAAACTTTTTAAAGAACGGGTCCATAATGCGAACTGTGCGTGGAAGAACATAGGGGCAATAGGAAATGTTCTAACCTTTTTTGAATTGTGTTGATTAGGAGCCGTGAAAAACGGCAGAACAGGCCAGAGGCCAGCAGACCCAACTCCCAGTGCACAGCCATGGGAGTAAACAGGGATGCTATGGCTTCCTGGTGAGGAAGGATAACACGGGAAGTAATTAGAGGGGTAAAAACAAAGGAAACAGTAAAGGTAAGATGAGCGGAAGGAGGTTTGGATGAGACGAAACGAAAAGCGTTTTAAAAAGATGAGAGAAAAAGAGGAGGATTACAAAGGATTGATAAGGATACTCGTGAGCAGAAAAGGGGATGAAAAATGTGTTGTGCTATTGGTGGAAGAGCAGGTGGAGAGAAAAACAGAGGAAAGAAACCGAGCAGCACGCCAGAGAGAAAAGGCAAAATGGCTGCAAGCGACAGAGCACCCGGCTAAATACGACGATCTGAACCCTGCTCCGTCCTATTTTCGATAATGGCTCCACCAGTGCCAGGGTGACTCAGGAAAAACCATATATGGTCAAAAGGCTGCAGCATTGATTCCTGTCTCTTTGATGTTTTGCACTGGAATGAGTGATTTAGGACTTGGCTATAATCTAAACGAACAAAGCCCCACGGCACGCTTGCATTCAACAGACACTCAGTTGTTCCCTTCCTTTCACAGTGGGATGGCTGACATGATGACCCTGTCTAGGAAAACGCAAAGAGGGATGCCTCAGGGTATTGTGAGGATGGCTGAACAGGTTGTGAACATGTTGTACCTGCCCACCTAGGTTTGAACTTGAATTTGTGTCCCTCTTTAAGTCCACATCCGGTGCCTTTTAAAATAATCCTCACTCCCAAAACATTTTCACATGTTGTCAGGCAAAAACTACAAACTTAATGTGATGGACCAACACATTAATCATTCGTATTTAGCCTTTTACTGAGTGAATACTTGTTGGCTGTTGGGGTGCATTTCTACCATTTTAGCCCTTTTTACCAAAATAGCTTAAACTCTTTTATTAAGATCTGGCCAACGATTTATTGGTTGTATGATTAAGTTTAAACCATTGTTTGTAGCTCTGGGGAATGTTAATTTCCGTCTTCTTAATGGAAAATAAACTTTCACCTTTGATTTAAGTCATACGCCTTTTAGGAGGTTTTTCTTTCAGGATCAGTCAGTATTCAGTTTAATCTATCTCGCCACCATCTGCTAGCCCTGCTTAAAAAAAAAGCATTCCCATAGCACGAAACAGCAGTTATAATAATTCAGTTTGTGCATGGTGGGTAATCTATAGTGTTTGTATTTAGACACACACTGGAATTTGTATGTATGTCAATAAAATGTAGCTCTGCTCTCATCTGGCCAGAGTACCTCCTTCCACAAGTTTGTTTTGCTTCCTAAAAACCTTGTAGCTACTTGCAAAAAGGATTTATTTACGCTTTTTTCCTGGTAATGGATTTCTTCTTTATCTCATTCATAAAGGTCAGATTTTGAGTGGGTTTCAGAGTAGATGCATCTGAACACAACATGATGCGAGCCATAAAGGATTTTCCTGCACTTCAAAATTATAAGTTCCTCTGTGTTTTCTCACATCATCTCCAATAAAATACATGAAACCTTTCAGTTGCAATGTTACAAAATATACATTTGTGATTGCATTTGTGTTTATACGTCAATTGAATTGTCTGCATCTTCCTCGCTGGCTACGGCAAACTCATCAAGGTTAAAGCGGTACAGCCAGTCACCATACAGTCCACACTGTCAGGTCAACAACGTTCAGCTGCAACATCTGTGCACATGGCCGGCAATCAGGACTGCACAAAAACACAGATCGACCAAGGACATCCCAGCTAGTAGCCCTCTTCCTAATGTTTCTTTGTGTCCTTTAGATGTTTTTAGAAGGCAGAGTTATCTGTAAAAAGCAGTGCTGTTACCACCTTTCTGCATACACTGGAGTCTTTTTTTCTGATCATTTTGACTTGTAATTAAGTTCCACAAACAACTACAAAACACAGATTTTGTCCTGTTCAGAAGTTAAAGGCGCCTCAATACCACAGCAGTGGATTTATCTGATCTTTTTTCAGTTGTGCCAAGCAGGGCCGTGTTGCTATGTGAGTTGCTTTGATTGACCCGCACGTCCTCACATGCCTTTCATACATACAACTGATTTTGGCCCTGCTGAAAAAAAGCAGCTAAATAAATTTGACTTCAGAAAAGTTTGTCTTCTAGCTTACTCGTTAGAAGTTAGAAAACCAGCCACAACCTATCAGCCGCAGAAACAGTTATAATTGACTCCTACACAACACCGTGAAAACCGTCAACAGGCTGTAATGCTCCAAAAGCAAAGCTCCCATTACTCTCCGCCATAATACAGACCCATAAATGGAGGCGTCAGTCTGACTATCAGTGAAGTGAACAAGTCGTAAACGATCCAATCACAGAGGCCTCAAGGCTGAAGCAACAGATCACAAACTATACGATCAGAGGCAACTAGAAAGGTTCACCGAACAAAGCCTCGCAATTTATTATCACCACAGTTCAGAACAGTAAGCGTTAATTTCTTGCAAAAAAATATATATGTAGACTCAGGATTCGTCTAGAAATGCAAAAGCTAACAAAGGAGTAGCTTGGATCCACTTCACCTCATATGGTGTAATATATTTAAAGATTGTTCGATCCATTGAGTATTTAACAAATCCTGAAAGGAAAAAAAACTGTGAGTTGTGAGTAGCTGTTTGGTTCTTGAGTGTGAGTCTTAGATTCTGACAGTCTGATAGACGGGTGAGTTGAAGGGGTAAAAGAGACACCCCTCTTCCTGACAAACTCTTCAAAATCATACGCGGTTCATGACCTGAAAATACCAGCAGAACAATATTATCAGCAAAAAGAAACAATGAGACTCTGAATTTCCAAAGGAGACCACCCTCCTCTCCAATATAAGGCCTTAAGATCCAATCTATGAAAACTACAGAGGTTCACTGACAACCTACACTGGGGGCAAACTTAACTTAGTCCCATTAATGTAGACACACACACTCTTGCTTTGGTTATAACAGGACTGGATAGCCATGAAAGAGATCCATGTTCCCAATAATCCGGGGTACCTCCAACATAATGCCTCAAAAATGAAAGCCTTCTCTAGATACGCCACACACTGGGAGCCAAGAACCAAGCCAGCTGAGTATTCATGCGACAGTAAATGTCTAGTCTATGGTTTCACAACCATGGCGTACACCACCTGAATGTGAGGTTTAACAAATAGTCAGAGCCTGTAATAGCACAGAATTCTGTCAGCATTACCGCACTGCTTAACCTTCAGACAAACTGTTGTTTAACATCTCAATTTTGACGGCTAAACTAATTATCACAGTATAGACGGAAGACGTTAGACTGACACGCTTTCATTCAAAGTCCTGCTAAGAAGGGAAAATTACAGACCCCCTATGAATCAAAAGAGTTTAAGTTATTATTTGCATATTTATGGTATCTAAGCATAAAAATAAAAACTCTAGAATGTTTTAAGATAAAATAAAGTAAATCTTGAAGTTAAATAAGTTAAAATGAGTTTTTATTTATCTAGACAAAAATACTTATTCTGTTTTAGTGGTGTTACCTTAGGCTAAAATAAAGAATTCAACCTTTAATTTGACTACATTTAATCAGTAACAGTAAAATCCCATGTTAAGAAAAACACCTAATTTAACAAAATTGATATTGACACAACAAATTAGAGTCCCTGCTGTCCACATTTTGTAGGTATTAACTTTGGTATCCCTGCGATTTATAACGTAATAACAGTGAGCTCTAGACATTTTTTCAAAAATGTAATTTAGTATCGTCCTCACTGGTGAGGAGCTACAGTAAATATTGGTTTTCTTGGAGACAAGTGACTTGGAAAATGAGCTTGTTTTATGTAAATTGCAAATGGGATGCTGGAAACTCTGGGTTAATGGGCTTGCTCAGGTGTCCCTCCACATGTGGCAGGGGGAAAAATTGTAATCGAACCCTCAAATTTATAATAGCAATGTGACTACTCAGCGGTCACCTGTTGGTGAACTTCAGGTGAGTTTGAGTGCCTCAGCAAAGAGAGGCGACTTCCTGTTCTCCCCATCAGGTAGGCTGACACATGCTCAAGTTTTTAACACGGTTTTGCTGCCAGTTCGCTTAACACACACAGTCACCAAATACCAGCTGGAGAACTGGCAGAGCTGGAAGCTTTCTCATGTGCACAACCTGTATTTGTCCAGAACATGTAATAAAAAGCAGAATAAATGTATAGCCGTGAGGAATGTTTGCTTGCTTGTGGAGGTGTGTCCATCTTTGTTTGTGTCCAGACCACGGGCAGCAGTGTGCTGACGGCTGAGCTGCGCGGATTACACCTCCTGTTGACAGTGAGCTCGGAGCGAAGATGCCAGTCATAACATAACAGCAGGAAGGTGGGAGGACGTCACCTTGCAGCGAACACACACATACGCAACGGAACGCTGTGACACAGTGTTAAAGTCATATCAAGGTCCTTATTTAGATTGGCTATCATCTCTGACCTCTCTTTCCATCCTCATTAGCGGGACTAGACAGCCTCTGAAGGCGTGACGCTGCCGCAGGCCCACACACAGCATGTCACATCGCTTCATCAGTGGTACAGTAACTAACGCACAAAGCCCATAGCTTTTTCATTGTGCTCATGGCTGTCTTGTGCCATTATTGGCTGCTACATTGACATTCAGGCTGGTGCTTTTGACAGTTGTTGTTTTTTTAGCTAATCCAGAGATGCTTCCAAAATAATCTGATCAACATCACACTCTTTAATCATCGACCAGTCAAATACACTGCGGCTTTCGTCACTATCTTACAGGCGGACTAAAGAAGGATTAGCAGACTGCAGAAAGACTTTTTTGATGGATTGGAAACTGATAATAAAATAATAGCATATTATTATAGGATGCTTTTGTTGTCAAGGGGAAACGGATAGAAATGAGTTCGGTTTAGGCTTAAGTCACGTTTCATGCCATCGTGATGATAATGTCACCCTCAAAGAAACAAAAATATTTTAAAAAAGTGTTAAAATGTCAAATTCCCCTCAGATACAACCTTCCAAACAAAAATCAAGGTTAAAAAAAAAGCTTTATAAATGCAGACCCTCTCCCCTTATCTACAAACCTCATCCATTGTGCCAAGCTTTTTAATTATTAATGCTCCCATGGATAAAAGAATAAAACGGCACATTTCATGTACATGTACCTTAGCTGCTCTTTACCTGGAGGACAAAACCTTTCATTAGCCGTTTCTTGCCTTTTCCCTCTTTGTTCCCATTTCCATTTCTTTCATTTTTCTGCTCCCTCTCCTCCCCCTTTTCTCACCATGTTTCAAGAAATTTCAGCTCAGTTCAAAGGGTCTTTAGAAGCGTGACCAGACCCCGTGGTGAAGTGCCAGCTTCCTGCGAGCAAACGCTGTGATAAAACATCAGCGAACCACAGGAACCTCAGCACCGTTACATAAACACTTATCAAGTGCAGGACAATGATAACTGAGTGAAAAAGGGGTTGTTTGAGTGCGATTCAAGCTCTGCACGTGTCATATGCTGTAATTCCTGCCTTGTCAATAGCATATTTCACAGATTAAATAATTAAACGCTCACAAAAGGTAAATCTGAGAACCCTCTTGCCCACATGCGCTCTGGCTCGCTTTGACTGGCAGATATATTGTGTTTCATAAATTAGTCATGTCTATAGTGAGGAAACATTCATTGCAAGTCAAACCATGGCTGAGGAGAAAAGAAAGGCTGCTGACTGACTGCAGGCATTCAGTCAGTGTGCAGGAACAACAGGGAAAGATTATCATTTATGCCGACATAATGTGTGAGTTTAAGCGATGTAGTTGGATTACAATAAACACAAAACAGGAACCACAGCCAGCTTTCACAGTTTTCAAAAACAGGCCTAAATATCAGCGATAAAATCCCATTATTTTTGGCCAGAACAATGCAGATGTTTTATTTTATTTATCTGTGGTCCCAAATGCACATGGTTGTTTCGTCCCTAGGACAGGGTATGTTACTTTTATCGATTTTAAAAGGATAAAACTATTTCCTGAAAGCTGAATTTCAGAACTTTAAGTGATGATCATTGGGTTATTAGCTAATGCTATCAGTTTGACTTTTTGTTTCAAGCATTAGGCATTTAAACGTGAGTAGTCCCTCATAAATACAGATTGAGCGTTTGCATGGAATATCATGAGTTAGACATTCTGTAATTGCTATAACATTTTATAGACAGACTTAAATGCTAAAAAGGTTACAGAGTTAAATGGATAAGAAGGGAATTTCTATGCTATTTATGGTAACAGGCAAAAAGACAAGAGAGAAAGACAGGAGTCTAATTTTAGCTTTGACTTCTCTTCATCAGGTTTCATGTGTTTGAGAGTCAAAGATAGTCAAAACCAGTTCAGTGGGCTTAATATCAGTAAAACCGTATTCGAGTAGATGTTAACCTTATTGTAAGTTACAAGAAAGTGGTAAAGGCTTCTGTACTGCTCATGTAGCCATATGTTCATATGTCATTTGTCAGGTAGTCTGCCACCACAACAAGACATTTCCAGAATTGAGTGTTCCTTTAAAATAAAGGCCTCAAAACACAGAGAGTCACTTTAGTCCCATAACCGGAGATGCCATGTTTGAATTAAGGTGCAAACCTTGTGGTCTTGTGGTTATTTTATCAACTTTTACATCAGGGATGCATAATTCTCTAAAGTATAACTGAATGTTGAATTGAGTCTGTCAGTAATAGTTAAAAAAAATAATTGTCCTCACTTTCAGTTTCCCTTATAATGAGAGTTTCACCACCACTCTGTATGAACTTCAGCTGTAAAAAAAGTCATGTTGTGAGCATTACACGGCAAAGAAAGTCCATTCAGCTGCCGAAATATGTTATTGCTTTCACTTACGATGAATGAAACATAATAGTGTATCAAATATTTGATAAAAGCAATGTTTTTCAATCATAATGTAGCACACAACGCATTACACCATTTTAAATACAATATTCAAATCTTTACTTTTGCCTAAAACCTTCGCATGAGCCTAAGGCCCCTGATTGGATGTAATAACATATTTAGCTGCCTTATCAACCATAGAGATTTAGAGGCTTTAGAGCAATTTATAGATTTATAGACATGTATAGACATATATTACTTGTTAATACACTTCAAACTGACAATACACCAACTAAGGATTTACAACTAATTTGCATTAAAACTTGTGCTTGTATGCCACAGATGATTTCTGTTCAATCAGTTTCATAAGGCCAATGCAGCTGCCTACCGAGTATCTTTTATGTTTCAATTGCAAAAGGTAAAATATGCTTGTTGAGTTCAGTGAAAGCTCTAAGATGAATGAGAATCTGTTACAGCTTTTGACTCCATTTATAAGTGGGATCTAGCTACCACTGTCATGTTTTGTGAACAACATATTGAGGTTTCCAGTTCTAGATTCTGACTGAAATTAATGAATTTGAAGAAGCAGAGAGGGTGAAGTTGGCAGAGAACCCAATGACCCCATGGCCTCTTGCTTATTCTAAGATAGCTGTGTTTGTCTTCTGGCAGTGAAATTCAGGTATACTCTACTTAAACCATTTGATTTTTATTTAGTTAGTAAACAGGGCGACATATTGTATGCGAACATCCTGCTAATAGAAAGTGTTCTGTACAGAATGTGCCTTCCCCTTCATAGATCCTGAGGCAAACCTCTTATGCATTCCCTCCTTTCTCTTTCAGTTGGATTTTAGTAACCGAGACATCCTTAAAGACGCATTGCTGAGACCCTTTTCCAGGTCAAAAGCAGGACGATGGATAAGCAATAAGACAGGAGCGGACAAAATACGAGGAATGAAACGAGCCTCGTGTGCAGCCAGAGCGCGGAACTGACACTTAAATTGGTGTCTTTTCATGGAAAAATGGGAATTTTAATGCAAGCTAAACAGGTGAGTTATATAAAAAGTCACCTCTTGTTCTGTTGTTATGAAGTGGAAAATTCAGTCTTCACATTGAATGTTCACTTCAGCGCTGCTCTGAGGATCTTGAGCATGCATAGGGCAGCCGGCTACAGTGGGGAAAAGCTGCTCCTTTTTTACTAGATGAAACACATTTCTTGTCCAAAAAATGTATCACACGAGAGCAGTCATGAATACTGTATTCTGAAGTGGACACTTGCAGGAATGATGCTTTTATTTTTTAAATCTTTTTACTGGTTGAGAGAGTTGCAACCAGGTTACAACATTTTTTAGCCAGCTAAGGAATTGGAACAAGACACTATGTGCACCTGTGCAGAGTTTATGGATAACAAATTGTATTTTCTTAATTGTTGAACAATTTGTACACAACTCTTGTTAGAAAAGGGACTCCTTCTGAGATGGTCAGACACTACCAAAGGTTTTAAAAGTTGATGGCCCAGACCAATTTTTTAAGGAGTTAAAGTCCAAGATGACTCGAATAGAAGGTCTGGATAAGCTTGTGGGAAAGGCAACGGGAACTCATAGAAGGGTACATTTAGGCGAATGAACCCAGGGACTTGGCTGAACTCAGTGGCCAGAACACAGAAGAATTAGGATGACAGTGAAAGGCTGACAAATCAGTAGATTAGGCAAGAATTGCTGTAATAAAAGATGGAGGTAAATTAAGACAAAGATGTGGGCATTTCCAGAATCAGAATCCAGAGAAATGTACAAAAGAACAAGGGAGTCAATGAAAGGGATGTTGCATTTCTTCACCCAAAATCTGGCACCATCTACCTGTCAGGCAGCAGGTGCAAGACATGAGCCTGATTGTGCTGCAATGCAGCAACTGGGGCGTGGATCAGATTAACTTGATCGTGCAGCAGGAGACCGAAGCAGGAACACAAAGGAGCATGCTAGGATCATCAAATCATGAAGATTTAGAGGGCAATTGACATGTCATTATTAGCAGAACATGACGTCTTATAATATGTATGTGTTATTTTATCCTGAATTTCTATCCATTTCTTTCCTATTTTCTTCTCTGAATTTTGTTTGTAAGCTTATGATTTGTTCTACTCACAGGCAGAGACTTGACTTTTGGATAAATATTTCAAAAAGAATGTTTTGACAATTATTTTTACATTATTTTAGTCACGGACATTTTAGGTTTCTATAGGTGAGCCTTCTCTATTAGCATACAATATAAACTTTGAGAGTCACCATGTTGTTCTAACAACCATCCCTAAACCTAAACATATGTAGCTTTATCCGTGATGTTTCATTTGTTTATAAAGTCAGATTTGGATCACACTGTTGTAAAACATTTCAAGCAATCTTGCTTTATTTAACAAGAGTCTAGTCAATAATTTCATTCCCAGCATGCTCTGCTGGTGGTGTCAGTAATTGATGTGTGGCTGAAACTCGGAGGAACAGTTGCTGTCATGCCTTAAAAATAAAATGTTTTGCCTTGAACATATAGTGATTAATGTTATAGAAACATACAGAACTGCCCTTTTTTGTTATGTCTCTAATATGGGGCCAGCCTGAAATAGAAACTAGCTCTTGCTGTGTCCAAAAGCACATATGCAGATGAGAATCAGCAGGCATTAGGTTGAGGTTCAGGGGCAGAAAACTGAAAGAAAAAAGAAAACAATAGGACAAATTCACAAAGTCTTTGATATTCCACATTGAACAGCAAATTCCTTTATAATTCTCAACTTGAGTGATTCTGTCCCTGTTTACTACATCAGAAATCATAAGTCTGTAAAAACGCAGATGAACCTCCAGCTAAGCTGTCAATAAATACAGAGGAGCCGGTCTGAAAGAAAACCATTGATTGGAATGTTGCATTTTATTTGTTGCTTTTAAACTGATTTATTTTGAGATGGAACAATTGTTTCCCCCAAAGATGTTGTGCTGTGAAATCTATGTGATGTTGTGTCCCTCTGTTGGGTCTTGTTTGTCATACAGTGTTGGTAATTTCAACACTGAACTGACAAACACACATTTCCAGTGAAAAGCACCTAACAGCGCTCACAGACCTACACATACACTCACATACACTGATACCAGCTCTACATACGCCTTCACCCTCATCTGAATCCCAAAGCTCTGTTCTGTTGTGTTACTGTTGCTGTGCAGAGGTTTTTTGGAACTTCAAGCTGTATCCTGTCAAGGATAAAGTGTGAATTGTATTTTTTTCTCCCTCATCTCTCCCTATGTGTCATTTT
>JAVLVB010000513.1:1348674-1374181 GCA_032876305.1 Orestias chungarensis | reverse complement strand
TCTGTGTAGAATGGTGAGTGCTGGCAGGGTTGGGGGGCTCCTCCTGAAGTCCACTGTCATCTCCACTGTTTTTGCTGTGTTCAGCTCCAGATTGTTCTGACTGCTCCAGAGGACAACCTGATCAACCACCAGTCTGTAAGCAGACTCATCACTGTCATTGATGAGACCAATGACTGTTGTGTCATCTGCAAACTTCAGGATTTTAACAGAGGAGTCCATGGAGGTACAGTCATTTGTGTACAGCGAAAAGAGCAGTGGGGAGAGTACGCAACCCTGTGGGGCACCCGTGCTGATGGTTCGGGTCACTGAAGTACACTTTCCCAGCCTCACCTGCTGTTTTCTGCCAGTAAGAAAGTCAGTTATCCACTGGCAGGTGGAGGCTGGTACGCTGAGTTCATGAATCTGTCCCTTTCTAACTGGCCAGCTCCCTTATTATCACCAACCACTTTGCATTCACTTCAATATACACTCACCAGCTCCTTTATTAGGTACACCTTTTTGCTACCTTACTAAATCAACAAGTTATTGTAAACACTATTCAGAGATTTTGGGCCATTCTGAAAGGATGCTGCGAATTTGTCAGCTGCAGCTGCATCAGTAAATCTATTAGATGAACATGATCAGTCATAATTCTTCACTAGGCTTGCCATTTAAAGGATGATTAATTCAGACTACGGGTTTTACTGTTAATAGGTATAATAAACCCATACTATCATATTGTTTATGAGAAATCTTGACACTGGCAGCTGGAACCCGCAGCTAACATTTAGCCTCAAAACAGGCAATGTTGTTTTTATCAATCATTGTTCAAATTGTTTCAACAGTAGTCTCAATGTAGTGGTTTCTAGTGTGGTTTTCTGCTGCTGCAGCTTTTCTTCTTCAGGTTTCAAAGGACTGTGCAATCTGAAATTGCACCCTGGAGACTTTGGTTGAAACTAGTGGTTACTTAAGCTGCTTTGTCATTTAGCATTCTCGAACCAGTCAAATCCTTCTACAACATCAACGTGGCTTTTTTTTTTCACACAAGTGTCAATACCTCGAGACTACTGTCTGTAAACCCAAGAGATGGATGTGAAAAAGTCAACGGATTGTAAAAAAACACTCAGGCTAGTCATGCACCCAATATCATGGAGGGCTCAAAATCCCTCTTTTGCCTCTTCTTTTCCCTTTAAAACGGTCAATTTGAACTACAGCACTCATCTTGGTGCCAAATACATTAAGCCGCTTCAATAGGATTGGTAATTTACTACTTGTCCAAACTAGAAAGTCAAATATTTGACCTAATAAAGTGATCTAATTCGCAACACTGCCTATACATTTTGTAGGAGCCAAATCATAATTTAAACCTCCAAATCTCAAAATGTGATTATATAAATTAAATATAAAAATTTCAGGATTATGTTTGATATTGATATAAATAAAACCCTGCAAATTGTGAAATTTTGAGACAAAGGCGACCCTAAAGAAAAGATGTAGAAACTTAAAGCTTAAGAGGGCAAAGAAAATCAAAGCATGATCAATCAGAAAATGAATCATATTTGCAAAGTCGAGCATGAACATGAGGTCATGGTGGTTTGTGGGTTTTCTTTTTAGATCTGTTCGGCTCCTGGGTGGCAACAATGGGAGTCCGTTCATGGTACGGGTCGCAGACTTAGCTTGATCATAGGGAATATAAAGCGGGAATGGCTTCAGTGTGATGTCTACAGGCTACAAACATCTTCATTGAAACACTGCCATGACAGGACTCCTGATGAATTATTACAACGCTCCTGGCAGTGATTGCCTTTCTCTGAGAAATGACATTTGTTCATTAAGAAAATGGGCATAAAGCCTTTAGAAAGGAACAGCTAGAGAATCGGTCGGATATATAAATGTAACTAACACTGCGTATCAATCAACCGGGTAACGATTGGCATTGGCTCAGTATGATGAAGTATGTATGATGTTTATTAAATACTATTGGATCTGGAAACTCCATGTTTTAACCCCTTTGTTTTTCCATGTCTGAATTCAACACTTCTTTTATGATTCACTGCAATTAACCGTTGAAATAATGAAAAAACCCAAACTGTAACCAGAAGGACAGACCTCAGGGAAAACATGAGGCAGTTCAGGTAGAAACCTGTCCTGCACTGTTTTCTATGACTCTTGGGGAAAAAAACAGAAAAATAATGTAAATTTAAATGCTTGGATTCATGATGCATTGCACAAATCTCTATTTTGACAGCAAAACAGACTAGAGGATGAAAACTAATGCAGTTTTTTTTATACCGTCACGTTGGAGCCTGTGTATTTTTTTAGAAATCTCATTTTTTTAAAAGCCAGAGCGAGATGCTACTTTACTGCATTGAATAATAAATTCAGTACGCTTAATAGCATAGTAGTGCACAACACAGCGAAGCGGAATTATCGTATAGGGCTGTAATGTCCTCCACTGGCTTTAAAACAATATATAACTGACACTGCTGCTGTAGATGATTAATTTAACGCGTTAATACGGTTTATATTAAACCAGAGAAACACACCAATAGATTATTTTCGAAATCCTCCTGTCTTTTATATTTCATACAGTTTATGGAGCAAATTTAACGGGTTTTGTACGTCTAATCCCTCTAAGAGTAGATGTCACATCCCGTTAGAAAGTTAGACGACCGATTTACGAAAGTGAGTTCCTCCCACCTAACACATCATCTTCCTCTCGCTCCTCTTTACTCCCACTCATCCTGCTGGTAACAATCCAACCTCCCAGTCTCGCGGGCAAATTAGCATGACAGCCATCAGCACCTCTGTTCGGCGTGGCCTTTGCTCCGAGAGTTTGTAGGAACGTGCAGATGGGTGCGTTTCTGTCAAGCAGTGTCATGCTTGGTGCGGCTCAGTCGACTGAGCAGAAGTTTTAGGTGTGAGAATGCACCACAGTCTCCTGTTAAAGTTTTGACACGTTGCTTCAACTTTTGTCATTTTCTTAGTTTTAGCATTTTGTATTTTTTTTTTACTGACAAATTTACCAACTCATGGTAAAAAAAGTATGAAGGTATCACTTGGCAAAACATCTACTCTTATTTTTCTTGCCCAACATTTTAAATCAATCACTTCACTAAGATTAAAGGATTTTAAAAAAATACATCAAGATAATAAACACAACATAGGAACATACAAATTTATTGATATCCAAACAAAACTGAGGCAACGAGAAGTGTAAATTGTAAATAAATTAACAAATCAATCAAATTACCTCCAAGGCTTTTGCCTTTTTTTTGTTTAAAATGTGTTAAATCAGAATAATATAGAAAAAAAGCCACAATTCTTCACTCTTTATGTCCACATAATGCTTAAATTGTCCAAACATTCTTATCAAATTCAATTGGACTCTAATAGTGTTGATAGAAAGAGAATGTAAATACAGGTTATATTGCTAAATCAAAAAAACAGTACCCTTTAAAATCTTTCTTCTTATTTCAAATGTCTTTTCCATCATAGCCACTGAGAAAGAAAAAAAAATCTATTTGAGTGAATCAATCCCACAAGTGAATGATGGCATTTAAGAGATTTGCCTGTAATAAACGTTTTTGCTCATTTAACTTGAGGATCGAAATTCAACCGTCTCCACTGCTTGCCGCCTTGTTCTTTGGCAGGCATCACCACAGCAACCAAACTCAGACGAGCTTCTGTCTTACGCTGGCTTTTATTGGCCCCAATAAAGACAGAACAACATGGCGTTGCCCGCTGCCTGCTGCAAATAAAGAGCATCTGCATGGATGTGCATGCGGCGCCTCTAATCCAGTTAAAATTGAGATGGCCAGTCAGCGTTTGTCCAAATGACACGTCCCATTTAATCCATTGCTTCGCTGACCATCAATTGTTGCAAATGTGCGGCAGCCATCATGCTGCCTGCTGCACTCGCTCACCCTGTCACTTATCGCGCCATAGGTTTCCCTCTGACACATTATTTTCTTCTATCAATCACTGCTGGAATGAATGTGGGGCTAGAACATACAGCAGCCTCCTCCTTTGTTAGCGTCAATACTAAAATAAACACATGTTTGCAGTGGCGTTATTGTGTTACAGAAGCTTTTAGGACAATCTAAACCTTAATTTTGATATATTTATTCACTGGGAAATAAAAATAGATGTCTTTATAAACATTTCTGGAGCCACATTTTGCTTAAATGAATATAACAAAAGACTTATTGTGTTATATTCTACACACTATTACAACTTTCAATTAGTAACCAGGGACTTCTTGCAGTGAAGTTGACAGTTCATATTGCTATTAGACAAAGAAAAACATATTATAACCATTAAAACTATGCGATCTCTTTCTTTTAGTCTTTTTAAAACGTAATTTTATCTAGATCTTTATTATTTTGATGTAAGAAAGTGTTTTAGCTCTTGATGTTTAATTTGCTGTTGGTTTGGTGCTCCTTATTTATTCATCAAATGTCTCACTATAATATAATGAAATATATTTAATCGCTATAAGTTCACAATTAGGAAGCTAAAATACTGAAAGAAATACTAATTAGCTAATATGGGGATCCCGAATATCATTCTTGGAGGGTCATGAGCAGTGAAAGAGAAACCCAGTACAAATAATTATTGATTTTAGTCTGAGAGAGGAAGTTAGAGTACCCAGAGAGAGTCCACATATGCACACCCAAGCCGGGATTCAAACCCAGTACATTTATGCTGCAAGGCTGCAAAGTTTTTCATTGAAAACAAACAAAATTGAAGTAAATTCTAGTGACTCAAAGTGTACAGGAGGTTGTTAGAGTGAAGGGTAATTGTGAACTCATAGAAACCCCAGCACATTTAGAATAATCACCATGGGACCTCTACCAGAACTCATCGGGCCTTTAAACAGAATAATTGTTCTATAATAAAATACAGAACTTAAAAAAAAAAATCTAAAGTGTTATATGGGGGAAAAAAGGGGAGGAATCTCAGTAGTACGCCGTTTATATCCTAATATCTGATACATAAATTGTACTTTAATTTTAATTGAACCTTGTATTTTGATCAGATTAGACGAACATTGACCTTTTTGACAACAAATAATTCTGGTTTGTTGGGAATACGGAATTTTGAAAGCATCTAATGCTTACTTTTAAGTATAGTGCAGGACCTTTTAATGCACCGGTTCCTGCTTCCCTCACAGAGACCCCGGGAACCTTGTTTAAGGCCATGGCATTATGAGCTCTTAGAAATACCAGAAGAGTATAAATAAACATCTGGTGACCTTTGCCAGCAAAAGTAAAAGTAAAAAAAACAGCTTGTGTCTGGGGTATTTCAGCAGGATAATGATCTGAAACATGTTACCAAATCAACACAAAACATATTTACAAGAGACAAATCTAAAATGTAACAATAGACTAACATTGTAGGATTTTTAAAAGCCATCTGAAGCAGAGGTTTTAGTTTTGGTTTTTTTCAAGGAGAACTCTACCTAAATTGGCTATATACACACATCATTGAATAAGTATGTGCTGACACAAGGATAATTTTCCCCGTGTAAGAGCTTTGTCCCCGAGCTAAAGGACACCACATGACGAATAGTCTCCAAACACCACTAGCAGCTTCAGGAGATTCAAATGCACAGGATAAACACACCAAAGTGTAGATTTTTTGGTGTCATCATCCTTCCCTAGTTTCTTCAAAAGCCTATTTTTCTGCCAAGAGTCATTTTCGCTGCCCCTCATTCTCTCCAGGAACAAAGGTGAAAGGAGGAGATGAGGGAGCAAAAAGGATGGTAGTGATGTTTTCCAGCCATGTTGATTTATGGCTTGCTGTTACTATCATTTTACTATGTTACTCCAGCAGGCTGGAGGAAGCAGACTGGACAGCTCAAGCCAGAGGGGACAACAGAGGGGATAGGGGAAGAGACAAAAAGGACTACACCGGACTCAAGGGAAAGACGCGGCACATGATGCAGAAGAGTGCATGCCGGGCTGCTGGGATGGATACAAACAAGGCACAGGAAGAAAGGATGAGGAGGAGAAAGATTAAGAAAGAGCTTAATGAATGTAAAGACCATTACAATGAGTTTACTTAAATTGCTCATTAAGTCGAGGTTTTCTCATGTGTGTGTGTTGCTTCAACATAGCTTGCCAATTTAGCAAGTTACAGTCTGATGCATCCAGGCCAGAGACATGCAGAGCACCTTTAGGATAGCAAGGCCGAGGGGAATTACCGAGCTGGTCGATAAGAGGCAAAGGAAAAACTGTGACACAGAGAGAATAGGACGGACGAAAAGACTCGGAGGAAATGTGGCGGTGAGGGAAAGATGAGGAACGGAGGCGAGAATGACAAGGGGAGATATTAAAAAACGAAGAGTACTATGAGAAAAAGCAGGCGGAGAATTGATAGTTCACTAGGAGAGGAGGAAATACACAGGAGGGTAAAAAGATACCATCAGTTCCTCAGATACAGAGGGAGATAGCGACTCCAGAGGGAGAGGATCCAGATTTCAATACAGACCCAAAAGGAGCAGAGAGAGACGAATTATTACACAGCAAGAAACACAATTATTACTCGGCAGCCCCTGAGCATGAGGCAAAAAAAAATGGTAACAATCTGGAGGCAGAAGGGTAAACTGGATGGGATGTTAATTTGTTTTAATTGGTCGATGCAATCATGGACTGAGATAGAAAAGATAATAGCTGAAAGGACAAAATTGGATCTTACACTCATGTAGTCTAAATTGAGTCTGTAACATCAGTGCCATTAAACTGATTTTTCAATTAATATGACGCGTCAGATATGAATTCATTTCAAATAAATTAAACACGTGCTCTGTTGTAGATAAGGCACACCTTTCCGCAATCATTTCCCAGTGCAGCACTTTTTGCCGGGGGTTTGGCAGGCTTTTCGCAGCAAATTTAAAGAGCGAGGCAAACACGAAGGGACACCTGTCATTAGCACTTATAATGAGTCCAGTTGGAGTCTCACTGGTGAAATGCCGGTGAGGGCCGTGCTTCAGCGCTTTAGCTGCAAACTTGAGGCAATGCATCCTGATCAGGGTCCTTGTAGGACAACACATAGTCTGTGTTGCAAAACAGAAAAAAAATCCAATGAACCGTTTTCATTTACAAATGTTATTATCTTCATGATTTCATGTATACAAAAAAAAACAGGATTTTATGCATGTCTTGTTCTTCAAATTGAAATGTTCAGATTAATTTATACCTCCCAACATGTTAACATCCACCTGAACAGATTGGTCTTACAAGAGGGGAATTCATAAGGCAAGCAGTCAAGATTTTTGGTAACTCTGGAGGAGCTCCACAACTCACTATTAGCAATCTGGTACATCAAATCTGACCTTTATGGAAGAATGGCAATAAGACAACCAGTGTAAGGGGGAAATAAATACATACTTTATACATTGTAAAGTTTGGCATTTGGCTAAATTAATGTAGAGAACTCATTCAAAGGTCCTCAAACTAGATGAGAGCAAGAAGGATACTCTTCTGTGGAGTAAAACTACCACTTTACATCTACCTCAAAGAACCTTCCCTGCTGAAAAATATGGTGGTGGCAGTATCCAGTCGGTAAATCCCAGAAGAAAACATACTGGATGTGACAAGAGATTTAAGACCAAAAGAGTGACCCTAAAAACTCATACAGAGCTACAATGGAAAAGTTTAGGTCAAAGCTAGTCTGTTGTAAGACTTGAAAATCCAATCGATGTTAACAGAAACCCTCCCTCCAGTCTGACTGAGCGTGAGGTATTTTGCAAAGTAGCATAAATGAAGGTTTGGTCTCCAGGTATGCAACTCTGCTAAAGACCAAACCCAAATAAACTGAAAGCAAAGAAGTTTAGCAAAAAGTGAAACCCTGCATCTGCATGACTTTGCATTGATACAGTAAATAGGAGGCCGATAAAGAAAGTTTGAAGCTGCTGGCGTAGGAGTATGAAAAAAGTTCAAACTTTTACAATATAAGTTTTTTTTTTGTGTGTTTTATGTTGTGTTCTTTTATAGGAAAATGACTGAAACACAATGTATTAGCTGAGAATTTAACAGTATTTGTGTGTGCCGCTGGCTCTCGTCATAGATTTGTGTGCACGTCAGGATGCTGCCAAGCGTGCGGGAAAAGGAAGACAGACATCCGCGCACTGTAAAAAACGGATTAACACACTATTATAATGTAGAAAAGCTGCTGGATGCCTATAAGACCAAAACAAATTTCTCCTCGCGTCTCCCTTTAACACATGTTGCTAGATCTCCGCCCCTGTCTCGCCTCATAAAGACTTAAGGGTTACTGATTCCTCTAATGCCTTCAGCTGAACTTTATGCTTTGACACGTCTTCAGATAGCTTGGGAAGAAAAAAACCTTTGCAAAAGAACAGCCTAATGGAGAGGCAGAGAGGGATGTGCGTTTTACCCACTGTGATATGGAGGATAGCAAGTTCTGCACAGAGTAATTCATAACCACCAGCCTGCCATACTGGAGGCTGTCAGACTCCAGCGAGCCGTATTAGCCGTTCACCAGGCAGGAATCACACCAGCGCTGCACTCGGCTGCAAGCACTTATAAAGGTGTTGGTTCATATTCTCAGCCGTTGGGGAGCATTGGGTTTAATATTCCGAGTGTCTATAGAAGAGTTATGAATCGGGGTTGGGGAGCTTGAGGGAGCCGTGCAATTTGCACCAGCATTATTAGCAGTAATAGACGCTACTATCAATTTTGTTTCCAACTCTTGAAACGAGACGCGGCGTTCGTGTTCACCCCGAGCAACCTGCGTAAGATACACCAATTTTGTGTTGCGTTCTATTAAAAGTGCGGAAAAGAAAAAAATGATGACTTTTGGTTGCCAATATAAATTGGTGACCTATTTTAACACAGAAGGG
The DNA here is from genome assembly GCA_032876305.1 of Orestias chungarensis. Taxonomy (NCBI): domain Eukaryota; kingdom Metazoa; phylum Chordata; class Actinopteri; order Cyprinodontiformes; family Cyprinodontidae; genus Orestias; species Orestias chungarensis. The sequence continues at coordinate 1,365,333 of JAVLVB010000513.1, read as the reverse complement.
CAAATGATTGCTGATTAATTGAAGCTTTCGTTCTCCCTCATCGGCGCCTGAGAGATCAGAGCCACGCGAGGGTTAAAATGATAAATACGAGCGGATGAACATGCAGAGCTTCACCATGAAGTAAATGATCTCAGCCACAGGTCTTTCATCAACACGGCCTCTTGCTCCCTAATGAGCATCACACCTTCAGTCCTAATTTGCAGGAGACACTGACCACTCTCATCTTTATTCATGTTATGCCAATGCGGGATACTTCAAAAGAGTGTCCGGTTGGCACTTTCGAGAGTCTTGCTCTCCATATCCTCTCTCTTCTCAAAGTTACAGTAGCTGCCTCCTCTGGCCCAGCCTGCTGCACCTGTCTCCATGCCAGGGCTCGAGCATTACTGTGAAGCTTCCATGCAGATAAACACAGCAACTCAGCAGCTGCCGTACCCACGCGCTTAAATATACAGACACACACACACAGACATATGCAAGCCCGCTTGCACACATGGTTCGCCAGGTTTTGGCTTCGGATCACAGCCAAACAAAAGCTGCTTTGGGCTCGCCCGCTTTTTTGATTCCTGATGATTGTTTTCTTTCAGCACACCTTCATAATTTTCCCTCCTTTATACTTTAAAACATGGCTGAATTTCTTGCAGTCTCAGGTAAATAGATGAAAAAAAGGTTTAAATTATACTTTACTGCAACAGCAAGGTCCAGAGAAGTAATTTAAAATAAGTAAAACTAAAACATTTATTGAATACTTTAGAATCTCATAATTAGTAATCCATGACATTTTAACATCATTTTGTGCTTAAGTAAGGACCAAAATACAGGCGGGATCAGTAACTGGGAGCAGGAAGTCAGGGATTATTGTAAATACCTGTATAATAAGACAACTTAAAAGATCGGGAAATCTGCCTTAAAGAGCATCAAAAGGAAACAAAAGAAAACTAAGCTGGAAGTTCTGTTGATTTTTAGATGCAAAACAGGTGAGTGTTTAGTAACTGACTGCAGCTGTTAGGATACAAGGAGAGAAAAAAACAAATAGGTCAAAACCGAATAAATCAAGGACTCTAAATCCTTAAATGCACAAAAATTTCTGTTTTCCTCTGAGAATAAATGCGACTTAACACAGCAGCCCATTTCTTTTAGCCACTGACCACAAAGCTGGGCGTCGACCCAAATCTCCAAACCTCAGAGATGAAGACCACCTCTTACCATAAAGCGGCCAAACCATAAAGATGTAAATTAAGCTTATTAATTTGCCGGGAGCTTTCTTTTAACTTTGATATTGTGACCTTGTTGGTTCATCACAAGAATTCGGCTAGCGTGATCTGCATGCAGGCGACGCAGCCAGCTATCCTGCTTGTTGCTCTTCGCCTTTTCTCTTTGTTTACCAGGATGTTTTGTGGAGGAGAAGATCACTGGAGGCTTTGCATGTTCTTTGTATTTTGTTCAAATAGCAGGAAATTTATACACAAACCTCTGGTGGACTCTGGTTGATAATTTTCACGTTTACGGCGGGATAATGATTCAAATCGTTTGAATAAAATATGAAATAACTTCCTTTTATGGTCATCTCAGACTTTAAACTTGTGTAAAACCTGAAAATAATGACTGTGGCTAAAAGGTTTGTACTCCCAACAGCTTAGATTTTTTATACTTTTTTTTTATGTTTTTTATTTAGTTTTTTTCCCAGAATTAATAAATGTCCTCAAATTAAACCTCTGACATTGTGCTATAATCAAAACGGGATTATTTTAAGTTTCTGTCATCTTCGCCAGGCCCCCCAACAAATCTGTCTGCACCTGTATAGATTTTCCATCAAGAAAAGAACTGATATGAGCGTTGAGAGATGGCAAAAAAAAGAGAGTTTTGTAGAGAAAAGTGTCGGCAGGTAGTTAAAATAAAACACCTCCCAGCAGCGGAAACCCCTAATGCTTGGTAAATTGATGTGTTTGAGTTTTCCCCTTTGCGGCTTTGACCCTGGCAGCTTGAAAGGTCCTCGTCACAGTGCTTCCACCTTCTTCTGCAAGCGTGCGGTCGGATTGTGTCATCTTTTAGCGGGTCAGCTTTTGTGCTGAGCTTTTATTTCTTTAGTTCCTTCTCCTCTATTCCCTCACCAGAGAGGCCTCGCAGCATAAGGCTCTACAAACACACTTCTCTTTATTAGCATATTTTTGAATTTTGTTTTGTTCCCCTCTGAAATGGATTGCTGTACAACAGTGTTTTAATATCAAAGCCATCGGGAGAGCAAATAAGGTTGCTCTTGTAACTGTGTGGACTCCTTTGAGAGGCGCCCTCTGTTTTCTGTGCTTCACAGAGAGAGATGGATAAATGGAGGCAGCAGTGATGATGCCCAACAGGTAAGTATTTAGATGAAGCACAAACACACACGTGGCCTCATTGCAATTATCCAAATGGCGCATTGATTTCTGCAGCAGCACGACCCGACAGGCCTGACTGGCAAACGAAAACAAAGGCTGCATGTACAGTGCTGACACACACCATCAGTCAGAGGCAGCCTGCAGACTCTATGATTACCTGCTGCATGTAAATCCGATGAGCAATAAGGCAGCTTATCCCCCTATGAGACACTGTTGTTATTACTGCAGACCGAATTTCACCGGCGAGTGCCGCTGGCCAACTGCTGGTAACTGATTATGGCCCCTTCAGATAAGATGGCAACACTGGAAAATGGTGAAACCAGCTGGAGCTCTCTTTCTGTTCGTCAGGTGGCTCAATTAAAGCCAGCGTGGTTTCAGATGACGAGAGAATCTGACAATTTCACATAAAGAATCTTTGTGAGACAAACAACATATTTGTGCTAATTAGAGGAGTAAATTTTGATAAAGAAGCATATTTATTCATTAGCATCAACCTTATTATCAGTGGTAAATACTTCATTTAGATAAACAGTACATAAAATAAAAACATCTGATCCCAGAGAGATAAAATCTCCCTTAATGTTGCTGTTTATTTCAGCCATAATTACCATCTTTAAAATTTCTGGTTTAACATTTCCAGTTTGGTTTCCAAACACAAGAGGCTTTAATTAACCAAGAAGGTCCGAGTGAAATCCTAGATGATTACACACAAAATTCTGCGCTCAGCTCTAGGAAACTGGTATTGTTAGTGACAAAGTGTTGTGTATAACGCATCATTTGGCAACTACACAGCTATCTCTCCCAAGAGTCTGTAAAGACAGAACAACCATGGATCTCACATTTATCAACCTGCCAGAAAGAGCACTATAAACACACTCCAGAATAATTGGCACCTCTGGTAAAGATGTGTCAATTATTTTGTATGAACTCAGTTTAAACTAAACAAATAAATAATTTTACACTAAAAACTGGATGGAAATTTAACATTTATTTACAATTCTTATGTAAGAAAAAGCTCCAAGTAACAAATAATGATTTAAATTTTTTGATTACACAATACTTTAAATAGTTTCTAAGACTGTTCACTCTAAGTAGACTCTTAAGCCCTTTGGATGTGATTTAGGCCCACAGCATACCCAATCCACTGGCATGCTGCAATTCAATTTATAAAAAAAAACAACCTTATTAATCCAAGAGGGAACTTGTTCCTTGTTAAGAAATGTACTACACAGATGTGTTCGAGGATGCTGATCATTCTGGGCAGGAAGGATCTCCTGTAGTAGTCTGTATAACAGCGACTCTGATGGAGCCTCTGGTTGAAGAGACTGTTTCTGTATCAAGATGTTTAAATTGTGTGTCATTTTTCTTGAACAGAACCAGCCGTCTCTATAGGATTGCTCAGCATTTCACCTCCTTGGCTCTGATGCTGTTACCCCAAAAAATGATGGAAGAAAAGATCGAAGAATCCTTCATCATTTACCCTAGATAAACCCACATTTTGTCTAATCGAACAAAAGTTCACAGGTCGGGTTAAAGTTACCGAATTGGTTTGATGCAGATATTTCCATTTGTAAAGGCAGCACTGAAAAGCAACCATTTAAATTTACATCTAACGTTGTTAAGGAAAGTTGTTGACCCTAAAAGGACACAGCAGGTCTCTGAGAGCGAGCTTTGGAAAGGTTACCTGCATTGCAGCACATGGGGACATTATAAACTCAAGTCCTCTTCTTTCCTTTTACAAAGAATGTATAAGATACATTATTTTTATGTTCATACCTCGAGGAAAAAAGAAGTCAAAGATAAGACTTTTTTAACATTCTGATAGACTTTTGTTATTTTGGGAAGCCTATAATTGTATAACAGGGATTTTAATTAAAACTAATATTTCATCAATACGAATGAAGAAATGAATGAGTTGATTTATTTTATACACCTATAACATTGGTGGCCATTACTGTGGACCATACAGTATCTATTAGTGGTGTTCAAATTCTCAAAATCGTCATGAAAATCTCAGGAAACAAAATTTTTCTCTACAAGCCAAACCAATGTGACATATAAGCTTTAAATACACCAAAGAAAATTAAAGCATGCAAAGCACCTGTTTTTTAATACCATAAATCTTTCACTAAAACCCAAACATCTTACTTAATGCCTAAGGGTTTAACAGCTTTAACCAAGCGACTTTTAAATGAAACACACAATATGCTGTGTCTCCAGTTATCCTGCTGACTTTCTTCAACAGCTCTCTGCCGTCAACCTGCCAATAGCTGATTAGAGGCTGACTGAAGACGGTATCGCTTGCATTGGATCAGTCAAGTATGTGCTCCCTCAGCCTCTTTCGCTTCGGATCAAAGGCCGTCTCATATGCAGAGTGAAATACTTTGTGGCGCTCAGCATGACCATCGGGCTCCCTGTGTAAAATATATCGACCCCTGACATCGACTACGCGCTAATGCTAACCGTAGGAGCAGCTGAACACACCAACAACGCATTAAAACACATGCAGGTGGAAAAACAGATGAAGGATAGCTGCAAAGACAAAGGTTGGGTATTTCATCATGCAGACATTCCACGTATTAAACATTAACCTTTATCGTTCAGTGAGCTGAAGGAAACAAATTACATCATAAATATTTGCAGAAATGGAAAACCTTTGGGGAATATGGGATAATTCACAAAGAAAATAGTGAATCACATCCAACCCCAATGAACTGAAGAAATACATGGGAGAAAAAAATGTGTTCATTTTAAATCAGCACTGCAACTATTCACTTTCATGAAAGGGTAAAAAAAATCAAAATAAACGATAGAATCATGAAAAGGTGTCAAAAAGCTTTTAGATGTTTTCTCTAGCAAAGCATTTAATTTTACATTAGGCACACCTACACATTCATTAGCACGCAACACATCTTCTCTGAGCATAAGAATTTACATTATTCACACATTGTGATTTTACATCCAGGCTGACAGGTGGGTAATGCTTCAAAAAAGGCACCAATGCAGATGACACTCGGCTACTTAATGATGCTTCATGTCCATGGGTTGGAGCAGGGAGCAACAGCTCAGAGTTAGCACTAAAGCCAAGCTTTTGAATCAGCAAAAGAAAGGAACATGGCACCAAAATCCCACAAACGAACACACACATGTCTACGGACGTCTAACAGCAATCAAACCACAGAGTTGGTGTTAATTAATCGCATCTGTTGTTTTCATTGTTTCTTTCGCATCTTCTTGACACGAGCGGAGCTCTTTCCGAGCACTACGTTTCATTTAGTCAATTAAATATGCAGCAGTTTAAAAATCAGGCAGCACCCCATAATCAGCTGGCGCATCAGCATTTGGACCGAGGGAGCCGAGCCGGAAACGACTTGCATGTTGATCAGTCAGATTAGTGCGGCTGATTGCAGTCTCTTGACTCAGAAGCCCGTGTGTTAACGACTGGTGATTTAAAGAAAAAACAACAATGTTCAGGGTGTTTCGTTACAAAAAAAAACAGATAAATGTTTAAACACTGGACTACTCTTAAAATCTCGGACTTCAAGGAGTTTCAAAACTGGAATATAGGGTTTCATCACACATTGAGGGATACATTTCAAGCATTGAATTATTTCAAGCAGTGACTTTTGATGATTAGAGCTAATAAAAATAAAAAATGTTACAGAGAAGCACTTTCTAATCAACTCTAAACTTGATAAAAAATGAGGGTTATTTGTATTCAAACCATCGTTGTTTGTCCTAAGTTTGTTTCAACTAAAGATTCTCTACTGATAGTTCAAACAGATGTAAATAATTAACAGAGTCTCTTTGCTTAAGAGCTGTCTTATTATCAGGAACAAGGGTGGTGTGGCTGCTTTTTTTTCTGTCGTATTTCAATTGAACCAAAAAATCTGCTTTGATGGTTTTTGGTGAAAAGAAAATACGTTTTTCTTTGTTACCTAATTAGGAAACCATTGAAGATCTGAGCCTTTTGTGTTCGGTAAATTTTAATAATGAGCTAAGATCGTTTCATAAATGCTCTTTCTCTCTTTAGGAGAATTAGGGAGAACAACTATTCCACAGATCTGTTTTATTGTCATTTTACTTTCTGTAAACTTGAAAACGTGACTTCAGTAAAATCTTGTTTAATCAGTTATGTGTAAATACTCCCGCCCAAAAAAAGAGGATCACTATCGACTGCTGCAGAGTCTAATGTCACAAGATGAGAATCATTAACACCTTGCGAGGCAAACTGACACTCAGCAGGAGACGCTGTTAAAAAATGGAAATAGGCTTCCCACACTGAAGTTGGCGACGCTGCTGCCTGAATGACCTTTGAACAAAAAAAGTCACACTGTAATGAAATATGTGATCATTTCACTCATATCTGAGGGGGTTCATCTTGATTAAAGTTTCAGTTGAACTGGTTTAATTCATAAGCCAATGCTGGTTTGGCAGCACGGACTCTCTGAGATTTACAACCTTAAAAAATGTGTGTGTTACTCTCAGGATTAGCTTTAAAGCTAAACCTTAACGTCTGTAGAAGGTCAGGTAAATGTGTCACATTATGAGGATCAGAGTGTTGCTTCCTTTTAACTTACCTCGGTTTTCTATTTTTCTGTGCAACATAACAACTTTTTTTCTTTTCTTTTTGTCGTGTTTTTTATTTTTATTTTTGTAGAACTTATCTAACATATTCTAAACAAAACAAGCAAAAATCCATAATACTCCTTGAATTGGTATTGGCTGGCGCTTGCAAAGCAGCCAATCCAGCAGCGTCATTTGTTTTCCGTGCTGCTAATATGTTTTACCCCAAGGAGTGAAGATAAGGAAGACTGTAGATATTAGCTTCTCCTGTGATGTTAAAATGGTTTGCACAGTTATAAATCTAAGGTATATTTAGTGCTTGAACTATCACTATTAGCGGTTTGGTGCCTAAAATGTACCTGGACAAGTTTTCACATCCGTATTCATGGATTTAGTAATATTTTGATACATCACGAACAAAAACTGGTGGTTTTGTTGCATTTCTGTTCAACAGACCAAAACAAAGTAGCCCCACATTGAGAAGTCACAGAAACAAAATGTTGACATGACATAAAAATATTCAGGCTCGCTCCCCTTGCAAAGTTTCCAAAGCACAAAAGCAAGTGAAAATAAGAAACAGATGTAGCTTTCCATCCTCCTGAGTCACTGTCTCATCCCTGCTTAATTAGAAAAAGTGACTTAAGGCTAGTTCTGCCTGGAAACTAACGTTCCCATGCAAACTTCTTATAGAATACAAAAAATGAAAGAGGCTGGTCCAACTGGAGCTCAAGACGCAACGGGCATGGTGACATAAGCTAACCCTGTGGTAAGATTCAGAAGCCTGACATGGATGTAATGAGCAGTCATGCCACCATGAAAACAACACGCAAGGCTTCCCAGAATGCCTCTCTCCATTCTCTTGGGAGTGAGTCCTGAACTGACCTAAGATCAAGCCTATCGGAGTTTGTCACTCCCAACAGCCACACAAAGCAGGGGCGGCAATTTCAGCGTGAAACATTGCTGCTGCTGCCCCGATATGAGCCTCAGCCGCCAGGCTGATTAGAACAAGCCAGGTTAAGACTGATTAGCCGAGCCTCAGACCGTGTTACAATTACGCTGACAGAAAACTGACCTTTTCCACTAATGCTAAGACGCCACAGCAACAGCTTTAGTGTTTTCTTGTAAATTTGTAGCAAAAAGCTGAATAAATAGGAATTCGCACGCTGATTACGGCAACTGTACACACTTCTGATCACACTTCTACCCTAGATCACACACATTATGCACATTGCCTTTATCTCCTTGCAATCCAGTCTTAATGACTCCATTAACAGAGAGGCCATTAGCAGCATTCACTTTACGGCCAGCCAAACAGCCCAGCCGGGAGCACATTATGGAAAGGGCACGTGTGTCCTAATGTCCACAGTCGTCACTCTGCTCATACACACGCACTCCACCTTCCCCTCAAGGCCAGCTGGCCTGAAGCAAACGGGACTGGACAAATGAGAGGCATTTTCATCTGCGCAACGCAGGGCAGAGGTGCCTGGTGCTGGAGGTCCATCGACAGAGGACATACGGATGAAACTTAAGTGCTGTTCAGTTTTTGAGGAGATCCTTAAACATAAAATTAGCTCGCTTGATTGTGTGAGAAGGAGCAGAATTATGGGTCGTAACAGCAAAAACATGTCACACTCAATACGTTGATGACAAAATCATACATTTAATGTTGATAACGTGATAACCATTTACTTCTGCAAAACATATTTTGCAGAATCATCTCCTGTTTCGTAGCAGCTGCATCCAAAGTCTGGTTAAATGACTGGATCAGTGATCTAAGAGGATCTGAGCAGCACTAACCAGGCTAATGAGAGGCTCTAAAAGTCGGATAAGCTTTCGTGTCATGAACCGTATGAATTTATGGCACAATTATAGCAAGTCACGAGGAAAATTAAAGTCATGTTTCGGAGCTATACATCTCTGCTCATACAACACAGACTGATTCAAACATCTGCACAGTTTATCTTTTATTTTACATATCTGGACTCTATTAGGACAGTGCATGTTATTGATCAGGAATCTTCATTTGAATGAAGGTTTTTGAGGCAAATAAACGTCAATGACACCTGTAGTAATTTGGTTTTTAATAATATTGCATGTTAGTCTAACAACTAAATTCAGATCTAACCTTCCTGATTATTATATGCAATCCAATTAAATTGGAATATGTTGCTGTCCTGTAAAGGCCTAAGAGGAAAATGATAGAGGTATGGCTCAACTCCAGCCCTAGCAATGCATGTCAATTCAACTAAACTGAGCTGTCAATTAAAAAAGCAATTCACCATTCTGCTTTATACAGGAGTGTTGATACGAAAGCCATTGATTTGCTGCCTTATTGGCAGTTTGTTACAAATAACAATGAAGGGGTTCAACAAATAAAACTACAAATCTAAACCTTTTGGCCTATATACCATGTATGGGAGGAAACAAACACATAAATATGCCAATTTTGTCTCAATCTTTCCTCTTGAAGGATGTTAGGGATGCCCCGATAATCGTGAATGTTTTAAGAAGCTGACATAACGGAGGCACAGAGGAGAATCTAAAATACACAGATAGAGGTAGCAACTTCCACGGCGGACCAACCGGACGACATGCGCCTAACGACTTTTCTTGTTGCGTCATTGCATTCCTGCTTCCTTGTCTGCCACGTTTATTTAGTCTGTGCTAACATTTGATCTTGGATGGTTTCTAAAGATTTCCTGTCTGTCATCTGAATGCTCATGTTTAGTTTGTTGTCCTTGCTTTGCTGTAAAATGCTTCTTTACACAGGGTTTAAAGTTTAATAAAAAATGTAAAATTTTGCTGCGTGAACCAGGTGGTTGGAGCATCATGCTTTCATTAGGAAAAGACTACAGCCGTACTGAAGTAAAACCTATTAAAAGCTTCTAGAGAGTTTTGTGTGTAAGTGGTTCAAACCAAAATTTATCAATGGGAAAAGCAGAACATACATAATTTACTCCAAAGATTAAAATTACTGTTAATCCCCCAAAGAATGTGTAATTCATTTTGGCCTCTGGATTTTCAAAACTGTTAAAAAAATAAAAAAATACTACTAGTGTGAATGTGAGCTCAAAAGGAATGAATAATTGATCTGGGGGAAAAAATATCTGATTCTGCACAGAAACACGAAGTAAAATCTATGTTTCATGACTTACTGATTTCATTGTGTGGCCTCAGCTCGTCAGTGTTTTCTGTCGTGACACCAGCACGTGGTAAACGTGTCTATTCTGTTGCTCCTCCAAGCTAATCTTTAGCTTTGCAGGCGTACGGTTGCCCCCACTGAGAGAAGAGGGGAAATTGTATCTCATAGGAGGGGGGCTGAGGCCAGGCCAGTCTTTATATTAGCTCACTACTCTGGGAGCTCTGGGCTGCAGAAACACGTAGTCCACCTCTGCTGAGACAAACTGGACATCTGTATCTGTTGCTCGCTTGTTTTCTTACCCCCTCTTTCCCAACGGGATGGAAGACTATTTATCCGCCGGTGGGAGAACGTGTATCGATGTGCAACAGAGCTTGGGCTTTGAGCTTTCGTTGCGATTCCAAGTGCAAGGTCAACCTCGCATGAATGCGTGTCAAAAGCTGTCGAGCAGAGAAACACGAAACAAAAAAAGCCCACACAGAGTATGCGGTGTAAACAAGGAAGCTGAGGTGCTACATGTCTGGGTTTCACAGGCAGACTCAGGTAACGTGCGACTTTTCGGCTCTAAGGAAGAGATAAAGGAGCTGTTGTTGCATGATAGCACATAATGACATCGCATATTTATTTTTGGAGAAACCACTTCTTTTTTTTTTTCCTCCTCATCCTTGTCTGCATGGAGGGGGGAAAAAAAGTGAAGCCGGCTCTCGTGCGTGTTTCTGGAGACGCGTTGTGAAGCCCGAGCCCTTGTGACAGCGTAATGCAGCCGGGGTCTGTCGTGCCTTTGATGCCATCGTGCGCCACTCCTCCCCTCGTCTCTGGGCTTTCTGACAGTGACAAAGGGGATCGGCAGCAGCGTGTTATCAGTGTGCAGCTGCAGTAATCGTATTATTTAGTTAAGCTTTATTCTGAGAGGCTGACCAACAGCGCGAACAAAGCGGGGCCTCGCTAAGCCCATCAGAGTGCTCCCATGGAGCAGAGGTCTTTTCCTGCCTTGCGGCCTCTCTGTACCCGGGCTCTCACATTTTCCTCGCTGTTTCCCGCCCGCCCTCCTCCGTGTCCGCTTCTCTGTTGCCTCCTGCCTCAGGATCTCTCTCCCTCTCTCTCCCTCCCTCTCGTCTTGTTTTCCTTCATCCAAGATACTTTTTTTACCCCCCTTGCCCTTCATTTTCCTTCCATCTTCATACCCTTTGAATCTTTCCAATCCGAAAAGCACTGGGAGTTTGTATAATGGCGTCATTCACAGTCCATTGGTCTGTTTGAAGGTACTATCTTGATGTAAGGCCTGGTGATTGTGTAAGTGTATAAAGAGGTGACCATGGAGATAGATGAGCTTACTAATATGCAGAGCGTTGCAGGGACTGTAGATAAGTGTTGAATTTCATTCAAGCAACTCATTTGGGGATAGAGAGGAGTGAAAATGATATGGAGCCAGCATGCAGTGCTCCTCATTCATTGTCATTCATGCACTTTTCCACATTTGTTAAATTAATACGGAAATATTGAAAGTATTCTACCAGTTATGTAGGTGACAGACTAACACAGATTAGGATGCAGACCTAATACTTTGTTAGGCATTATGGATGCAGGTCTTTTGGAAGGGGGTTCCGACACCAGGAGATTGAAATTTAACAGATTCCTCTCCTGCCAGGTTCACATGGCCTGATAATTATGTTGATTTTTCACCAAGTTTTCCCCTTCCAACAATCTTAAGCATGTCAAGATTATTGTGATAGAGCTGAAGATAATCTTATAGCATATTCCTGTTGTGTGTGGTACGTCAAGAGTGATTTGGTCTACTCGGAAGAATGTCAGGACCTCAAATTGGGGAGGATCACCATGTTGGGTTGTCTGAGGCACAGCCTGACGAATGTGATGTGCAGCCATTCAGAAGCCAAGGTGACAGAAACGTGAAGTGGAATCCAAAATACGGGAGACAAAACAGATTGCCATGATGCACCAGGAAGTTAGAAATGGAGGACCAACCCATCGATATGTGTTTAACCAACAACTTTTCGTTTTGTAGAGAATATTGATGTTGCTTCTTCCAAGTAAGCCAAGTCCAGTCTCTCTGAACCTGCATTTGATCGTTTTTGAGAGATCTGTGAGTTCTCTTGTTTTTTTATATATCTTTGGGCTCTTTTAGTTTTTTTAAATCAACTTCAAACTTGAAAGTCTTGCTTATTTTTTTTATTTTTTTATTTTTTTTAAAGCATCAATAATAAGGTCTACAGTCATAGATTCATTATCCAGCTCTATGTTTTGACTGTGTCTGTCATATGGATATATGATTTAATATTTGTTCTCCAGTCTTGTCTCTTATTTTGCTGCTTCCACTGTTTTTCCTATTACCTATTTTCCCTGCATGATGCTGCCACAACTGTGGTGTGTTCTCCACTCTTGAGAAAAAAGCACAGCCTCTAAATTGATTAAAATTGTTGCATTATCTTCCCACCATGCCATCTAATACCCATTCATTCAAACTCGGGTGTGCAGCAGCAGGTAAATAACTAAGACACGCCGGAGAAGGCCTCTGACCCCACATGATTTCCTTTTAAGGGCTTACTTCTTGCAGTACCAGATTTGTGGACTGGACGACTTTTGGCCATCTGGACAACAGATTCTCCCACCTGAGCTGCAGATCTTTGTAGCTCCAAAGCTACAACAGGACTCCTGTCTGTTTCTCTGCCTAAAGCAAACATTTCCCTCTGTTGTGGACGATGCATTAAAACACGCATGTTTGTTAGCCTACATAATGCTGTTTGTCCACTAATGTTCTCCAACAAGCCCGAGGCCCTTGGAGTACAGCAGGATTTGAATTCCTATTACATTACACACACGTTGACTCTTTTTACTAATTATCTATCGCATCCAACCTCGACAAAATGCACCGAAGTGTGCGGCTGTAACATGGCTTAATGTAGACAGGTTCAGAGGATATGACCGTCACGGCCAGAAATTAGATGTAAAACGCAGGTAATGAAGAAGTCAGGGAGTCATTCTCAGCAGCTGAGGCATCTACTTTCCGTTTCACCCAGAGCAGTTTTACTACATTAAAACACAACGTGAAAATGTGTATAAAATAAATAAATAAAAATGTAATTAATTAATCCAAATTAACCCTGGGGGTTCACACACCCAAAGGAAAGCAACCCATGCGCCTTATTCTGAAGCTCTGACTCTCTTGCAAGCTTGGATCTGAGATCAAACTCTTGTTTGGCAGACTTACACACATACACACACAAACACACACACACACACGTACGCACACACTCCCAGCCCGAAGCGGAGGAAGCACAGGAAAGCAAATCCGCTGTGAAGGAACTATAAAACCAAACGCTGCAGTAAGACAGACCACTCCTACGTCTCACAATGCACGAGCTTAATGAATGCTTATGACCTGTTGTGAGCAAGTGAAGACATGCATTCGCAGATAGATAGAAGGAGGCTCACTTACAGAATAAATCCGACTGTTTCAGAGGAGCTGCGGCATGTTAATAGCTGTAGCGGTGAGTCAACAAGGGCACAGGGATCCGAGAAACACGGGGTTTCTGCACCGGCCAGGGGGTGAAGGGCATGGATGCCAGCGGGGTAGTGGAAGGACTTTGCCTCGTGTCACTGGAGGGGAGGAGATGTATGGAGGAAATCTGGAGCAATCCACTGTTTAAAAACTCAGAGGAAAAGGTAATCCATGTAGAGGAACAGCCAGTGAAAGGGACAGCTCAGTTCCTGTGTACAAACAGAATGAGGGATTGATTGGGTTGGTGTTTTTCTTCTTTCCCTTTACTTAGAGAAAAAATAACAAGAGGCTTTCTGGACAAACTGCAAAAGGAGGGGGTGAAAAATCCGTCAATGAGAAGGACTCCATCTTTTCCTATTTTTCTGTTCTCTTGTGGGTTTTTTCTGCTTTCCTCTGTCTTTTCCTCCTTTTTTTTTTCTTACCCAGGGAATGCAGAGGGCTTATAGGAGGAGTAACGGCAGCATCAGAAAGTCAATCGCTGTGCCCAACGACGAGTGAGCATACAGGAGTAAATGACACGCAGATGAAGGGGAGGATTTCTGACACCTGCTCAGTCGCTCGGTTTGGGGTTTTTTTTTAACACCACTGACTTAAATGGATGCCGAAGGAGCCACAAACACAGGGATTCTCCTCCTCCCTTCTTCTCACCTTCTCTGTAGAAAAACCGAGTGGAATGACAACGAAACGCCGGCTCTGCCAGCTCTAGATGTCTACCGCCTCTCTGCCTGACACCTGGGCTGTGTAGCTGTCTTCCTTTCTGTCAGTCCTTACAGGTGTCTGTGTACCGGGCCATGGTTTAGTTCAAACACCAGCATGCAGAAGCGGCTGGTTCAGACCAGACGTAAAACCTCACCTCCTGCTAGAGCTCCCCTTCTGGCTGAAACCCTGAACCCTCCCTGGCTCATGGTGCTAACTAACCCTCCAACACGGCCCAGAGGAATTGAAGAAGGTCTGAAAAAAAAAAAAAAAAAGGATTGTGGACAATCCTACTTAATTCAGTCTGTCTCTCTTGGTCTTATTTTCTCCACCTGTCCCTCGGTTTTCTGCTTTTTTTTGCCCCCTCACACTCTTCCCTTGCGTAGTGGCTGTCTCCTTGTTTCGTTATCTATTCTGGACAGTCTGTCCCTCTTCCCTCGCCATCAGCGAGGGGGAGAGGAAGAAGAATGGTGCTGCTTCATAATGTATTTCTCTGCAATATGAGAGAAAAAGAGAGGATTTGTTTTTTTGATGTACAGAAGCTGCTTGTTTTTAAGAAAAATATATATAAAAATAAGAATAAAAACTAGCCTCCCGGGGGGTTGATTTTCAATTACTCGCTTTTGCCCACAAACTGAAGTGGGAAAAGTGACCTGGCACTGAAGTGTGCCCCAAAGTGTCGTAATTTCAAGAAAATTTCCACTCGATAAATCCGTACACGTCCAAAGCCTCCGTACCGCTGCTCGAGCATCACCGCATCATATTTCATTTTGGACGAAGTTCAAGCAGCTTCATTGCCCAACCCGTCGATCGGTTGGTAGCACGTCGACTCCTCTGAGGAAACCCCGACCTCAACCCTGCATGCTCAGCTCCTGCTGCAGTGGACGGTGGAGAGGGTTAGGAGTGGAAAGCTCGCCGCCGAACGGTGACTGTCGGCCTCCATGCTGACCATTTGGTGTCTGATGCTCTGAGGCTTTGGGTCTAGAAACAAGAAGAGGAGAGGTAAAAGTATGAGAGTGCATGAAAGGTTAGCTTGGCAACATTTGTGTCACTCTGCCTTATCGCCCATGTCATTCTTCTGCCTAGCTGTCGTCCTGCTGTCTATTCTGTCCTTGTCACTCTTTCTCCGACTCCGCTACTTGTTTGCGCCTCAGTCCTCGGCACTCAAGCTAAGATCTGATCCTTTCGCTCCCCTAAGCTCATCTTCACATAGTCTCCACATGACATGGGTTCTATCTCCTCCTGTGCAATTTAATAAGCACACCTTCGCTTCTTTCATCCAATCCACTCTGCTGTCTTTTTCTTCCTCGGATTTGTCCAGCGAAACGCGTCAGGTGAAACATTGCATTACTAAGACTTAGCAGGAGTGAGACACGGACTTCTTTAAGATGTTCTAGTTTTTTTCACTTTTAAATTTTTGTTTAAACAAGAGAAAAATTCATAGCTGAGTGTCTGTTGATGACTTACTGCTCCTAAACAATATAATTTCAGTGCTGGGCTCAATTAATCTACTACTCTAAAACTGTTATTATATTATAAGCTTGAGTACAAAAAAAAAAACGCACCATGTTTTCAAGGTATTACAGCACGTTCACATAAATACAAAGTAAATATGTGTAATATGGAGCCAGCTGCGGTGATTTTAAACAGGAAAGGGAGAACAAATCCCACTGCTGCTTAAACAATGTCAAATATGGATTATTCAATTAAGACTGTTGTAGCCTGTAACATTTATTTACAGTTTTCGTATGGTTTTATTTACTTTATTATTATTTCTAAGTAAAGGAAAACGAATGCTTTGACAGTTTTTAGCAACAGGTTGGGGAAATGGTGCTGTGTTACCTGATAGAATCAGACAAATCTTCGGTTACTGACAAAAATCTGATAATTAGCCCCATTAAGCATTAAACTCTACGCCTTTGACATTCGTCCAGTTTTTATTTAAACAAGCAAATCAAAGCACAGTGACTGGTGATACATTTGTGTAAAAAAAATGGGTGGAAATGTTTAGTTTTGTTGTATTTAGGGCAGAAAATATGGCATTTTAAAAGCTGCATATCAAGAATGTGGTTAAATCTGGGTAAACGATTGGTGCAAAGTTCAAAATCAGGATTTTAATGCTTTTGCCATCATAATTTTTATTACTCCGTTCCCAAATTAAACTTCCTTTTGTCATTTAAATGACAAATCCTCTCCGCATTGTAAGGTTACTTGTGGAGTACCACAGGGTTCTGTACTTGGCCCAATTCTATTTACTATATACATGCTCCCTATTGGTAAAATCATCAGACAGCATGGTGTTAATTTCCACTGTTATGCTGATGATACACAACTGTATTTATCTATAAATCCCGATGAATCCAGTCAGT
>JAVLVB010000513.1:1322327-1348574 GCA_032876305.1 Orestias chungarensis | reverse complement strand
CCAGAGGAGTGAATGCTGCAAGTCAATGACTCGATGCAATCTGCTGGGGTTCCTTAGATTGGAAACTTTTTCAAATTGATTTGTTAGAATGTATCCTTGATTTTAATTGATTTTTTGTAAAGTGCCTTGAGACGACACCTGTTGTAAATTGGCGCTATATAAATAAACTGATTCTTGATTCTTGATTCTTGATTCTTTTCTACTCAAGGGACATTTTGTTGTTAATTTTAGGCAAAAGCGAAACCAACAATTTATTTAAAACAGTTCGTCCCTGTTTCGTAAACAACATAATTAATATGACAAATGTTATATAAATGTATTGGTTGAATAATGCAAGGATGAGTGTCAGCTGAGTTAAAACAACTAAAAACTGTTCAAGCAGCAATACAACAAAACAGATCATTAGAATATGTTTTTAACATGTTTACTTTACATGATTTAAAAAATGCACATTATAGTTGTAGATGGTTTCAGCAGTTCATACTTTTACCCTTTTTCGTTTTGGAGGAAGATGAACAAGCCCAGATCATAAACAACATGAATAAAACTTCCTTGGGTAAAGTTATTTTTCTGTTCTAACTAAGATTGTAGGTTACATAATTATTTTAAACTAAAGCAAATCTTTTCTTGATTGCGTTTTGTGCGTCTTAACAGGTAAGATTGTCTCCAGGACACATTTACAATCGTTCCATGCAATAAAGCAAACTTGATGACGGTGTCCATCCCTCAGACTTAATAAATCAATCGTGCATGTTGGAGGATTTATAGTGCAAAAACTGCAATGTATTTGTATTATAATTAGAATCTCTGTTGTTTTGCATCATCTCGCCACACAAACTCACAACCTCTCCCCGTTTAATGCCACCCTGGGAAGCTGCCAAGTAATACCATGTGAAAGACATCCATCTTTCATTCAATGGCATGCTCAAGGTTTCCGTACTGACAGTGGTTCATCGAGACAGACGGATTCATCCCAGATTTTAATTTTAATTTAGAGATTCTTGCCATTTCTCATTGTTCCATTTTTTTTCAATAACACCCTCCTATATTAAGTAGACGAGACAATTAGCATAATTTAAAAATAGCAGCAAGGTGTGTAATCTTACCTAACTGGCTGTCTTGTCTCTGTTACTATGCAACAGTTAGCACCTGTTGAACATGAATTATTGAGATCTGAGGGGAAAACTCTCTCTGCTCACGGTTTTGGGGCTTGCTCTCCTTTTAATTCGCAAAGCAAAAAAATCCATTCGGGTAGTTATATTACCTCTTTTTATGCAATCGTTAAACTGGGCGAGTGACTCCTTCCTTTCTGCAGAGCACAATGAAGTGACGGTTCATTTGCAATAAAGCATCAGAGGCTTTTCAGTTTATCAGCTGCAATCAATACAACTCTGCGGATAGATGTGGCTCTGCTCTGACACCGTAGGCTCCCAGGATCGTTTAGGACGATTTCAGTGTTCCTGCATGTCTCATGGGGTCAGAGCTCGACCCCGCCGGGAGTATATATGCATGCTGTGTCATTGCAGGTGCGAAGAGATGTGGATGGGTGTGAATTGGTGTGCAGAAGGTATATCGGTGTGAAGTACAAGGAAATGGAGGAGGAGGAGGGCAACGTTGCATGTGTCACATCTGTCGTGCTGGAAGCAATTAATTACACTCATCTACATCATAACCTTTTGTTTGTTTTGGCTCAAAACGCTGTGTGTGACACAGATGGAGGCAAAGACCGAAAAATAAATGAAATAAGGCCAAAAAAAGGTGATTGACACAAACATAGGAGCAACAATCCCTCCACACACACACACACACACACACACCAATCACTGCTGATTCCCTGTCTCAGGACAGACTCTAGCATCTCTGGTGAGTCTGAATTCAAACAGAATGAGGAGAAAATCTGGAAGAGGAAAGAAGAGAGATGGAGATGGAGGGGGGGAGGGGTGACATAGCCTAGGAGGGGAGGGAGGAAGGGAGGCAGAGAGGGAATGCGGGTAGCTTTGGTGTGGATGTATGGGGAATGGGGGGGGGGGGGGGATGATGTGAGCAAGTCCAATTTTATCCAAATTCATCAAACTGGACAGTTCTGTTTCAGGAATGATTGAGAGGTGCAGGGATGTGAAGGGAAGGAGGGGAACAGGTGGGGGCAGCACCAGGGCGAGTATAAGACAAGACAAACAGTGGGAGCCTCAAAGAAGTGGGGAAGAAATGCTTCAAATGACTCTAAG
Organism: Orestias chungarensis; assembly: GCA_032876305.1. Taxonomy (NCBI): domain Eukaryota; kingdom Metazoa; phylum Chordata; class Actinopteri; order Cyprinodontiformes; family Cyprinodontidae; genus Orestias; species Orestias chungarensis. The sequence goes on along the minus strand of JAVLVB010000513.1, from coordinate 1,346,349 downwards.
ATGGTGGGGAGATGAATTAACCGGTGAGATGGGACACATCTGAGGTGACAGAGGATGGAGTGATGAAGGAGGGGATGTCGGAGAGACACGAACCCTCACCAGTTTCAGGGGGCTCTCCTCAGGCGAGCACAATCCCAGCTCTGTGATCCCATCCTGGGGAAAAAAGGCGCAGCGAGATCCTGGAGCTCCCTCCGCTGAATACCAATGGAGCTGCTATTATCAGCTTACACACACACACACACACACACACACACACACACACACACACACACACACACACACACACACACACACACACACACACACACACACACACACACACACACACACACCATCACCACCACCTTCCTTTTTGTTAAATGTGTCCTGAAACAATCAAAAACTCTCATTCCCAGCCACTTACTGAGACGACGTCCACAATCCCAGCGAGTCCCACGGTCGGCTCGGTTCCGGCTCACAGCTCTGGGGATGATGAGTTGTCCGCTGTTTCTCCCTTCGCTCCCCGCGGGCTCCTTGCGGCACTGATGCAGGGATGCGCGCACGTTAGGGCAAACACTTCCTCCCGTGTACGCAGCATCCGTCCGGCTTCTCTTCCTCCGTTTGTGGATTTAGGTCCAGTCCATCCATCCTGCCTCTGGACTTTGCTGTGATTCACTCAGTCACGCTCTCCTCGTACTTCCTTGGCTCTCTCCAATCTAATCAGCCTTCTCTCTCTCTCTCTCTCATCTCTCACACACTCTCTCCCACTCTTTCCTCTCCCTGGTTTCCAACACCCACTCCTTTACCCTTCCTTTACTCTCTCCCTCCAAAATGTTATAGTCGCACACTTCTCATCCTTTCTTTCTGTCTGTTCATCAGATAAGAGCTTTGAAACAAGGGCATGAGACAAGATGGTCATCTAAAACCGTTTCAGACATTTACACACAGAGAGCAGCAATAAAACAAGAAAAGTCATGAGGATCTGTTAAACTAGGCTGACAAAGCTTGATCTGATGGTGATCGAACCAGCACACGACTCGCCTCATGCCAGATGACAGACTAACACATGCAGAGTCCTGACTTAAAGCTGATGGAGCAGAAAATTAGGGTGATGGCAAAGGGACCTTCCAAGCTTAAAGGCTTTTTCTCACCCATAAAGAAGAAAAAATGTCATAATACCAGAGGAAGAATACAAAAGGGCTGCTTGAATCTGCATGACTTTATTTTATTACACCATAACTGTCTTTTTTTTTTTCATATGACACAGTTTATTTATTATCTTTCTAGAGATTCCATTCGAGTTTCCTGTCGTGAGCAAAATGACATTAAAAGTAGGAATTGGTACCAATAATTGCAGATAAAAACATTAAAACAAACGTCAACACAGCAAAGCAGCAGTTCAAGCAAGTAAGCAGCTACTCTAATGTCTAAACCTTTACTGGTGGTTACAGTCATTCTCTTAATGTCTTCCCCGTTATCTTTTTTCTCCCCCTTTCGGTTTACTTACAATCAAATTATTGCCCCTTTAACCAAAACATATCATTGTCTAATTTAAGCTGAGAGTTTCTAGGAACTTCTAGTTAGTAATCCATGACTCTGTTCGCCTCGGGTGTAAACATGATATAACGCAGAGACCCATCCTTTTTTCTCTCCACTGAACATCAGGATGAACATATTTATACAGTTTATTAAAAGGAAAACATGTTTTCAAATCGAGAGTTTCACCAAAGAGACGCATGCTAAGGTCACCAGCCGTGTAGTGCTAAATAAAAAAAAAGCTTCTTTTGACCTACCATTACAAACGTAAACATGGAGAACGTCCTAAACTCTACAGTTCAGGCAGAATAAACATAAAACAAAGAATACGAAGATTTTACGTTCAGTTTAGGACATAAAATCCTTAAAACACCAGGATAGTCTTTGTCAGTCTCTCATTAATCCGAAATGAAATGCTATATCAACATAGAAATGTGTCTCTATTTGCAAAATAAATCTTAAATCAATAAACCATAAAACGAAGTCTTGGTAAAAAGCACTAAAGCAAACCCAGAACCCTGGATGATTAAGAGCAACAAAAACCCAAACCTTTCTGCTGAAAACCAACAATAATAAGCATAAACAACCACTGTGAGGGTTTTATGTATCTATAGAAAGGTTTTACTACTCTTTTAACATTTTTCTCATTCAGTTTAACTTTTTAATTTGATCTAAAGATGCCTCAACCTTTGATTGGCATCTTATTGATTTATATTTGGGAACCACATGTCTAGAATTTCTTCCTCTGTGCGCTCCAATCTTGTAAAATGTTTATTAAAAAAAGACTGAAAAAGTGTTTTATTGTTTCTAAAATATGGCTGCAAAGTTATTGTCTGCAGCCGAACCAATATTTATACCTCCACTGAAATTTAAAGTTGGATATTTGAGTTTTTTATGATAAGTGTGATAGGGACAGAGCCAGGCATTAAGACACAGTCAGGATTTTTAAGAAAAATGGGTTTAATTTCACCCCCCAAAAAACTAAATTTAAACAATATATACAGGGTCCTTAAAAGATGTCAAAAAAATAAAATAAACTCAAGGTTTAACATATAAAAACCTTAGACAAACTGTAAAAAATGAACAAACAAATGGGATTTAAATACTGGCTGATCAGACCAGATTGACACAGAGGTGAAAATGGAAAAGGGAACATATTCTAACAAATATAGAAAATGCAAATAATAAATGTAACACACGGCTAACTAAAGAATGAAATACCAATAATTAATTTATATCAAAAGAATAAACAATGGTTTCCCCCATGGTGGAACTGCAGATGGTATCATCCAATCTTTCAATTTGATAGCCTTGCTTCAGCCCAGTTTAGCTCCCTCCCCCACAGCATCAGCAAAAGAGAAAACACAAACAAGGTTAAGTGTTTGACAGAATCAAAAATACAATTAGAACCAACGTATTTCAATAGTGTCAAACAAAAATAAACAAAAGCCACGTTGTTAACGCTGCAGTGAGGGTGATATGTATAACTCCAAATTAAAGAAGCAACCACGGGAAGGTATTTATGATGACCAGAATGCTTACACACATAAAATGAAAGAAATGAGAATTGTGCGGAACCAAAAACCTTAAATTACTTGCACAGAAGACGAGAGTTGGATTCATTTTTTTACGTTAATAACAATGGAAACAGTTTTAATGACAATGCAAACAGATTATGTCAACTCAATTAGTCTTAATTGCGACAAACACGGCAGCGCTGAATTCTCAACTGTGCAATTCCAACTCTTGGCATCGTTACTCCTGTCAGCAGAGCATCCTGACACTTTATGCAAGACACCGTTGAGAGGAGCTGACACCGTTTTGCACTATTTATGATGTTCACTCACATCCTGCGCTGATCCACAACAGCGTGGACGCACCGCGAGGAGCCAGCGATCTGCAGCGACGCCGCTCATGCTAAGCAATGTCCCATATCCCACTTTCATCATGCTGAGGCCCCTCTTCCACCCCCGTAGCTAGACGGAGCCCGTAGCCTGATGTGCCTCTGCTCCTCTCTGTCTAGTCCGAGTTGTGTTTTTGATATAGATCTTTTCCTTAACCTTACAGCCCCTGAGCTCTCCGTGTCCTCTAAAGCTATTAAACTCACCACAGCGCGTTGAATCATTGATTTTGTCACTGCGCATTAGGTGGCTTTTTAATTGCCGGTGTCAACACTCCGCTGGCTTACGACTGCATTTGTGTGAGTTATGCTTTGAAGACATAATCAGCTGCAGCGTCCATTCAGACAGTCAGAGCGGCATCAGAATCTGGTAATAATTTTTACTCCCCATTCAGCAGAGCTGGTGTGGCGTGAGTTTAGGACCTATCTGTGACTCCAGCCTGACACCGGAGCCTTTGGAAAGATCAACTCTGGTTTGTCCGCGAAGCTGTCGCCTAATCAAACGAGGAGGCAAAAATAGCATGTGACAATGCTGAGCTGTCTGCTCTGTTTTGCTTTCAAACAGCCTCCGCCCCCACACCGTTCATCATCATCATGGTTTCACCTATTCGCTTTGCATCTCATGAAATAATGTGCATCTCAAGATGTCTGTGTCCGGTGGACGGACAGCGCTGGATCACCTATTACTCACTCACGCTTGATCCTGTTAGACTGCAGCCATGTCACGCAAGAGTTTCCCTTGGGTCACGCAGGCTATGTGTGACGGGCCTGTACGGGCACTTGGATGCATCTGTTGTTTCACCTCCCAAATTGCGGATTTAAATTCTTTTTTCGGACTGTGCACAGGGATTGTTTTCTGTGTGGGGGGAGGCGAACACAGCCTCACCCCTGGTTGTGACCCTCAGCTGCAGTTTTCTGGGAGTCGGGAGGAATCTCCATGTGCTGTCTCTCCCATTCCATCAGGCACGCTGACACACGGCCTGCAGTGCCAGTGTGCGTTTGCTTGAGCTCTAATTCTGCCGTAGTATAATTTTCTCCACTTTTGTTTTTACATAGGCGTATGCCTTGCAAAGTATATATTTCTTTTTAACTTTTTCCCGTTACAGTCACCTACTTCCTCGCGGCCTTGAGGGACGTTCACGTGAAGGATTAAACATAAGAAGTGCCTGATTTTTGGGTGGATGGAAAATTATGCCAAATATAAACATTTTAAGTCTAAACCATCTAAAGTTTTGCTAGCTGGGTTGATTTTGTGTTGGAAATTGATCATTGTCCCCATTTACAAAGTATTTTGCAGCCACTAAAAAATTTCCATCAACTCTTTACTTCCTAACAAAATTACCACACAGCATGATGCTGCCACCACCATCATGTCCGTTCGGTGTGCAGTGTCTGGTAAAGACGCACATGCTTCTCAAATAACAAACAGGGAGGATTTTAACCGTTTTCCAGATGATCAAGAGTTTGCCTTCCCCTGTTACACGGGAGCTATTCCTCCCCACTGTCGCTACATGCATTCTCAGTACGAGGGATTGCTGTAAAGCCAAAGAAAGAACACAAGCAACTATCTAAAGTCTCTGCATTCTGGTCGAGGAGGAATGAATTCAGCTAGTCATTGAATTAATGCAACCTGCTGAGTTTCCTTAAATAGAAATGTTTCAAATTAATTTGAATAACAAACTGAATGTGATGCACTGTTTGATAGCCGGTACCGATTGTAATGTATGACAGGATAGAAATGGCATTCTTTGTAAATTGGCTTGAGATGACGTGTTGGCAATTGGCTGTAAATCAAAAAAGAAACAATGAACATAATTGAGAAGAGTCATTTTTTTATTGGTACCAGAATACCTCCCTCTATTTACTACTTGCATCTCCGGCCTCCTCGGTTTCCACTATCCCCTATGCCTTTGGTGTTTCCTTGCTGCCGTTGACCTTGTGGTGTAGCCACACCTGGTCAGGCGTTCTGTTAGCTGAGACAGCTCCTTGGATGAGAACATGGGCTGAGAGGCTTCCAGTGACGTTCTACAACTGCTGCTATAAACTCTTTTTTTTCAGTTTCCTCTGCATCTATTTTAGTTTTCTGTCTCTTCAAACCTCCAGTCGGTCGTGGCAGATGGCTGCTTGTACTGAGCCTGGTTCTGCTAGAGGTTTGTTCCTGTTAAAGTGGAGTTTTTCCTCTCCACTGTCGCTACATGCATGCTCAGTATGAGGGATTGCTGTAAAGTCAACAACACAAGCCATTGATTCTGTCTGCTGATTCCAGAGGAGTGAATGCTGCAAGTCAATGACTCCATGAATCTGCTGGGGTTCCTTAGATTGGAAACTTTTTCAAACTGATTTGTTTATGATGTATCTTTGATTTTAATTGATTTTCTTGTAAAGTGCCTTGAGACGACATGTGGTCTAAATTGGCGCTATGAAAATAAACTGATTCTCGATTCTTCCCTGGGTCATTTTAATGAGGTCTGCAGCCCTTGGTGACATGCTGAGGATGTAACACAATCATCAAAATCAGGAGCGCTGGTACAGATCTGAAACATGCAGGTACAGAACTGAGGGCCACTTTGTGGTTAATATGTCTTTTTTTTTTAAATATCTCTTATTTTGTTTCAATAATAAATTTCTCCCACATGAGCAGTGGATGTCTGCAGCTCCTGTGGAGTTACCAGTCTCCGGTCTGCTTGCCTGATTAACGCTCCTCTTGCACGTCCTGTGAGTTTTGATCAGGGCTCTTCCATTCTGGTCCGCGGAGTCCCTTGTCCTGCAACTTTTATAGTTCCAATTTCAACAAACCTGAATAAAAAACAATGGCTGCATTAGCTCCTCAGTATCACTCGAGTTCGTCCAGAGTCCTGCAGTTGCCCTGATTATTTGAATTCCTTATATGTTCAATTTTAAAAGTGTCTAATTGGACGTCTCTATTTAATTGTTGTCGTTTTCTAACCTAACCTGGGTTTGAGGCCATGTTGTGATCTTTTCAGTTTTGGATAATGCATTAAATCCCGACACTCTGCTCTGAGCCTCTTTAAAACTTTCTTCCTGATCTCCATGCTTGTGTTGTTTGTTCACTGATGTTCTCTAACAAACCTCTTAATTATTGACAGAACAGCTGCATACAGTGTACATAAATCACATCACACACAGTTAAAGGAACTTGTTTGCACCGGATTTTGTTAAAGAGTTTCAGAGTAGAGGGGCTAGATTCAAAATTACTTGTTTTTCTTTCCACTAAGTATCCATTGATCTGGATAATCTTTCTCACAAATCTTCTATATATTGTTGAACATTTAAGATTTGGTTATAGAGTAAAAAAATCAGTGTGGTGTGTGAATACTTTTCCAATGCACTCCTTCATCAGAACGACTAATATGTAACGAAGGTGCTCGTCTGCATCCATAAACTACGCATTCTAAAATGAAACCATTTAAATATTAACTGATGTAGCACACAATAATTCAATAAAAGCATTCACTTTTATATTAATGGTTATTAGGCTATAGTGTGTGCAGTGAAACTGTTCACTCTCTAAATATGCATTCAACAGCTGTCTCTCCCTCTCTCTCATCTCCATCCCACACCACTTTGCTCTTGACAAATTGATGCGCAGCACTTTTACATAACAACTAAGTAATATACACACAGATGCACGCGCACTTGAAAACCCATCGATGGCATAAATGTGATCCTAACTCAACCATTACACGCGCACTACAGAGCAGGTGTTAAACGCCCTGCAGTGTCTGCAGTTGCTAATGCATGTTTGTTTTTGCCTTAATTTCTCTCTTTGTAAAACACAAATGTGGCTCCAACGTTAACTTTTGCTCGGTAAGCGTGGTGAAGCCGGGGAGGACGTGGAGGGAAGGAGTGGACCAAGGGAGGGAGGGGATTGACATTCTGCCCGAGTTATGCGCTCCGCTCGTGGAATAATGATGAGCAGCCTCTGTATTCCAGGCACATATGCACCACTATCAATGAGGGGAGGAGGAAAGGTGCAACCATGAGGGAGGGGACCAGGAGGGGAGGTGGGTGTGGGTTTCACGGAGGCGAGAAACAAGACAAGCGAGGAAGGAACGCAGGAGTGAGGGAGAAAGCGGTGCATGCTGTTGCTGTGAGTTCATGCATGGGTTCAATACATGCAAATCCAAAACCTAATAAAGGAAGCTGCTGCACACTCGCGCACCCATGCATGCACACACTCAACTATATATATATATATATATATATATATAAAACAGAAAACTAGATGCTTGGAGACTACTTTGTCAAAGTCATAGCAGGTACAGCCACCTCAGCAAAGAGAGAGATAGGCTGCCTCCAAGGAGGAAACACGGGGAGGAATTATTAAGAAAAGGTGAGAAAATAATATGGCGAAAGCATAAAGACTGATAAATGTGGGCTATTACTTAAATAGGTCAATCATGCATTAATAACTACAGTGTGATAATGGAGCTGAGAAGTCGGCCTGCAGGCAGCAGCAGAGCAACTTTGTGCTCATTAAACTACACGGAAAACGACCACATCATGTATTTCATTTAGTTGAGGGTTAGAGGTAAATCCTTTCAGCTAAAGTGAGCGTATTACATAATCTGGCATTTTATTTAACGTCAGTAACAGAGAAAGTAGATGTTTAATTTTAAATGCCGAACGCTTTTGTTTTTCTTTCCTTTTATTTAGGTTGTTTACTGGGAGCCTGAATGAGTGTTTTTACACTTTTATCACGTTGCAGCCAAACTAACATAATCACCATAAATGTCTCCTGAGCTGCAAACAAAAGAGAAATATGAATATAGTACAGCAGGCTCTGAAAATATCAAGGGGCGCATAATTCTGTGTAACAAATATAAAACAAAACCTCAGGCGGAGGTTTGGACGTCATTTCCAAACCTCCATATTGATGTGTGTTTTAAAACCTGACTAGATAAAAATATGTATATATCACTTCCAACATGAAGACACTATATAATTGTTCATATGCAGCAGAATATAACGCAGAGTTGCACATGCAGAGCGTTGAACTTAACGTGATTTATGATCTTGTCCTTCCGCTGCAGACTTATTATGTGATATTCACTGTAAATTGTTCGACCTTTAATGGCCACATGCAAGCTTTGCTGAGTTATTTTAGCTGTCAGGTCTTTGCTGCAGCTTGTTTTTGTGTGTGTCCTTTGTTCAGGTATGTAAAATAAAATTTAGTTCACAATTTCTACAACATATATTTACTGTACAATAAAACTTAAATACCTAACTTAGAATAAGAATAATTTAATGGACCTTCGTTTATAAAGAGCCCAGATCCCTTGTTTATCTGTTTACTATCTTTGTGCATTTGTACATTTTGTTGTATTTGCAACATAAATTATAAACAATTTAACAAGTCATTCACAGTAGGGCCCACATGTAACTCATTAAATCCAAATGTCATCTATTTTGATTACTAATTAAACAAGGTTATACTTTTATTGTATAGATTTGTCACACCTCTTACTCGTTTTGATTTTTTCCCGCAAGTTTACTATATTTTTAGGAAAGTTAAATATACTGACAAGTATTTCTATTGACTACAGTTAGATACATTTTAAAAATCATGCTCTAGCTTGTCCTAATCATACAGTAGAAACTCTATAAGGTTCATTTTATATCTGTTTTCTGGCCAGTCAGACACAATTGGAGGTATTGTGTATTAATGTATCGTCTTTAAACTATTTCTTTCGCTAAAAGGTGCTAACTTCAGTCTGTTTGACGCAAGCAATGAGTTCAGGGACGATGAAGCTCTTATTTTACCCTGAGTCTTGCACACATCTTGCAAAATCTTCACTAAGCTCCTGAATGAGCTTTTTTTTCACAATCCTCTTGAAGCGATCGTCTTCCTTCCACTGAACGTCCCACTGATACGAGCACTTAGCTTCTTTAGAAATGACCTTTTGTGGCTCACCTATTTTGTGGAAGGAGTCCTAATTAGCAATATATAACTCTCCCTCTCTCTCTGTTATGAATATATACAAGTTACACTTTTGGATTGACTTGCTTAAATAAATATTCTTTGATTTTTTTTAGATGAAACAATTCCTTTTATTTATATCCAGTTAAAAAAAAATCTCCACTTAACATAACAGGCATGTTTTAATTTTACTTAATAATAATTTAACATAAACACATTGTAAGTCTACTGTTACCTTTCTTTCTCAACACTCATTATCCTCAGTATTTTCACACGTCTTATTCTCTTTAGCCCTCACTGTATTTATATTCTTTCTTTCCTTTAATCCACGTCTATTTTGTGCTGTTTGCTTCTTTTTGTCCCCATTAGCATTTCTTTGTTAGATTTTAGCTTTCAACCTGAGTTTCTTCTCCAAATGCAATTAAACCTGCTGGCTTCTTTCTGATACTTGCCTGTTTGTACGTCTGTCTCCTCTTAGTCTTGTATTTCTGCCCTCATGTGGGGTTTAAAATTAATTGACACTGTAAATTATCCTTTATCCTCCTCCTAACTTAGGGTCAGGTCAGTGGGGGGGAGCAGTCGAAGCAGAAAGACCCAGACTGCACTTGGGCAAGTTCCTTTGAAGGGAATCTCAACATCATCTTGAATAAACCATTAATAACAGAGACACGTGCTAAAGGAAAATATATACTAAAGAACTATGGAAAACACATCTAGCCTAAAAGACTAATAATACTTAATAATTACATGTTTATACAGTTTTTAGTTTTCTAGTTTTTTTTTAACTCAGGCTCCGTCGTGACAGTGAAAAACACACTTTGAATCCAGCCCGCTTTAAATCTCCCACCTGGTGATGAAAGCCGAAACAAAAGCATCTCCTGGTGTCCTCCACCTGCTCGGGACTCTGTGATGTCAGCGGGTTTGGAGAGCTGAGAGCTGAATTTGCATCTTTCTCTACAGGGTCAATTAGAAACACAAAGGCTGGGAGAACACATGTGTGACAGCTTTCCATGTGGCACTGCTGGGATTTCCAGAGCTGAGGTTGGGATCCACAAACTGGGGGGTCTTTGGTTTCACTCCCTGTGTCGTGTGGTTTGTTTCTGCTGTCCATCATTTAATTGCTTAGTTGGGGTGTTTGATATGTTTTTGTTGTTCTATCAGTGAAATTTCACAATTGTAATGTAGCTTGGTATAGATGTCTTTGAATGGGATAAACAAAGACGGACAGTAATGTCTCATTTTGGGTGAATAAAGACAACATGGTGAACAGATGCATTCAAAAGGTTAACCTTTATCTTTCTACCTTTAATTTTGATGCAATCTGATTTTTATTGTATTTTTGTTTGTTGCCCTGAATAATTTATTAAGGTAATTGCAAAATCCCTCTCTACATGCACAGATGACAGGTTTATTTATTTTTTACCTCCAGCTCCCTGCACGCATGATTGTAAGTCATTTAACACAGAGTTAGACAAGTTATCTTGACAAACTACGTTTAACTACGGGTTTAATCCAAACTTCCCCTCTTTTACTCCAGCTTTCTTTAGCTGGTTACTCAACAAATGAGATTCTACTTAAAAGGGGAACAGTTGCTTTTATCTAAGCAGAGTTCAATTTTACTCCAAGTAGAGAGGATGCTTGTCAGGCCAAATGTCTGAAGTAGATGTTGTTTTACGTCATTAACTAGATAAAAGTTTTTCTTTTGTGATATGCGTTTTTTTATCAGACCAAAAAATCCATTAAGAGCGTTTCTGAAATGATTTCACCTGCCTGTGAACTTGCTCTGATGAATTCAACTGTACTTAGGCTAGTTTGGTCCTTTTTCTCTCCTCTTAGATTTTGCATCGCTTATTTAGAAACCACGACACTTCAATCAGCCTTATTATAACCAAATAAAAACCCTTGGAAGGGTTCGAGTTTACAGTTCTTTAGTTGATTAGCTTAGTTGTTTAGTTTGTTGGAACCCTTAATTCAATTTAATGTAAACTTTTAAGCACCACCTCCAGCCACTCTTACGTTTAGATTAGGTTTTTTAGATCCTCCCACCCGAGCAGTGAATCTCTGCAGCTCCTCCCGAGTTACCTTTTGGGTCATTTGTCAACTTTATTGAATAAAAATCTCCTTGCCTGCAAAACAATATCCACATTTCCTGATTTTAAATATAAAAAAAAAATTACTTTGATTGCAACATCACAAAATGTGAAAAGATTAAATTTTTTTTTTTACAAGTTGATGTAAGAATAAAAATTCATCCGTGTAATTTATTAATGCGACAATATTGAAAGTAGATCTAAATCTAAATGCCCCACAAGGTCATCTAGTAACTCTAAATCCATATCAGTAGAATAAAAGTCTAGCTTTATATGTTGGGTTGTGATCTTGTATTTCAAAGCTTTTGTCATAACAGGCGTGGAAAAAAGCCTTTTCTTATGTCTTTAAGTCGGTGTAATGATATTCTTAAGATAAATTTTATTCATCTCAGTTCATCCAAAAGCTCCAGGAACCACCAGGTCTGAGCCAACAGATGAACACGGGCCTCATTTTGTCTTCGCTGCATCTCAAAGTCATTAATACTGCAGGCGGATCGCCTCAGCAGAGCATTAAAGTCTCAGGATTTTCAACGCCGGCCTAAACTATTTAATTACAACGTCTGTGTGTGTTATTTCCGCCTCACTGTTAGGCAGCAGGTTGATAAAAAGCACTCAAGCAGAAACTCGGCCCTCCACGTTTCACCAGAAGGACGCGTTTTTATCGACTCGTCTGTCGAGTCTCCCAAAGAGAGCTCTTTTCCGCCGCTTCCTTTCTGCTGCGGATTTCCCCATATTTGTGGTTTTCAGCATTTTTCTCTCCACGATATAAAAATAAATGAAGACTGAGAGTCTCTGTCTTTCTCCACATGTGTCAGCAATCACTGGGTGGGAGACAGCCATAAACAGGACTTTAGACGCTCATAATGTCCATCTGCAGTGCTGGCAAAACTTCTATCACATTACGCCTGTTCCCACTCAGATACAAATAGGATCATTATTTCTGATAACTATACAGCAAGTGCCGGATAATTCAATTACATGACCCGCCGCTGCATATTCCTGCATTTCAGTTAAATAATCATATATCTCGCCCGTGTCCTTGTTATTATTGTATTTAATTACAGCCCAAAAAAAAACAAAAAAACAAGGGAATCAGTAACGCACCCCGCCATGAATTATCAGAAACATTATCGGCCGGTCTGTAAATAGCAAGCAGGTCCGATTCATGTTGCTTAGTGGCTTCATTTCTTATTAAAACGCCCTTTACTGCTGTTAAAGTGGCAGGAGACGTGATTTACAGGAGCTGGCTCCGCCCTCCTGCGATCCAGATTATAAAACAATGGACGTTCGTTGTGAAAGCTGATGCTTTTTTTATTTTTAGGAAATAGGAAGACATTTTACAGGGAGGACAAATTTCACCTTACAGGCTGTACAAACACACAAAAAGCTAAATTCACCATTTTTAAATCACTCTTAATGACTATAAATGAATCCTATTAACAGATCAATCTGGACCCCATCAAATACGCGATGCTACAGAAATTTGTTTTTTAAATTAGAGTGAACTTATGATACAGGAGGCCAGTATTTGCCTGCGACCTCATCGGTAAAGACGAGTCTTCAAATACTGAAACTGAAAATTTCCCGTTGAGCACACAGATCTTTTAGGGAAGAGGACCGTCGCACTTTCTTCATCTAATTTTCTGTCCTACCGTCACAAACATAAACAAGTTCAGATCTGCAGTTGCTTCCTCCAAAAATTGCGCGCTTTGCTTAGACAAGATTAAGATTTTGTTTTTTTTTTGGGTTTGGTGTGAGAGGCAAAGGAAATCTGGTGCTGTAGTTTCCAATACACCTTATTAGGAACGCTCTAAAATAAGGCTCTGAAGACACAAAATAAACCTTCATCCATGGTCATCTCAGTCCACAGGCTTAAATCAGAGCAGAATAACTAGATTATGAATTTCTGCTCCATGCTAATGAATTATATCAAGATAATAACAGGAGCTGTCCAACTTGAAGAAAGCCTTTTAAAAAAAGCTTTAAAGGCTTTACTTTAGTTTAATTTGGGATTTTGCTGCTACAAGAACTCGTTTAATGCTACTAACATATCTTTACCGGGAGGTGAAGATATCAAAAGAAAAATTTTCAGAGGGAATCGATAATTATTAAATTTCAAGGCGCTAACTGATCCTCAAACTTTTCTTTTCATCCGAGCTTCTCAGTTTGACGTTCACACTGTCTCCTCCACGATGAACTCGATGGTGTGCTGAGGGGACTGGCTCGTTTCCACCACGGTGATTTCACTCTCCTCCATGGCGATGGTGGGAACCGTGATGGTCTGGCCGCCCAGCACCGACGAGGGCAGGATGACGACCTGCGAGGTTCCCTCTATACCGCCGAGCTGATCGGACGGGATCATCACCGTCTCCGTGCCTTCGTCGCCTTCCTGCAGCACGTATATGGTCTGCACCATGCCCGGGTCCAGCTCCGTCGTGGTGGCCAGCGACGACAGCGCTTTGGCTCCTTCCAGCACCTTCTGAACGTGGGCGACCTCGGCGGCGTGCACCACCTCCTCGGCCGCCTCCGGAGGGAGGTCTCCGTGTTGTCGCATGTGCTTGTCCAGGTTGGGGCGAGAGCGGAAGGCGGCGGGACACTGGGGACACGGGTAGGGCTTCTCGCCGCTGTGGGTGCGGGCGTGTTCGGTGAGGCGGGCCGCCACGCTGAAGCTCTTGCCGCAGATCCAGCAGCAGAACGGCCGCAGGCCGGTGTGGATCCGCTCGTGGTCCTGCAGGTGGGGCAGCTGGCGGAAACGCTTCCCACAGGTGGAGCACTGAGGGAGAGACGGATGGAGTTGATTGATCAACACATGGGTTTCAGTTTAACCGAAAAAAAGCTGTGATATTAGAGAAATGATCGGTTTATGAAGTGCCAAATCTGAGAAGATTCTTTGTTCTCTGCTTAATAATTAATGTAAATATAAATATATAAATGTAAGTTAAGACGCAACGAAGGATAAACAAGGAAGAAAATCCACCCGAACCGTGCGGATTTATTTTGTTGTCCTCTTTTTTTTTCCTGCAAGTTTCAGACAAACATTTGTTATCATAAAACCACATTAAGCAGTTCTCAGTCAATGATTTCATTTATTAAAGGGGACCTTGCTCTGTGGGCAAACATAATGAAAGTTTCCTATTAAACCCTGAATAAACAGTTAATTTGGTTCAACTTCAATACCAACACCCAGGTTTGTTTATCATGAGACGCGTAGAAAGAAGAAATAAATTCCTCCGATCTAAAGAAATCTGACAACAGAAAAGGTAACAATGTCCTTTCCAAGTGTTTAGGTCTCCACCAAACCACAGGGACAGACTTTCTTGAGAAAAGGGGAAACATTGACCAAGGTCAACCTTATACAGCAGGCCGGAGTTAGCTCAGATGAGGGCGGCGTTCGTCATCCAACAACAAGAAAGAAACTCTAGGACAAATGTTCCTCTACAAAGGAGCGTCGAGGCCAAACACACAGCTGGACAAAAAATAGAGAACATAAAAGTTTTGATTTACATTTGACACAAATCGTAATGACGCCCGAGGTTGTTGGAGAAATTCTGACAACTGATCAGGAAAGAAAGTGGGACTTCTCTGAAGAATAGCAAAAAACCTCCCACTGAAACTTTAATGAGAAGGATCTGGTGTGAACGTCTGGAGCTGCTCTGTTTCTTAGGAGCTGGACGGACGGATGTAAGTGACTAAACCAAAGCCGGACTGGAAGCAGGCCAACAAATTCACTGTTAAGTGGCTCAAAATGAAAACACAACGACTTTGGAGTGACTTAGTCAAAGTCTGCATTTAAATCCAATTGAACAGGCTTTTAGAACAACTCCAATGACGTAAAAGATTCATTTCTGGTTATCACCAAAGCATTTTGTTTTACGTTTAGTAGACAAAATACTCTTTCCAAATAGAACATTTTATTCAAAAAAAATAAAAAAATAAACAAAAATCAAGCTTGGAATAAAAATGGGTTTGATGACAAACCAAAAAAATCATAAAATGTTCGGTTAGAGCGCAAATATTTTTCCTCACATCCCTCTTTGCTGCACCGAAGGCCAGATGAGACTTTTAGACAATAGGACAGAAAATTGAAGTTTGTAAATGTGAATAATTTTCCAAACTTTTCCAGACTGCATAAGACACCCTGGTTAGAAAACGTTCATGTAATCCCGCCCGTAATCAGCGGTAGCACCTTTCTCTGTCAGCCTGTGATTTGCTCCCCTCGTGCATCCATCCGGACGAGCACAATGAGCTACAACTAAACGCCTGATTAAACCTGAGGTGCAACAAAAGAAAGACATTCTGCTTTGCTTATTCTTCCCCTGGGGACGCTCAAATTGAAACTGCAATCTCTGACAGATTGGCCCTTCAAGTATCTCTGGAACATAATTAAAAAATACTCTCCTACTCGGATCACTCCTCAGGTTTCCAAGTAAATAGTTGTGTTCGTCCAAGCAGCCGATAAATATGACGGATAAACGCCGCGTCTACCTGAAGCCATCCTGATAGACGCATCGTAAAGCAAATCTACAAAGATTAGACCATTTCCTATAATTCTGCATGCCAAGTCGGGTTTGGGAGTGTCTGCAGTCGATGTCCTGCTCTGTCGTCTCTGCATCAGGGAGAAGGAAAGGATCCCAGAATAGTATCAGGCACAGAGGGAAGCTGACAGCCCCTAAGTCAGAGCCCTGTCATAAATCACAGGTACACAGGGAGGGAGGAATGGCCCTCCGGACACAAAGCTGCATAAATGTCTGCGGTGTGGAATGATCACAAGCATCGTTTGTGTGTAATCATCTCACATAAGCAGGACGGAGGGGGCTTTTAAAAGCAAAGACGAATCTGGCCCTCGTCTCACCTCGAAAGGCCGCTCATCAGTGTGTGTCCTCATGTGAACACTGAAGGTGGAATTGTAGGCGAACTCCTTGAGGCAAATGTCGCAGCGGAAGCGTGGTCGGCTCTTGGACTTCGAGAGCGTTCCCTGGAAGTGTGCCACGACGTGCTCCTCCAGGGAGCTGTTGGAGGTGAATCTGCGGCGGCAGGGCCTCACCGGGCACTTGAGCGGCGTCTGGCCCGTGTGGGACAAGCGATGGAGATCCAGGCCCTCCTGGGTCATGCAGCGATGCCCGCAGAGGTCACACTCCACCTGTGGGTGGAAGGAGGATAGAGGATAGCAGCGTGTGGTCAAACTGAGGGACAAGTGCATTAGGATAGAAAATATATACTTTTTTGCAATAGACTCATCTCATCATGAAGTCTTTAAAATAATCCGAGCTTATTTACTTTGATTGGTAGATATGTTTTTGGTTAATTCAGTTCAATTAAAAAAGTCAAATTAAATAACATCCAAGTATCCTAATACAGTGAACTGGAAGGGTCTCCAGTAGCAGTCAAAAACTATTAATGCCTTTGACTAAAGACTGCGGCTGTATGACAGACTTTTAAGCAACACACACACAGGTCCTGCCTGCTGTTAGGTACGGTAGAGGACCCATTGTCCTGTGGGGATGTTTTTCTTCTGAAGAACCTGCAGCCGTTTTAACTGAATATTCATGCAGTTAAATCTTTCAAAAATGCTTGTGAGAAATTATCAGTGTTGACTGTTAACAAATGAGTCCAGATTTCTGTAAAATATCAATAATGTAAAAGATTAATAATAATTTCAGAATGTTTAATTGTCTTTTGAGAGATGTCCGTCTCATTTCTTATCAAAAACACTCTCAAAGTCAAAGTTTAACTGCAAGTTAGTGGACCTTTCCTAGTATTCAATAAATATTGTATTGTATATAATAAACCCGTTTAACCTTTCATGGCTTCACAGATTTATATTGTATTTATATGTTTAGGCATATTTATATTGCTTTGTGTTCTGCACCCTGATAGGCTAGGCAGAGTGGATTCAGGACGCAGCGCCACAGTCGGAGAAGCAGTGAAATACGCGCAAGTCACAATTTGTCCAACTGCACTTTGTATTTATGATAGAAAAATTATGTTTTACATAAATTATTTATTTCTAAAAGTTTTCTTCTTCTTCACTTTGTGAGAAAACGTTTAGTCTTTTATTTGTCAAACAAGTGGTTGGGTCTGAAAACAGGTTTCGTTGTTTGGTTTCAGTGTAGAGTTCTTTTATATTCTGTTCTATTTAATATTTTATTGTATTTTTGTAGTTTGTTTTTTATTTTATCTTTGTTGTCTATTGACATTTGCTTAAAAAAAAAGGGGGTTTCTCCTTCATGGATTCCACCAATCGACTTGAAGGAAAATCTTGAAGGTAAAACGTTCCCACCTGTCCCGTGGAGCGTCCGCGACCTTGTCCGCGTCCACGCCCGGTGTTCCTCTCCTCCTCCGTGGCAGGACAACGCTGCAGGTGGATGTCCAGCACCGACTGGTTGATAAACGGCGACGTGCAGTGAGGGCAGGTCACCGGTTGTTTGTCTGCAACGTCAGCGTCGACAGCTTTTAGCCGGAGCTCAAACATAAGAGTGTGGATGTTAGCTCACTCCTGTAATGGATTGATAATGAAGGAAACAACAAAACATGTGTCGAATCCAGATGCGGCGGCTCTCTGCGGGAGCCATGGTGACTGAGCCAAACTGAATGTTAATTAAACACCAACAACGCAAACCCCCGGTATAATTAGCGATCCTTTCACACCTCTATCAGGCGTATTTAAAAACAATACTAAAATAGCTGTTAGCTTGATAGCAGAGCTACAAACAACCGGCTGTCATGCCGGTCTTCCTCTCACCACATCACACCAAATGGTCCTCTTCATCAGAACAGCCTTAATGTTTCAATCATCATGTAACACAAAAAGAGAAGTTTAAGTTTGATTGAAGGATTCTTCAGCACCTGTGGAAACACCGCAGAGCAGCAAACTAGACCGAAAAAGTTTCTGCATTTCTCCTCCGTCAGTTTAAGCTCATCAGCTCGTTTCCATACAGCTGGTTTCCCAGATACTTTTTTTTTTTTTTGGGGGGCAAAATAAAACAAACTCTCAGTGGGTCACTGCAGAGAAGCTGGCAGAGAACTGCTGGCATTAACGATTCGGCGCCATGTCCAAAGGCCATTGCGCCAATATCTTGCAATCTGCTAACCATCTGCGGCGTGTATCCCATTAGCGAGATGCACTCCCTGCTGGGACCGTCTAATTAAACCTTTAATAAGGACGACCTTAGCTTAAAGCCTTGGACCGATCAATAGATCAATCTCTCCCATCATCTTCCTCAGAGGAGATGCAACCCTCTGACCTCTGCTGGACGCTGACTCCTCGAGCTTAACTAATCAGGTTGCGGTGCCAACACCCCTCTGATTAAGATGAAGTGTCAACATGTTGACCCAGTTCATTTACCTCCGCCCAGCTTCTCAGTTCCTCGCGGGGCACAAATCAATTCCGAGCCCGCGACCTAATGCATCAGAAGAACAACGCACAGAAAGCAGGGCTGCACGCGTATGAATATAAATTTTAAAAAAAAGACAGACCACCTACACGAGCCGACATGTTCATTTATCAAGTGCTTTGAATTAATCAATAGTAATTCAGTGTTTGCTGTACTGATAAGAACATCATCCCTGATTGATTTCCATTACCGTGAGCAATGGGCTTTCATTTGGTTTCTTGTTATGCTCGTCGCATTCTGTCAATTTCTTACTCCTGCATTGAGCCGCTAATCAAAGGCGGAAAAAAAACAACTGAACACGAAGGTTACAGAGAGTGTAGACCTAAACAAAGATGGGGTTCAAAAAACAAAAGCGTTCAAACTCAGATCATCTCGGCGTGTCCAGTTAAGCTTACCTTGATGTATGAGGGAGTGGAGGTCCAGTTCTTTCCTGCGTTTGAAGGGCTCTCCACAGTCGGGGCACGGGAACGGGTGGCTTGTATGGAGCAATCTGTCCAGAAGGTCAGTTTGAATTGACATCAGTTTAAATTGAAATAAAGTGAACAAACAAGTTAAACTTTGAGTATTTTCTAACATGTCTGTATCGGTCTGCTGGACGAAGTTGGGCCGACATAGCGACCAAAGTTTACAGCCATCTTGCTGCAGTTTCTTGTTACGGCAGTGAAGCGGTTTTTAAAACAAAAGTTCACAAAGCCTTAACACACAGAAACTGCTAGGAGAGTAGGAATGAACACTTTTCATACTGTTCCTCCTTATTATACGTTCATAATCATCACAATACTTCTATATTAATAGGTGAATAATTTTTGCTGGATGGTGTTTATGAACCCATAAACCCCAAAAATAATGATTCAACTGGAGCGTTTACTTTTTTTTTTACTACTGCTTAAAAAGGACAGAGGAATTAAATACAAACATCTTTAAAAAAAAAAATCTAATAATTGTGGTGTGCTCCTTAGTGCTTAGAGATAAGAGCTCACTATTAACCTTCACGGTTGTCCGGAAGCACCTTTACTCATCATTTAAGGCTGACTGTGTTTTTAGGGACGTTCTTGTTGCACCGCTGTTCACCACAGCCGACAATCTGTTGCCAAAAACAACTTTCATCATAATTTCAGAAAACTATTTAAAAGGATAATAAAACGTGGTGATAAACTAAAGACTATGTTGCCAAACGGGTGGATGAAAACACATTTGGAAAAAAAAATAAGTCAAAGTCCAGACAGTAATCCAATCAATAACTAGTAACCATCCATAGTGTGAAGGACCCCACAAAAAATAAACAAATAATACAAATCCTGCTGTTAAAGCAGTTTTTCATCATCCGAACAGAACGTAGGAGGATGTTTACGTCTAACGAAAACATATCCTGAACGAAACGGTACAAACTGGCTATTTATGCACATTAATGATTAACTTCCACCGTGTTTGGGAGGTTTATTATAAATGCACCGAACCGCCAAGTTGTGCTAAATGTGAGAGGCAAGGTCAGAGTTGGAAGCCAGACACAGTTTCTGTGGCGTGTTAAAAAGACAATAACATCAATATATGGGAGAGCTGACCTGGAGGCATTGGGGGGTGGGGATGGGGGGGTGATCATTTCTGACCTGATCGTTTCTGAGGAAGCAGCGAACAAAAATCATCAGAAAACCACGGAGAGCTTTTGATTGTGGGGTTTTTTTTCCTCTCTCTTTCGCCAATCGTTCTAGTAAATTGAAAATCCAACACACACAAAGTATGAACAAAACTAACAAAGTACTATGTGGATTAAACAGACTGCTCTGAAAGGTAATGTACTCCATATTGAGGGTCAAGTTCTTTTCTCAAGGTTTTTATGCAGCCTCTAAAATGTTTTCATCCACATCCATCGTTCCATCAACTCTGTATATATGGATATATAAAACAAGAAGCATCCCTACAGCCTGATGCCGTCACCATGTTTCGTATTTAGGCCAAAATCTTCACCAGTGGTTTCATTCTGCTCGTGGTTTCCCCTACAAACCCCAAACGGTTTCACATGTGAAAATTCACATCTCAAATCCATGTACCACGTATGCAATGATGTGAGCCACATAAAAAGCCCACATGGGTTTGGAACGTGGTAAAAATGCGACTCCTGTGTTTTCACATAACTTCCACATGTGAGGATGTGATCATGATTTGGGAAATGGGAACTACTTGAGTTTATCAGGAATATGTAAAACCAGGGCCATTTTAATTTCCCCTGTATATCTTTTTAAACCATTTAATATATTTGTTCTATTTACAAATATGTAGTTTATAATTTATTTATTAAACTCAATTACAATTATTAATAAACCATATATAATTCAGAAGTTAAGCTAAAAATTTAAAAAAATCTAAAATAATCAAATTTTTACGTCATTTTTAAAATTGCATTTCATTGATTTTTACCAGTATGAACAGAGACTTCATGCCATGCCTTCATATGTCAAGCAGATTAATGCCTTTTTTTCTCTGTAGTGACAAAAAAAAACACTGACTCTGACATTTTAACATTGAAATTAAATAATTGGACTTGAAATGAACGATGGCTAGTGTGTAATCAAATGTCTTGAGGTTTTGATGTCGATCTGGAGGCTGAATTCCAGCTCTGGACTATCGAAGTATATTTGGCGCTTAAGCCAAAACTTTGAAATCATAGAAAAGTTCCCCAATTGAAGTGATCAGAGGACGAGACTCTCTGAACGAGGTAAATGTCGTGCTCCTGATCCCCATGTACACCAAATCCTGTTCGTAACTCTGGCATTTAATTCCTTGCTCAGGTCAGAGATTCACAGATGGGACGTTTATTTTATTTTTTATTGATTGATTTAATCAGGTCGGACCAGGTGTGTGAAAATGAGTCAAAATGACAAACAGCCTTCAAATCTTGTCCTCGCCGTTTAAAACAAAAAATGTGTTGATGATAATTGGTGGAATTATCGCATCGTTTATCGCTGTGATATGTTTCCTGTCATGATCAGAATCGTGCTTTTATCATAACAATGATAAATTAAGATTAGTAATGTTTGAAAAACGTTAAAACTGAAATGTTATTTTTACTCTTTTCTAACTTTTTGCACCATTAAAGCAATAATAACGTAAGAAAATATGATTGAAAAGATTTACTCTGTGCTGTTAATTGATAGACAACATACTGCGCCATGTAACTGGTGTCATTAGAAAGCCTAATTTAAACTGTTTTGTTTTCTTTAAGAGCTTGAATTACTATTGTTATCGTGATAGTGTCACATCATATTGAGTTAAAATTATTTTTCCACATCCCCCATTACTATCCATGAACAATTAGCATCTATTGCATAAATGAGACCCCGACGTTTTGGCAAGGACTCATTGACGGAGTTGTCCTGGGACGGCATTTGTGAAGGAGCAACCATTGAAAAAAATACTGAACAAGAAACCAAATAAACCATCTGTGCTCGTCTGTCGACGGCCGATTTGTTTTCAGATAAATGGAGCAAAGCCAGCTCAATGAAATAATCGCCATCCTGCCAAACACGTTTTAGAGACAAATTGAAAAAAAATTAAAAACCTAGTTCAAATATAAATGATCTCTTTGCTGGAATTGTGCATAAATGAAGCTAAAAACAGGGTTACTTGACTCCATTAGAAGGAGCCAAATTAAGCGCCTATTAATGAGAGTATTTATCAAAGTCCTGATGCTTTTCTTTTTTTTATAAGATCTTACTGACTTATATAAAACAGGGCAAAATATAACCACGAACATGATCTGAATTTTAAGTGACGATAAGATTTATTTTTAGGCATTACAAACATTAAAATCTTCTACTTTTGTATTACGAACACACTCGGTAGTGTTGATATTCTAGGTAGGATATGACCAGGCTTCTCCGCCGTACTGCGGCGTTATCACCATCATCTTAATGTAGCGGGCCTCGAGCTGCCAATCACACGCAAGCTCAGGCTCAAAGGTACCCAGACATCTGCATGTCTGCCGCACGGCTTAAAGGTCTAGCACGCTATTCGGACACAGCTCGGTTCTCACTGCTCCCGTCGAGAGGAGGCAAGATTATCTAAATCCAGCCCTGGCTCTATATTTGAAATGTAAACAGAGCTCAGAAAGTGCCTGAAAGTTGACGACCACATGACGTTATATAGTTATTTCCGCCAATGTCAGCAGATATACACTTGCAACATGAAATACTATTAATGTGTGGGGAGGGTTATTACCTGTGATCGTTCAGCTGTTCTTCGGTGCTGAAGTGCGAGGGACAATTTGGACAAGCGAAGAGAGACGCAGATCCATCGCTGTCAACGCTACACGCCTGCGTTGACAAACACAACAGTCCAGATCAATAAAACAACAGTTTTCTCAGCATACTATCATTGTAAAATTATTTCAGATTGTTTGTGTTGCAAAGTTGTTGGAACAACACATATAAGAGGCCTGCAACTATTCCAACACCTCTTCAATTCATCTTACTTTCAACACATTACAACAATAAAACTACGGTAAATGCATTTAATGTGATGGACCACAAACAAGTTTAATTCCAAAGCGTTCAGTTTTCTAAATCCTTGCATATAAAAAAATCACCCAAAAGTTAAAGCCACAGTATATATTTAGCCTTGTTTTCGCTGATTCCCCCAAGTATTTTAACAACGTTCTCTCTGTTACTGCCTCGAAAGCCAAGACTAAAGGAAGAAGAGAAGGGAGGAGCAGCCACAGAGGCCATCTGTAAGTCAGGAGGAGCTGAAGATATCCGTAGTGAAACATGGTGGTGGCAGCACCATGGTGTGGGGGTGATTTAGCCACTGGAAGTCTGGAAACTATAGAAGACGTTTGCTTTCCAGAAGCACAGCAACTCTAAGGATAGTGAATAGCGAAAGGTTTGGATGTGACAAAATGGCCTAAATTCATCAAGCTGTAGCGATACTTGAAAATTCATGTCATCGTAATCTGTATTAGAAGACGACATTTTGCAAAAAAAAAGACATTTTAAACTCAAACTTTCTTCCACTAGACTATTTATATGTTGGTCTATCGACTATAATCAAAATAAAACAGGTTGCGGTTGTAACGTGACAAAAGCCACAAAGAGTTCAAGAGGCATACGTCACTTCTGCAGAGCTTTAGCATGTCAAAAATCGACGTAGTGAAGAGAAAAAGAGGGACAAGTTACCGGTTTGCGTCCTC
>JAVLVB010000513.1:1310891-1322227 GCA_032876305.1 Orestias chungarensis | reverse complement strand
GGGGGGGGGGGGGGGGTCATACAGTGAGATATACGCAATTATTGGAGTTTCAATTACTTGTTGAGCCATAGACACCTTTGTGAACTCTCTTGGCAAATTACAATTTTTTGTAACGATCAAATTCTTTCATCTTTGGCATAAAAGCATCCGCCACTGATGAGGGCTTTCTTTCTCTTTTTTGTTTTATTATAAGGAAATCAGTAACTTATCCACGGAGGCCCACACCTGACAGATTGCATATATGTACGTTAACAAAAAACCAAATTTTTTAAAACATTTCCTGTTGTTCAAAGACACTGGCGGGGAACCTGACAGCCCTAATGAACACGTATGTTCAAACTGTGTCATCCTCCACGCTTAGAAGTGTTACATCATCTCATCAAAGTCGAGCCACACGAGCCGAACGATCAAAGCAGATCCTCCCTCTGGTTTAGGGAGAAGGGACACTTTGATTAGAGGTTGCCTTTTTTGCTTTTTCTGACTGGCACCTTGCACGTGAAGAGCTTCTCGCCGGTGTGGCTGTAGACGTGAGTGCGAAGGAAGACGCGTCGCGTGAAGGTTTTCCCACAGTACGGGCAGACGTGGGGCAGCGGCGTTCGGGCCCAGTCTTGCAGCAGTTTGGCGGGTGGCGGTTGGTTGGTGTTGCTCGTTTCGGCTGCGGCGTTGCCCTCGTAGTCGTTTTTGGAGGCTTTGCTTCCTGATCACATAAAACATGGATTATTAGGCCAAACAATTTATATATAATGCAAAAATTGTGCAAAAATTTGAGATTTTAGATGTGGGGCAATGAATGATTTATTTTATTAGAATATTACGGCACAGGCTAACAGATGTGTAGATTTGGATTATATTAAGACCTCTTAACAATTAATAGAAGAAGCCAATATACCCATGGTAACCTTGGAGGAGCTACAGAGACCCACTTGACATGTACTACACATTTGTGTAGTGATTGGGTCAACAAGTTCGCTCTTTAAGGAGGAGTTTCAAGGAGAAAGCCACATTTGAATTAAATAAATCAGGTTACTGCTAATGCTTTGTGTGGCAGCATCCTTCAGTGGGGATGCCATTATTCAGCCGGGACACAGAAGCTAGTCAGAGCTGACTGGAAGATGCGAGAACCCAAAAACCCAAAAATGTTACCCAAAGGAAAACTTCTGATCACCTTTAACCTGCATAAATCTTTGGGGCTTTAACTATGCATGGTCTGCAGCACAACATGTTTTATTTGGTTGTTGTTGCTGTCAAACACTGAGCTCAGCATACACAGAGACGTCCATCCATAAGCCACCTGCAGCATCTGGACAGCTAAATATATTGCTTACATTTTTGTTTTTCTTCTATATCAATCTGTCAGTATTAAACATTCCTAATGGAAACCCCAGATGATTTTAGTAGTAGTTTATTTTTAACTATAACCTCACAAGGCTCGGCCAAACTGAAAGCAAATGGCCACCTCTGCAGAAATGTTGTCATGTTTCAATATCTACTAACTAGACTTGTGCATCATCTTATTATCATAGATTTCTTCTTAATCAAGATTGGTAATGTTTGAAAAGATATATTTGCCCATCCTAGTAACTCTTTGGACAAGTCTTCCATGTAAACATTTAAATTGAAAAAACATTAGCCAATTCTTTTTTTTTAAACCAACTTGGAAATCTACATTAAAGCACATACAAATATTTGTTTGTAACTGAAGACGTCTGGAAAAACTAAACAGTTCCTACTCACCTTGTAGCGAGTTAGCACTCAGGATCCTGAATGACGGCAGTCCCCTCTTAGGAACGGGAGAACCAGATTCTCCGGCCGAGGACGAGGCCAGTCTCTTGGAGCTTTGGGCGCCATCCTCAGAGCTGACGGCGGCCGATCCGTCCCCTTGAGACGCCTCGTTCGCTGAGGTGAAGCGATGCTGCTTCCGGTGGTACAAGAACTGAGTTGTGTTCATGAAGTCCTCCCCGCACTGCAGACAGGTGTGCAGAGGTTCGCTGAGGCTGTGTGTTTCCTTGCGATGCGTCGCGAGGCTTTTGCCATCTCCGAAACTCTTCCCACAGCGAGTACAGAGGAACATCTCGGGCTGTGTGAACGTGGGCGTCACCTTGACGGAGGGGGAGGAGACGACATCCTGCGCGTTGCTCCCGTTGTTTAGGGAGTAAACCTCGGGGACCACTGCCACCGTCTCCTCGCCCTTCTGTCTGTGCTGTTTGCGGTGGTAGAGGAAGAGCGTGGTGTTCAGGAAGCTCTCTCCACACACGGAGCAGCGGTGTAGGGCTTCCTCGAAGCCGTGCTGGGTCTTGCGGTGGGACACCAGCTCCGACACCAGACCAAAGCACGAGCCGCAGTCGACACACAGCAGCACGGGTTCAGGCTTCGGCTTCTTGGTTACCCCTCTCCTCCTCGGAGACGAATCGTCTGAAGCGTTAACATCCGCCGCCAGGTCATCCGCCGTCTGAGATGAGGCGGTCTCCAGAGCTCGCATCTCGCTCGTATCCATGGCGTTCTCATCTTGTCCTGGTTGGAGCGTGTTGCTGCCTTCACTGACAGAGGAATCATCTGGATCGGCTGACGCTGCCTGGTTCTCAAAGCCCTCGGGCTCGATGTTGGAGTCCGGCGCCGGCTGCAACCCGGCCTGCTCACAGTTCCCCTCCTTACGATGCTGCTGCCACTCTTCGAGGCTCTTGAACAGTTTATCGCAGTCCCCGCACTGGTACAGGATTCTGGGCTGGTCCGTTTGCTGCCTTTCAGCGTCTGAAGCGTCCTCAAGCTCTTTCTTGATGTTCTCCACGGAGGGATTGCCGTCCGTCTGAGGGACGGCGCTCTCCGAGGCGTCTCCGTGCTGGTCCACCTCGGTCCTCGAGATATTTATTACATGCTGCTGAAAGAAAGACAAATTTTGTTCAATTTAAGAGATTGAGGTAGCCCAAATATTACCTAAACCAGACGTTTAGAAGTCACTTCTATTCATGTGAGTGACAAGAAAGAAAAACACAGCGAAGTCAAGTTTTCAGAAATCTGGAGCCGCTTCAATCACTCCAGTTCAACGTGACTCACAGACTAACAATAGATGGGCTGTAGTGATATTGTGATGCATGAGCAATAAAGACCACCGTCAGATGTGTGGCCGTTTCAAGAGGCCTGCTGATTGTAATTACATCATACATACATTGTACTCCTAGAGGACTTTTGAGTCAACATAAAAAGAAAGTGAGTCACGCTGATTTATGCCCAACGGATCCTAAATATACTAACAATCTATAAACATTTTTAAAAGAAACAGCATTTTTTTTTTAAATGTGGCTCGTCAAAGCCTGACGAAGGAAGCGAAAAGGTTCGGTGCTTAGAAACCTTTTTTTGGGCTTCAGCTCAGCCGGGATGCCGTGCTGTTGTTGCCTGGGTAACTCTTCCCAGTAAAGTGAAAACAACTACGGTCGGAGTCGCTAATTACTGCAAAACAGGTAATTAAACAGGAAACCAGGTGGGGGGAAAAATGCAAAAGCAAACTGTGAAACCGCCTGCTGCGCTACTAGACGGCAACAATATTCTCAAACTTTGGGTCTCGCTATTGTTATGGGGGCCTCACCGGTTCTGAGAATAAAACTGATGGAAAGCTGATATTTATGCTTTACAGAGAGAGAAAACAGCTATTAGTTTCATTGTAGCCCCTATTCTTCTTCCTTTATGGTTTGAACAACGTTTTGCTTCAATTTACCTGAAAGACCTCAGGTTCAATCAGCCAACATACATTTTTCCAATATCGCCACAAACTTTTGTAAGTTTTTATCTAATGGCTTTAATTGCAGGCGGTATATTCTGGGAGTTTTGAGTCCTGTTGAAAGGTTTACTGTCATGTTTCAGTGTTTTCTGTGAAAACTCCAATGAAAAAGAACAAGATATGTGTAGTTGTAACTTTATTTTCTACCAGACCTGTAGATCTGTGTAGCTCCACCTATTCATAATGCTGTTTTTCACAAAATAAACTTCTAAATCTTTTACAGTCCAGCTGGATTTACATGAAATGTACAGAAATAAGAGTGCTGCTAGGCAAAAGCTCTACTCTGAGTAACTCCTGGATCATCGAGGGTCTTACTAAGTCTAAGATCAGAAAGTTTATTTTATTTTTTTTGGCTTAGTCATTTATACTTTTATCTATACATTTATCCAAAAGCAGCAAAATGTTTACAAAAGTAATGACGGAGGCCACCGCTTGTGGATTTATTTTAAGTTTGTTGAGCAATGAGAGCAAAACGTATCGTCATGAGATCATAAGATCAATCAAGCTGGGAAAAGAAGCCAAAACTTGGCACTGCTTGCTTCAGCCATTGTTTACATCCAGACCAACCACGTCTGGCTTTTTCTGATGCAGAAATATGACGCAAGTCTAAGTACAATGACATACAAGTTTTGAGAACGTTTGAATATGTCTTTAATTTATGTAGGAAGTTTTTTAGGGGTGAAGAGGTTGGAATAGGGCCGCTAAGACCGCCATGGTAAAGTCAGATATAGTTTCAGCGTCGCATTTGTCTGCTGTGTCAACGTTGCCTAAAAGAGAAAGCCCAGACACCCTGAAGAGGAAGCTCATCTCAGCTACTTGTCTCCATCAGTTTCTTTCATTCAGTTATCATCCAGTTCATGTCTATAAATGAAAGTGGGAACACAGATAAAACCGCAAACTGATTCGTGGTTTTCAATCACAGCAATTTAAACGACATGAATCTAACCTCAATGGAAGAACTCTGTTTAATGCTTAAAAAAAGTTAAAATTAAAGGCCAATTCTGACTTTCCAAGAGAAGACATCTCCGGTGTTGCTCTGAACATTAACAACCAGCTTTCTACGTGGACGTCACATTACAGGGGTGGAAAATTACGACGGCTAATGGAGAGCACAGACACGCAATAAACCTACTTATGGCTAATCATGTGCCAGGAAGCCATAAGCCACGCAGGGTTTATATTCTCCAGCGGCTTCGGTCGAGCAAAGGCCAACGAATGATCCGTCAGGAGTATGAGCTGCACTGGCTGAAGCTTTTCTCAAGCCTGTCGTCCCGCCGGCGGCTCTGAACGCAATCTGTCTGTTACAAATGTCACGGTGTTTTATAGACGCATGTTTAAGACTGTAAAGGATGGACGTCTGGGCACAAGCTCAGAAGGCCATGGCCAGCTGCTAAACCAGGGCCAGGGACTGCTTTTAACCCCGATGTCGTTAAACGCCGTCAGGGGGAAAGACAAAATAATAAAGACACGGATTTGTCACAACACACCTTGATCTGCCTGGGTTTAGTACACACAAAAACAAACATGCATTTTACTGAAATGTATGTAAGGGTTTATTAAATTAAACCAAAAGAAAGATTTTGGGGGTTTTTTTTATCTGAGGTTAAACTGTTATGTCGTTTAAAAAGATAAAGAATAAATACAGAAATGTTCTATGACACACATATTGGATTTGCGCACGGAAGAGTGGGATAATTGCGGGTTTCTAAAGCAGCAGACGGCTCATTATCGCTGAATCGTGGGGAACATTCTGGTGATTCATCTGACCTCCATGGCTGTAATGTAAATGTGGCTCAGTAGACCTCAATCTGGTCTCTCTCTTAGATGGTGTTCTCCTCTTCTGACCCCGATCTCTTTGTAACACAGTCAATAAAGCTGAAGAGTAAAAGCATACTAACTCGTACTCCTTGTGTTTTACTAAATGTTATTAGCAGTCCTGTTATTTCTAAATTAAACTCTTGTAAGCATTTCTTTTGGCTTCTATATAAATTTTTATTAAGTTTATAATCACCTCCACCTCCAGCAATGTAACAAGTCATACATCTTTGTCTCATTAGAGACTCATTACTTCGGTAAACAATGTGCTAATGTCCTGCTCTGCTGTTATGTTAGCGAGAAAGCAGCACCAGCTTTAAAATGTAAATTATATGCAAACATTAATAAACAGCTTATTATGATAACCTTGGCTTAAAAGCAGCGTTTTGCCCCTTTAATGTTCGCACGGCGCTTTAAGGGAGATGCTGAAGTTTAAATGGGAGTGGGTAAAAGTTGCTGGGGTTATGGTACAAAAATAAGAATAAAATGAGCTTGGAGTTCGGATTTCATAGCAGACAGTTAGATAATAACATGATGGGACTATGTTCCACTGATTGGCAAAGAGCATTAAAATAATCGGTAAAAAAGCCCTTTACTTTAGCTCTTCTCCAGTGAAGAGGATAAACAACCCAAAAAACTGGTTGAGCTTATAGGTTAACTATGAACCTCACTGTGTTAGTAATTATTATTAAAGAATCCATATTACATCAATGTTACTGTTAGCTGTTATTTTAATTCAAAGTTATGTTTTAATGTATAAATATAGGCCCATTTGTTTCGATATATTAGATATATCACCTCATCTAAGACAGATCTGTTCATTGTTAGTTCTCTTCAATGGAGTCAAGCTAAAGTGACAGACCATAGTGCAACACTTTCCCAATTATTTTTCTAAACGTAGACAAATTCTGCTCTTTGGAAATGATTTTCGGTCGGAAAAAGTGTGGACAGTCCTAGTATATTTGTATTTCAACACTAATGTCTGCTAGCTACCTTAAGCGCGCCTGTTAAGCAGCAGACTGCAGGCTAGCGCACTTAACATATAACCCGAAAGATAAAGAGTGAGAAGCTCACAATTAACATAAATCAGGATATCGAATTAAACTGGGGTCTAATAAGCAGAAAGAACTTCAGTACTTGTACAATTTAACGCATACACTCACTGTACTTAAATTTAATAAAAAAAGTTATTAAATTTCAGCTTGTAGCATCAAGATACAACTATAAACAGTAAAAACAAAGAAATAGATGTGTGTACTTTGTGTACCAGTGGAGTACTCAACAGTAATCTGTAAAACTGTAATAAATTCAGTTTCACTCTCATGTCTGTTGTTTTAAACTATTGTTAAGTATTTGAGTAATATCACTTAATTGAGCCCTTTCCTACAGTCCATACTATAAAAATTATATCAGTATGTATGTTCCGTGGCAATATTGTATCGGTTTGATATCGGTATCGTATCGGAAGTGAAAACGTGTTGCCTAAAAAGCTGTTTTTTATTTTATTTATGTTTTAGGAACTTTTACCTATTTGAAGTAAAAAGGCTGCAATTTGAAAATGTGCACTTTAAAAAAAATTATCACAAAAGCCTGTTCCGGCACTCACAACCACTGTCTCTTCCAGAAAGTCCTTTCGGTTCGTCCGAGGTCAAACATTTCACACCAACCTACATCTAAATCAGCTAGTAATGCGCAGCGACACCTTCAAATGAGCCAGTAAATAATCACAAACAACTCAATGTTAAGGGCTTAAGCAATCTTTCCAAGGTCGCCATTAGTATGATGGGTAGCAGGAAGCTGCGTACTTCATGACAACACTTTACTTGTCAACCCAAAGTCACTCTCTAGAGATGATGCATGGGTTTTATGTCACCGTTTAAGAGCCCACGGCTAAAATGCATCTTTCATTGCTTCCGTTTCCAGGTTGAAACCCACATCAACGTTGGCTCGATGGGAGTACCTGCGTCTGCAGCACTGGAACGTTAGCAGCAGCAGCAACAGCAGCAGCTCCAGATGAGCCAGACGGATCCTCCTCGGCCGTGCATGTCAGCTGGTGCTGAAGGACTTCTTCTAGAGTATTAAACTCCTGGTAGCAAGGGAAGCACATGTACACCGATGTAGTCTCCATAACTGTTAGGGGAAAAGAAATAAAAACAACGTTTCATAAGGACAACAAAAATACAAAGGTAGCTTAGATTAAAGGAGTAAATAAACACTGGCCCATGCTTTAAATATGTGAGCAATAACTCTATGTTAATCTTAAACAAATTCAACCCAATGCAGGTTAGATTGTGAACATTGCCCTCTTCTGATAAAATGTGTGTGCAACACCGAAGCCAAGATTTCCTGAAGTTGCCAAGATGACTCATCGCATAGTGAGTCTGAGCTGATTGTTATTTTCAACATGCAGGTCGCCGCTCAAGTGGAGACCTCACAGAGTTTCTCTCCCTCATTCTCTCTCTCTATCTCTATCCGTCTGTCTGTTTCATGTCATGGTCCGAGCCCAAATTTGGCCTAAACATCAATTAGAAACGTGCCGTAATTGCTCCCGCTGGACGTGCGGTCGTGCCGCTGCCGAGAGGAGCAACAATCGAAACACCATCTCTGCAGAGATCTCCATCCAATCAAACCTTGTGGCGCGTAAAATCTTTCTCTGCGGGCAAAAGAGCAGCTCCAGCAGCGGTTCCATGGTCATTATTTTGATGAGACGATCTTAAATAGTAAAACGAGAGGATCTCTCTTCTTACTGGGGTTTGAAAGCTGCTCCAAATCTAAATTTTTTAAATATCTGCTGCAGATTTCGTGATACGGCCATTTTTGAGGTACTGTATTACTACAATATTTGACGTACGTTTGAATGACTGGAAACACGATTTGCAGCATTCAATTCATTTCAAAAGCTTGAGATGACGACTTTCTGAGTTATATGACAAAACCCTGCCTAATTATCACCAAAGTCTGTTTTGGCCCAAATTTTAAAAATAAATATTCAGCGAATTTTGCATTTTATCACTATTGGTGAGGTGAATTGTTACGCTTGTCTTAAAAAAAGAAGATAAAGTGAGAGATTCATGCAACAAATATAACGGTTCAAGTGTTTCTGACGGCGCCTTCTCATATCAAACAAAGAAAACCCGTCTTGTAGTTTTAATCATTTTCATCGTCGAATTTCATATTTTAAATAAAGTTGGTTTGAATAAGAATAAGAATGTCCTACCACATATGGAAAAGTTATGAAAAAGATTAGGGAAACACTAGTCATGAAAAACTGGCAATTGTCACTTGAGGTTCAGACAATGATAAATGATGTTCATCAATTGTCATGATTTAAATGCATTGAAGCAAAACTTATATACAAATATATAATAATGCATATCTCACACATGGAAACACATCAACATAAAGCATTTTGTTCAATTTATTAACATCTCATTTTAGGTTTAGTATTAACTAGATAAAAAGGACAGGGACATTATGATCAGAGACTATGTTTGTATTTAAAATACAGTTAAAACAAAGGTGATGTTTGTGCTTTAATCCCTGGAAACAAAATGACTAAACCAGATAAGAAAATAGAAAATGAAGCCAGTACAAGCTTCCATCTAAGAGCAATTACCTTAGTAGGTTGTCTACTTTTAATATATAATGTGGCATGATATAAAAGCAAAATTAAAACTAAACATAAATAAAAAAGAGAGTCCGTGGTGACATTTCTACTTCACTTTGGTCCATTTCTAAAGTTCCAATTAACAAATTGTTTAGTATTTTAATGTTCTCATACTAATTTTAATGACTTTCAAATTAATATTTTTGGTATACCCCCTTAGCGATTTGAAATTTG
This sequence comes from Orestias chungarensis, assembly GCA_032876305.1. Lineage (NCBI taxonomy): Eukaryota > Metazoa > Chordata > Actinopteri > Cyprinodontiformes > Cyprinodontidae > Orestias > Orestias chungarensis. The sequence continues at coordinate 1,312,799 of JAVLVB010000513.1, read as the reverse complement.
ACATTTCCCTAAATGTACTTTAATAAATCTCCCCTGGTTAATGTAACTGACTGCGTGACGCTCTTAGAAACTCTTCTCAACTATAAAAAAACAGTGGAATGATTTTAAAACCAAGCAAGAAACTACAGACTAAACTCAGGACGCCTGTTGCAGATTTTTACTAGCGTCAACCGCGTCAAAAACACATTTGTCTGAACCTTTGCACCTTGCCCTGCAGCCAGGGCATTCGGATATCACAAATCAATTTTTGTCAGACACTCCTGGATCCAGGCTCACACTTAAACAGCTGCACTGCCTATCTAACAAAATAACCTTGTGTTTGTTGTGGAGCGCTGTTAAATAATTTAATTCCCGTTTAAAAAATAAAATACAATTTGTTTCTTTAGCTGTAAGTTAAACAGTTGCACTATAATAAATCAGCAAGAAAATGTACTTTGACAAATAAATTCAAGAACAAAACCTTAATAAATCAATTAATTGAAGAATGGAGTATTCAACTATTTGTTTTTCTAACATTAGAAATACAAATAAAAGAAGCAGTTTTCCAACAGAAACACTGAACAAGGATGAGTGAGACTACAAACTTGACCCAGGGAGTTACACAGATAGCTCAGTGGAAAGAAGACATACAGCAGAAATGCATGCATGAATAACCAGAGATTTGAATGGGTTATGGTGTGAACCCAATTCAAGAATTTGGATTCAATGGTTTAAAAGCTGCTACTAGAAGTGGGCTACAAGTGTTGCATTCTTTTTTTATCTTTTTTATTCTTCTTTATCTTGAATTGAAAACTGTGGAGATCACACAAACCTTACTTAAAAGTTACTTGAGTTTCAAGGTGACGTTTACCAACTCAGTGATGATTTGGAGACCTAAGTCATGTTTGTGTGGGTTCAGTAGAGTCCTAAGCAAGTGCAACAATGGCAAATTCCAGCTGCGTGCACGTATAAAATACCAATACCTTCTTTAACAAGCATGGTACTGCTGTGATTAACAGGCCATCAAACTCATCTCACGCAGAGAGTCTATGGACTGCTGCCAAAAAGAAGATGAAAGACATCAGACCAAACAATGCAGATGAGCTGAAAGCCACTGAGAAAGTAACCTGGGTGTTGATGAAGGTTGCAATTATTCAGTGAATCAGGCCTCAAGGTCTGACATAATGACAATATATGAAATTTAATATTGGGACTTTCAGAGAATTTGAATGACATTATATAAGGATAATGTCTGACTTGTTAGTTTCAAGCAGAGTTTGACATGAAATGAGCACTGTGATTAGATGAAGAGGATGGTGTGAGCAGGAACTGCCTGCCCTCCTACAAATCTCCCAAAAATAACTTATTGTTGTGACTTCCAGAGATGCTTAAACGCCTGTGGAACCTGTAACTTGCTATACCATAATAAGGATATAAAGCCAACCGAATAGCTTTTCGATCTGTGCATCCACATTTGGTTTAACACCTCAGCAAAGCAACAGGCTGATCATCTCTGTCCTCTGTCGCACTGACTCACCTTATAATGATAAGGAACCCCAACCAAATATTGCTCCAATGTAATATTGTTTCGATTCTAAGCTTTAATTAACAGTAATCTTTCAGTAATAGTGTCTTTAATGAATCTGCATTGTATTTAATACGAGCGTTTACTTTTTTGAAATTAATGACTGAAACAAAGATTTCTCAATACTAATAAAAATCATATCTACTGGACCTGTATATATAAATCAGCCTTATATTCATTGTATCTATTTTAATCTTTTTAAACTGCTCATGTTTTATAGCAGCTCCAACGATTCATGTTTAAAATGCGGTATAGAAATAACAGCTTTGACTTACGTTAACCACATAGTTGAGTAGTAACTAGTTTAATTCAGTTGATTACACATTGGGGGGGGGGGGGGGGGG
>JAVLVB010000513.1:1282757-1308951 GCA_032876305.1 Orestias chungarensis | reverse complement strand
ATATGTATATATATATACACATATATATATATATACACATATATATGTATATATATATACACATATATATATATATACACATATATATGTATATATATATATATATATATATATATATAAAAATGTACAGATAAACTATGGAAATAGAATGTAATGTAATAAAAAAGAACTGTATATAATAAACACTATAAGATTGAGCAAAGTGAAGTATAATAGAATAAGTATGGATAAGATAGATAATATAATAGAATAAAATAGGATTATTGTCCTATATAGATGGTGTACTTTAGGTGCATAATTACACAAAAACCTAATAAAACGGTCAATTATATCACAGATATAAACAAACAAGTCTGTTTAAAGTTAGTCACACTTATATGATATAATACTGCAAGTAGCATAGTGACCCAGTGGTAATATATTGTTTTTTGTTTTACAATTTTTAATCGATGCTTTGGTTGAAGACCAAACAGTGTTATTTAGATGTGTTCTAGCTGTCAATTGTCTGTCAGCACTTGAGTTTAAAAGGGTCAGAACAAACTGACAGCTCAGTTTTCATCTTTTATTTTGTAAAACTAAAAGCTAACTTTTTCTATCCCCTTCACAATTACGCATTATGTTTTTCTTACACTTTCTTGCAGTGGTAACATAAATTTTGTCATTAATTGTTTTCATCTTTGACTTAACACAAAAAAAAATAAAACTGGATATGTGTAATATAAATAGAAAATGATAAATATGTTGAAACGAGTTTAAACTCTCGAATTGTCCCACTTATACTCACGTTTCCTCATGACCCACAAGATTTTGTCCTCCGAGAGGTCATAGAGGTCAGAAGAAGACAGTTCAGGAACACCCAGAGACTTAATTAAGGCACCTTTTTTTACAGCTCATTTCTGTATGATTATGTAATATAGATAAATACATATCTGTTCTTTTTTTTCAAACTTCAATTTGTCTGGGGCCGGTGGAAAGGAATGGCCTCCTATTTCAGTTGATAGATTTTGTTAATTTTGAAGTTTTAGAAATTGGGTTGCATGTGCTGAGTTTTATTGCATTTTACTGTATATTTGTTGGTGACTGAAGCTTTGAGAGCTAAGTTTTTTTCATGTCTATTAACAAAGTGACAGCAATAACTGGCTTAAATGGCCTCAGAGGGTGAATAAATCTGACTATATTCCCAAACACTTATTAAATTACCCTTGATCAGTTTGAGGGCGCCCAGCTGTTTGGTGTATCTCATTTCCACTGCATCAGGCGTTCTTCACCTTGGTCAGTTCATGTATAGATTGGTCCACTTCACTAATTTCCAAGATCGCGCTGCCCGTGGCTCCCTCAGACTGCCTAACCCGACTCCAAATGTTATTAAAAATCGGTCCGGGCATTCTGCCAGAAGCCACTTAGGCTCCACAGAAACTGCCCAATCTGAGCAACACTGTGCAGAACAGCATCATTCAACCTTGTCAAATCACATAAGCGTGATGACAGTTTAGCAGTCACGCCGTTCAATGGAGGTTACGACTCAGAGACTGCAGGTCCCTGGAGATGAGGAAGTGTTGTCAGACATCATTGATTGCTCTGCGTCTTCACCTCCATGGGTTTCTGTTATTTCGCCGTCTCCTTTATATCTGTTGCACGGAGTAATCTGTACATGTTAGTTCAAGTTAACGTTTGTTTGGTTTTATACATGTGGATCAAACCATGAGAACCACAAATCCAAGGCAAATGGCCTTTCTATAAGATGCTGTCCATAATTAGATTATTATTTAAAATGGAATCAGAATATCAGAAAATATGAATTTTGTGAACTGTAAAAAAATATCCAGCTTTTTTTCCACTCAAACAACATATAAAAAAAGGTATATATGTTCAACTAGCCTAAAAAAAAATCTGTATGTAGAGATATAATGCAAAATTATACGGCCTTTACAATGCACATTTAACCAAACACTGACTTACCAGATAAAAAAGATAAATAAATACGCAGATAAACTATGGTAAATAGAATAGTAATAACTGGAATAAACTAGCAAAGAAAAGGTGCTAAATATAACGGGAACACTATAAGATTGAGCAAAGTGAAATAAAGTAGAATAAGTATGATATGTCATATAATAGTGTAAAAATAGCATTATTTTCCTATGTAGATTATGTTCTTTAGGTTCATAATACCACAAAAACATAAGAAATGGTTAATTACGTCAAAAAACACGATGACAACATAAAAGCTTGTTACACTTAAATGTCATAATGGAATCAAGAATCAGTTTATTTATATAGTGTCAATTTACATCAGACGTTGTCTGTTGTAAATCATAGATACATCATAAACAAATCAGTTTGAAAAAGTTTCCAATCCAAGGAACCCCAGCAGATTACATCGAGTCGTCGACTTGCAGACCGAAACAATGGCTTGTGTTGTCGTTGACTTTACAGCAATCCCTCATACTAAGCATGCATGTAGCGACAGTGGAGAGGAAAAACTCCCCTTTAACAGGAAGAAACCTCCAGCAGAACCAGGCTCAGTACAAGCAGCCATCTGCCACGACCGACTGAAGGTTTGAAGAGACAGAAAGCTAAAACAGATGCAGAGAAAGAGAAAAAAGAGTTTATAGCAGCAGTTGTAGAACGTCACTGGAAGCATCTCAGCCCATGTTCTCATCCAAGAAGCTGTCTCAGCTAACAGAACGCCAGACCAGGCGTGGCTACTATGGAGAGAAGAAACCTAGGAGAAAACAAAAGGTTAACAAGGTTGAAATAACAGAATCTCAAGCAGATTGGACAAAGGAAGAAAGTAGCAGAGAGAGAAGTGGTCAGATTGGATTGCCCCACTAATGCTCAAGTGTCCACATGACAAGATTTAACCTCAGAGGGTCATGTGTGTTAATTAGATTTGTCTAAATTGACCTGAGCTAAACTTGTGGGGAAGTTTTCCAGGAAGTTTTTGTAACGTGCGTAGCTGCAAAGGCTCCAGCAGAGCTTATAATTATTATGTTTTTAGGTGAACCAAGCGAGTGACGGAAGAAGACAGTTCAGGGGCACCCAGGGACGTCATTAAGACCTGGATTTCTGAATGGATCAGAAACAAAAGTGACCTGGTGACCGACAATAAGGACGTGTGGTACGGCTGCTGAACAAGTTGTGATTTAAGACAGTGCCGTGTTATCTTGGGATCGTTTCAAAAATAAAACAGAAAGACATCAACTACAAAGATATGTTCGGTGACATTTGCAGTAGCTTGGTTCCCATGACAACCACAGTGCTTGAATCCTGAACCAGCCCATCTTCACCCAGATGCTTGGCGATCCAGCTGCTGAAGCTGCAGAGCATGGGGAGTTGATTTTTACTAAGAGGTTAATCCAGAAAGGAAAAAAAAAAACACTGTAAACATATTTGCACATTTTACATATATACTTTGCTCTATTACCCCAAAATACAACCTAGAGCAATACGCTCCCTTCATAAATACGTAACCATCAAGAACTGTATCCACCTGTGAGTAATTTAACCTTAGAAGAAATGCATTTGTTCTGTGAAGGTGTCAGTTTTGAGTAAAGACCAAAACAGACAGTCCAAGGAGAAGGTTGTGAAGATTTAAACAAGGTTATAAAACAACATTTCAACGTTTCGGGATCTCCGAGTTCAATGAATCATTTGAAAGTGGATAGAGGACAGGTGTATAGCTACTCTGGGGGAGCTGCTGGGATCCACAGCTCAGGTGGGTGAACTTGTCCACATGGAAAGTGTTAGTTTTGAACTCCATGTAGAAGTTTGTACTGGATGATTCATGAACAGACGATAAGTTACAAGGTTAATGTATAGAAAGCACGTGAAAAATCCCTACATTCAATCAAGATGGGCTTTTAGTTTCATATTAAGAGGAAACACTTGGTAGTTGCTCTTTATTAGTTACCACTATTACTTTTGTAATTTCCCTAATTTAAACCAACCTGTAGGTTTTCTGAAATAATATCACATACGTTTAAAGTAAATAATGCAATAAGGATCCAGAAAACACTTACCTTAATTATTAGAGTCAGAGGTGGGTAATTTTGCTTATTAGCGGTTTATTCTTGAATTCTACTTTAGAAAGCATGAGTGCATTATGCATAAGCATTTGGTCTCCACAGCATAATTTAGGGAACTTACGTTTGCATCTATTATGAATTAACAGATGTCAGCCAAAATTATATAATAGAGCCCAACATTGGCACACTATAAAACCTTAACAAAGGCCAATGAAATTCTCATTATGCCAAATAAAGGATGTTTTTTGAGGCCAAATAACAGAATGACTATTAAAACTCTGTAGTTTAGATTAAAATCTATTCATTACTTTTACATTTAAAAAGGTTTTGTCACCAATCATTAAGAGCTTCTTTTGAAAGCTTAAAATGCCATGCTCTAGAAATCACTAAATAATAGGACGTTTACTTCAACTAGAAAACATGTTGGATAACTTGTTTGCACAAAAAAAATAAAAACCTAGAAAACCTGAGTCTCTTCTCCACCAATGAGATCAGAATAAGGGCCTCAAAGTTATTGCAACATAATAACCGACAATGAATGTAAACCGCAGCGAATTCCTGTACATGTAGCTACTAAATTTTTGCACTGGTTTCCCCAAAATAAACAAAATGCATCACATTGCTACCAAAATGAATGAGATTCACACTCCTGATGTACATTTTTAATCAGAACTGTAGATCCTTTAGTAATAAATATACAATCCCACTGTTCCGTCGCATGTCGTAGCCTCAGCTGTGTTGGGAACGGATCTGGACTTCAGGAGCCGGTCAGTCATGAATGTGACGCAGGGACAGTTTCATCACTTTATTAATGAGTTTAATTATTTATACCAACAAACTAAAACTGTCTCTCTCCCTCCATCCCTCGCGTTTCATCATCTCCTTTATGAAACTGCTCTTTCCTCCAATAATGACAATTTCACCCTTTATAAAAACTCTGAAGATGGGAAAGTGGGTGGAGGGGCAAAATAAAACATGATTGGCTGGCTATTCATGTATGAGAACATTTGTGGTCAAGCAAACACACACAAACACACAAACACATACACACGAACACACACACTCCTCAAACTTTCCATCTGAGAACAAAATAGAAAGAATGGTTTAAACCTTTTACACAAGCGAAGCTAAATCAACTAACAGTCGGACAAAGGAGATGATATTTGTCATCTAAATTAATCATTTTTCCCTTTTCCTCCAAACACACACACACAATGTGATCTGCGCCCTCATCCACTCCCTAACACACACACACACACACACACACACACACACACACACACACACACACACACACACACACACATGTATCCAGAGGTTTGTAACATTCCCTTCACATTGAAGTCTCGGTCACCTGGTTCGCACGTGCACCTGCATACCCACAGGACCACACATCAGTACAGTATCTTGGAAGTGAAATCGTCTTGCGTCTGACAATACCCACCAGGGTTTAAAAAAGAAATAAAAATTAAAAACCCAAACGAGAAAGAGCCCCGACCCTCCGCCTAAAAACGACACAATAAATAAAAACAGTCATGACAAGAAGAACGCAGGACGAGGAAAAGCAGAGGGCGAGGGACGGAGGCAGAGAGAGAATAAAAATGAAACGTTTTGTTCTGGTTTTTCTGACCCTTTTCTGAACAAGGGACTCAAAATGAAACTGTATTTACAGACTGCGACTGAGGATAAACAGTCCGGCCACTGCTGGGCCGGTCTACTACAGAGAAGAAAAGAAAATTACAAGAACAACAATATAATAACAATAATGACAAAAAAAATAACAAAATAAAAGGTACTTGATATATTTACAGTTCAGCTGTGGAAAAAAAAACCCAACAAAAAAAGGAGGGAAAAGTGGGAGGCAGAGGAGAGAAGGAAGGGGAAGAGGCTCCCAAAGCTTGTTGGCTTTTTCTTTTTCTTTCAGGGGGTTTGAGCGTAAAATCTGGTCAGATTATAACATATCCGTCGGGTCAGCTGGAACTGAACACGTCTGTGTTCACTTATTTTTGGGGGAACAGAGAAACCCATCCTGTTTGGACGGCGGACCTTTAGCTTTAGCATTCAAAGGGGCAACATGATATGAGCAGGCCGGTTAGAAGAATAAACACAAAAACGACGGCCGCCGAACCTGACTTCAGTCTTTTTTCAACATAATCGAGCCGATTTGAAACGCAACACTGTACAGCGACATAATTAACACGACGCTGTGCCCTTAAGCGAGCGCGCCTAGGATCCGAATGGAGCCACGAACTGAAGGCTCTCCTCCGTGCGACGTTAAAACTGGCCCCTTAGCTTCCCTCCACTCCCTTACGGAGATGTGCAATACGTACCGACAACCGACACCAGACCAAGCTTACAACGACAAAACCCAAGCAGCGTAAAACAAGCTGCCTCCTCGTCGCATTAAAAAGGCAGTTCAAAGAGCACGAAAACTAAAACGACAGTCAACGGCAGTGGCGCTCCGTTTCTGCGTCATTTAATTTAAAACCAGCTCTCGTTTAAAAGAGGTCTCCCTGACGTGGGACCAGGATGCTGAAGTAACTGTTGGTCATTTATGAGTTCAGGGTAGAAAGTAACAGAGGAGGAGGATGATGGCTCTGGTTTGGATGATTGTCAAAAATCAGTCAGTCTATAAAAAAACAACAACCTCGTCATCGCAACTCCAAAGCCAATCAAAATTCTAATTGGTGGCCACGTCTAAAATTGGCTAATGCAAATTATATAAAACAAAATAATAATAATAAAAAAAAAAGGGAATAAAAGTCAGCATTTTGACACAGAACCCCCAGAATGTGTAGAAACTTCTTTTTAATCTCACAAACTTTACCTTTTAACCAGCCACCTAGTCGAGGAACTGCAGCTTACTTTAAACCCAAGCTCAGCTTTAAAAACAAACAAAAAACGTCATTAAAACAACCCACTGCTTCCTAAAGCAAGCGGCCGCCGTAGCCGCTTTCTACTGGAATCGTTTTGGAGAAGATCCAAAAAGCAGAGCGTTTAAGTTGAGTGAGTTTGGTTATCTTTTTCTAGTTTTCCAGGTTTGGAGTTTGGAAGATGCTGTAGAGTGAAAGGAGCTGAGGAAAGAAGAGAGGGAGACGGTGAAGATGAAACTGACAAAAAATAATAATAATAATTGTGACGGGGATGGACGCTCAGGTGCTGTTGTTGATGGATCCGGGCGCGGAGCTGGGCTGGGCGGTACTGTCTGACACGCTGCCCTCTGCAGGAGAAAAGGTGCAATGGTTAACCAGTCACAGGACGGGTCTCAAACACAACACAGTCTTAGTTTTGGTTTTCAATGCGGAATGAATAAAACACGTCTTACTCTCACCTTTTCCAATAAATAAGCTTCCGGTTTAATTTTAGAAAAAACTTCTAAATTGAGTAACACAAGCTAGCTAACATCAAGATTTTGAAATAGCTTGTTTACATTTGAGCTTTTATGCACCATTTCGAACCTCTGGACTATAAAACAAAATCATCATTATATTCCAACTTGTTCACCCAGTTTTGCCGTTTTATAAATTAATTTTCTATGGTTGCGCTGCTTGTGGTGGCAGCCCATTAGAGCAGGAGTGGGCCGTCTAAATATAATCAGAAAAGAGATTTCACCTTAATATGTTTTTTTTCCCATAAATATGTATTAAATTATTCCCCACAGTCAATTCTGTTCATTTCATAGCTATCTTCTTGGTTGCGCTGCTGAAGCAGCCTGCTTCCAGTGTTGTTTATGTATGTTAGTTCCTTCATCCAATCAGATTTCAGCTCTCATGTGTTGCCAGGCTTCAGACTTAACAACGATGGCGCCTGTTCACTTAAATGAACTGAAACGGGCAGTTTTGATAACCAATCAGATTTTGAGTTTGCAACATTGGGGCCAGCTAGCAGGTTTCACGTGGAACGTTCACGTCCTGATTGGATACGCTCTAGTGTGAGGCGACGCTAGGCAAGGTAACGGTCCAAACGGAAGCTGTTGTCCCGTCGGTGAGTTTATTTGCAAACCCAAAATGGCAGAAGGAGAAGAAGAGATTGATCTGGTCACTGATATAATTACAACGCCATTTTCCAGACAAACCAAAACTGGATATTGTGAGGATAGGGTTAGCATTAGTTAACCCTATTAGCATTAGCCTCCATGGCGACAGAAAAAGACTTATGCTGGAACTTATTGCAGTCATTGAAGTATTGTCGATAAAGGAGAGAAGGATAGACTTTGGGTTTAAACAAGCAGCTTTTTTGGTGAGTACAAAGTTGTTTGTCTATATTTTTGTGATTTTAATTTGTTAGTATTAAATCAATGTTAACGAAATAAAATGACAATTATATATATATTAAAAAAAAAGAACGCTTGATGGTTCTGCAAGATATAATGTGGGCGCTGTGACTTCAGTGAAGGGAGAGAATTCTTTTTAATTTATTCCATATCAAATTCGAGTCATGGCGTCATAATGTAATTAAGAGGTGGGTTCATTCAATTAGGACTGTCTAGGACATCACTGAAGGCCTAGGCATGAAATGCACGGCCCCCCGCTGCATTAGAGTAGCTGTTAGGTCCGATTCATTCTTTTTCTAAATTTGTGTTCACAACTGTTTTAGTTGAGCTGTTGCATATTGATTTTGGACGCCTTAGCATGGACCAACGAGGAAGCCATTTCTTCCGTCTATCCTAATGGATAAGGAACATGTCGGACATTGCGTCATCCAGAACATGCTCCTTTAAAACTGTCCAGATATTGACCCGTTAGCACGACATTTTAATACAGCAAGTCTTCAGTCAGAGGCCTCAACCATATTTGTTGTTTTTATTTGTTTGTTTACTATTTACATCTACCCGTATTTCCCAAAAAAATAAAAGTTCTTCTACATAAATATTGTATAAATGAGCAGCTATAACTACCATGTGAGGCAGGCGATGTCTGTGCACGAGCGTGAGGAGGAATGAGTGTGGAGTTCAACTGCGGCTGAATGGACAGCTCTGAAAAGTGCACAGAAACAAACTATCAGTTAAACACGGACGACAACAGCGGACCTATAGCGGCATGCAGACAGGAGTCCAATGCATGTAACCATTAACATGGAGGTGAGAAACACACTGACCGACAGGACTGAAGTTGAAAAGGGGCGGCAGTTCCCGTCCGCTGGGCAGACGGGTGTTGGGCTGACGCAGCTCGTCGAAAAAGGCGTGCGCACAAGCTTCCAGGGGAGACAGTCTGGAAACCGGGGTGTATTCCAGCAGTCGGGAGCAGAGGGCAATAGCCTCTGGTGGGGTGCGAGGCTTGAAAACCTAAAAAGAAACAGAAAGAGGAAATCATTTTGTGTATATATATATATATATATTATATACGTATATGATATAAATATATACATATATATATATATATATATATATATATATATATATACATGTATGTGACAAGGCAAAGATGTAAAAGCCTGATTGTTCGCAGTGAGGAACAAAACCATTTGGAACCAACCTTTGTCCAAGGATGTGCTTTGATCTGTGGGAATTTAAACTCTGTGTAGTTAGGGTTCATCTCCCGGATCTGCTCCCTGGTCGGCGTCCCCAAAACCTAACAAGAATGAATAGTGAATAGTTATTACGTCTCTAGATCCATTACAAAAAGGTCTGCCTTTAGTGTCAAGTTATCCGTTCTTACAAAGATGTGGCAACTCTTCAAAGCATCAGATTGAATGATAATCAGAAAAGCTGCACAGACTGGTTCCACCACTGGTTGCCGTTGGTTTTCGACTTTAACAAGTTTAGTTTCAAATGTTTTTCCCCTAATAAAACAATATTCTATCACTATATTTATCTGGTACCTATAAATGTAGCTAAATGTACATAAAGGTAACTTTTTTTTTTTTTTTTTATCTACCCGCTTGTTGGCTTTTCTCTCTGGACGGTGTGAATGTACCTTGATGATCTCGACTAACTGGTCCACACCACTGTCCCCGGGGAAGATGGGCTGGCCCAGCAGCAGCTCAGCTAACACGCAGCCCGCCGACCAGATGTCGATGTTGGACGTGTAGTCGGTGGCGCCAAATATGAGCTCTGGGGCACGATAGTACCGTGAGCAAATATAGGACACGTTGGGTTCCCCTCGAACTAGCTGCTTCGCACTGAACAGTTTATAATGCAGGATGAAGAGGGGGAAAAACGTTAGAAATGGCAAAATTCCAGGAAAATATTTATAAGACAGCAAAATGAGAGTAACTTGACCATTTAAAGATGAGATTTGGGTCTAACCTGCCAAAGTCACAGAGTTTGAGGATGGCCGTCTCTGGGTCTACCAGGAGGTTCTGAGGCTTTATGTCTCTGTGACAAACGCCCTGGGAATGGATATAAGCCAGACTGCGAAACAGCTGGTACATGTACACCTGAGAGGGGACACGGTAAAAAGGACATGCTGGGTAAAAAGTGTTCAATCTTACTGCAGGAAAATTGGTTCACATTATAAACCAATCATGCCGCAGCAGTAAAAATTGAGATAAGATATAGACCAGATAAGAGGCAGAAAAACCGATTCATTATTTTAATCCTGCATAAAACTTAAGTGTTTGGTTCTGAACATTATTTTTCTTTCTCAATATTTATGTAATAAGACTATTTTAACCTCATATTTTTCATTTTCAATGGTTTCCTTCATGATATATCGAGAGATATTTTTAAAGGTTCCCGAAAAGACTTCAACGTAAAACCATGTTAATTAAAAGTTTATTGGAGATTGTATTGATTTTATTTAGGCCCTTACAAAAAGTGAAATATAAAATAGCCACTCAAAAGAAATCCCAGCTCGTCTTTCTCCCCCGAGCCTCCCTCTCTGGAGACAGAGGATGTTTTAGGATAACCCCCACGCACACGTTTGCGTGCTCTCCCACTGACAGGCCGCTACCTGGAGTGAACGCATCCCTTCAGACCGCTTCCTTCTTCGTTACACAGGAGACTAGGAATACTGAGCTGTCAACTCAAATGTTTGCACCACTATGGTCCCCGTGAAGGATTTCAGTTAAACAAAAGATGTCTCGCTTTCAAATACACACACACTCACTTGTGAGTAATCTTGGAGATCTGTGGCGTCTCAGGGTATAAACTGCTCATTTCAGCCAGAACCTAATTTTTTAGACAGCTTTAAACCAATGGCTTCGTTAGCTTTATTAAGCACCAACTACAACATTAAAGACATCAAATAGTATAAATTAGGAAACAACAAACCCTGCTCACCTTAAACTAACCTGTTACTACTTCAACTAAAGCGGATGCCGATCACCGCTAAGCTGGATGCGTCACCATGATCCTGTTCTGAAGGCAGGAAGCTGAGCAGCTTGATAAAGGGAAACATCTAATATTCCCTACGTCTTTGTTTGGCTAAACGAAAAATCTGCTGTGGCTCATTCCTACATCGAAACGGTAATGCGGACAAAAAATTTAATTCAACGGTACAATGAAGTCTGAGAACGAATCTGAGAAACGTAGGCAGGAAGGCATCTTAATCTGACAAAGCGCGACTGTCGTCATCGTCGTAATTATCATCATTATCGCCTACAGGGTGCCTTAACAGCAGGCTGACCAGATTATAAAATGATGGGGGAAGATACAAGATGACTGAGGGGTGAAGAATGACGGCTGTTAACGAGGCGCCCGGAAGAGAAGAAAACAAAAAGGGAAATATGCCGATAATGTTCAAAGGGAGGGGAGAAGAAATAACCCCAGCAGTGGCACGATGGAAATGTGTCTAAGACGGCAGAAAAGAGAAAGAGGGATCAACGTAGACGTCGACGCCTCAGGGGAGCAGCAGGCTGAGGAGGGAAATGGGCCATGAGACGTCTATAATGTCACACAAATGTTAACACGGGTGCCGTTTTAACGGGGGATCCAAGGCTACCACAAACAATCAGCTCCCGTGGGTTCATCTTTTCTTTTCTGCTTTCATTGTCCCACTGATCCGTCCACGAAAGCAAACAGACTAATGGGGGGTTTATGATAACCTCAGGAGAGCAGAAAAAGCACATCTAAGATTTCTACTGAACACCTTTTAGCAATTACAGAAAAACAACCAACAAACTCAACCTACTTTTAAAAAGCAAGCAGTTCTAGGAGCAGCTTTCCTAGGTCTTAAAACTACATGTTGCAGTATTTTTCTTGTAAAGTACTTTTTTTTTACTTTATTCTAAATCTAATACAATTATCTCACATCTTAGCTAAAATTGAGCCTTTCTGTTTTAAGAAAAACAAGTATATTGATGAATAAAAAACATTTTATGAGGTTGTTAATTCTTTAAAATAGTGTTTTTTAAATTCAATTAACATAAATTTAAACCTAATCTCAAGTTTTCTGAAATTTTTTAAGCCTTTAAACAGGAATGGGAATAAATGTTTTCAGCGTTCACTTACCTTAACATAGATGATGGGGACAATGGCTTTGGCCTTGTTGAAGTGCCGAGCCACCCGGTACACCGTCTCCGGGACGAAATCCAGCACAAGATTCAAATACACCTCGTCTTTCTGGAACAGAGAAGCCAGAGAAACAAGACTTTCAAGGCCGGAAATAAATTTGTCTCACCGTCAAACAATTTTGACATCTTTTTGATGGGTTGTTGAGGAGCATGATATAAAAACAGTGTTTTGCTCCAGACTTTTTGTGATCTGCCACCCCAGCAGAGGGCGGTTTTTTCTTTCTTTCTTTTTCTTAGATCAGTTCCTTGCAGGTCAGAATGCGACTCGGATGTGAAGATTGGTATCTGGGAGCCCACCAGACCATTTCCTTCCTCTTTGGCTTCGACTGGCAAACAATACCAACCTGACAGTTTACTTGTCACTCTTTGTAGAAACTTAACCCGGTTTTGAACCGAGGAGGCACTGCAGCCTGACTGCTAACTATGTAAACCCCACCAGTTTCAGAAAAGACTGCATTGTTACTGTAGGATTTGCAAAAATCACACCGATTAAGGTGAAGTCACAGTTGTGCAACAATTTTCTTAAAGTTCACCCATCCAATTTGCAATTATCTATTTTCATAGAATTCATGCAGTGGTCTCAAAATAAAACAAATATACGATAAGAAATACATTTTTTGTCTCTCCTTTTAGATGATTCAGTTTGTAGCTAAAAGATGCAACTATGATCCATGAAAATGGAGAAATGATCGGGCCTTTTGAAATGACAGGTCAATAGCCAACTACATACTGTGTTTAGACAATCTTCTCTGTTAGCAGCAGAACTTTAAAAGCTAAATTATTGACAAGTCGTGTCATAACAGAACAGACAACACGCTATAAAATATTTAAGGTGTGCTGCTGTCTAGAAAATCAAAAATTTCAGTGCCCAAAACTTTACTTTTGATAGATTTCAGTAAAAAGTAACATTGATGAAACGTAGCCCATAAATGTATCAGGACATCCGGATCAGAAAAAATGTTAATCCCAAATCTGTTTTAAAATATGATTCTAATCTAGAGTAAAACTAAATTAATATAAGAAGTTAAAAATAAAATAAGATTGACTTGCTGGCTTGTTTGCATTCTTCAAGGCTCATTATAAAGTCAAGCTTTGAGATCTAAACACAAAAGTGCCAAACCTAGCGGATAATACAGCTTCAATTAATCCAGAGAGCGACCAACCTGCCTTCACCGTCCGCATGAATCCCCAGTGAATCATAAAGCATTAATTACCTGGGCGTGGGAGCATGGTGCCGCTGCTGCTGCGACACAAAAAAAATGTCTTTCAACATTAAACATGAAGTCAGCACAGACACACCTTCTCTCCGCTCGAGTAGAAGAAGTAGCGTAGCCTCACGATGTTGCAGTGGTCCAACTTTCTCATAATCTGCAGCTCCCTATTCTATAATCGCAGGGGGAAAAAAACCCCGACATGAGACAAACAGGAGTTATTTTGTTGTGGTCGTCTGAACACGTCAGTGCTCCTTACCTTAAACCTTTTGTCTTGGAGAACTTTCTTGATCGCCACCATCTCCTGAGTGTCGATGAGGCGAGCCTGGTAGACCACTCCAAAAGAGCCATTTCCAATGACCTTTATGTCTGTGTAGGACACTTCCTGCGGGCGGTCTGGGCCCTGGCCGGGGGTGGCTACCACCGTCGTCACTTTGCCGCTGTCTCCTGTGGGCGACAGGGCAGAGACTACTTAGCAGGATTAAGTTACAAACTTTAATATTTACTTTAATCCCATCTGCAATGTTGGAAACCTGTTGGAAACTGTAATAATAAAAAAAATTCTATTGATGAGCAAAGGTGGTAAATTTAAAGCTGCAATTCCTTAAAGTTTCAATTTAATTTTTTAATTTCCATTTTTAGTACCGGTACTTTAAATAAGTATTAAAACATTTTGATTTGAACTGAAAGACATAACAGTAACATGGCCTGATATATCTGTAGTTTGTAGTCATGAAACCAAAAAAACATTATTATTTTTTGGCCTTTTAAGAACAATGTTTATGTTTTTACCTCTTACCTATTCCCAAAAGACTTGGGAAATGGCCCTTTTGTAGATCTTGTGATTGTGGGCAATCCATCATTAAGTCAACAAAACATAACAATTTAGCATAAAATGTTAAAACCACCATGTTATGTAAACAACCAAAGATAAAGCACACTAATTCAATCTAATCCGACATAAAATCCACAGCGTTCTTAAGCCTTATCAGAGTCTTAAGTTTAATAAATAAAAGACGAAAAGTTCATACCTATCCAGACCTGGAAAATAAAAAAATCTAATTTCGTATTTACACTGCCTAGGAACCCTAAAATAGCACCCAACTTTGCTCTAAGCTCACAATTATTGATTGCTTTGTGTTGCTATAATAGAAAATCTAGCCTGTGACTGTATTGTGACTAAAGTGAAATAGTTTAAAGTGTGCGCATATTGGTTTGTTCCTGCGCCTGATAATGCAGCATATGAACCCCCTTTACTTATTTGTCTACTTTTACTGCTGTGGCCTATACGGTAGCTCCAGAGTCTGCATGATAACGAGGCTGCGAGGCAGCACCCCACCTGCTCACCTCGGTGAAACTAGGATGGACAAATGTGGAGGCATAAATCTGAATCTAAATGTCTTTTGTAGTAAACACAGTTACATACATATCAAAAACTATAGAGTACTTTTATATTAAATCCTTTAAAAGAGACGTTTTATTTTCTTAGGTGTCATGTAAGGGCAGACCAAAACAGGCGAAAGTAAGATGCTAAAGACGCAACACTTCCTGACAGCTGCAGTTAGTCGACTAACCGCGGTGTTTTAAGCCTGTGCGTGTGTTGAGTCAAGAAATATTTGACAAATAAAGAAAGAAAAAAAAAAAACACCAAAATGATAGGAGCAGCGCATAAGAGGCCCGCTGCCAACAGGCTTGTCGTAGCCTGTCATGAAATTGCGCGGACATTAGCACACCCAGAGGTGCAACATATTCTGGGCTTGCTCAGTTCGCCTGTCCTAACAAGAACCTTGAACATATCTTCAATGTTTGAGTCGAAACACGTAGCCAAAGAAATAATTTAAATATTTTGAAACTGGAATACGACAAAGTTCAGGCCAAAGTGTTTGATTGAAACAATATCTAAATATCTATCTAAATTATTTTCACAAAAACTGATATTTTTTGCTCCGTGTATATAAACTTTTTTAGCCGAGTTATCTGCAGCTTCCCGGTAGAAGATATTATAACCAAATGATTAGCCTAGATCTGATCCCTCGGGTCAGCAGCGCAGAAATAAGTCAGATTGTGGGGCCGACGCGCATCCCTGTCAGCGCTACAATGATGGCTGCCTTTGCGTTGTTTTTTAGCGAAAAAGTCAAAGGGCAGCACATAAAAAAAAAATTATAATTAAGGGATGATGGAGTCTTAAATAATAAATGCAAAATGCTCGGCCCAACCGTCAGAGGACCACGGCAAAGTAAAGAAAATGGATGACTTTCACTACACCTGTGCTTCATGAAAAATGACCACACAGTTTGTTTGTAAGCAAAAGTAATGAATAAAAAAATAAAAACGTTAGTCTGCTTTTACGCCGATAAAGAGATTGTTAATTCTGTGATAAATTGCTGCTAATGTTTTATCATTAGTGGACCTCCAGCACCTTTGCTGACAGTGTCTGATGATGCATTAATAGCAGGAGGAAGTACATAAATTACTTCAGAGTTATTTGTGCGCTATATTTTTTTTCATCTAAACGTTTTTCCTTTTTTCCACAAAACAAAACATTTTAACTAACCCTTCAGCAGAAAAATTTATAATAAACTAAAGATAAGTTGATTAATTATCCTCTATCCTCTAAGATTTTAACTCTTGTGTTGTCAGGATTTATTTCTTCCTCTGCTGATTCATGTACCTTGGCATGCTAGTCTCAGAAGCGATTACTAATTTCAGACAAAGCTTTGTTATTACGAGACAGGAAACCTAAATACCGCATTAGCTTGAAGTCACCGGGATTGGATTGATGTAAGCAGGAGGCCAGATGCTAATGTGGCCACTGCTGAGTCAGAGCTGGCAAAAACAGAGTGAACTGGTCAGGACTCGCAATACCAGTGTGGTTTCAAAAGTTTGCTATTATGCCGCTTGTTATTCACGACACGAGCGCAAATAAACATGGGCGACTATAGAGAGTGGGAAACAAGAAATTAGTCTTTGAGGAAAAATTAAAAAGGCTTCTGAGATTATTTGTTTTTGGATTTAACTAAAAGTTTTACAACCAAGTTATGTTCATCAACTCTTTTGCCAAGTTAGCTAAAACTATGACTAACAATGTGTGGTACAAATAAATAGATCAAATTCTTTTCTCTTAGAGAAGTGGCAGATTACGTTTTCTTTTTTTGTTCCCCAGACATCCAGAGTTTGAATGACCTAAAAACAAAATCCCACACTTTTAAAGACAGAACACAAACCCTAAAGATGATTGATGACTTTTTTTATAAATACAAATATATATATATATATATATATATATATATATATATATATATATATATATATATATATATATATATATATATGTATATAAATAAACTGTAAAACGACTTTGAAATGAAATTACTAAACCTGCGAGATCTGGTTTTGGAAGAAAAATACCATTCATGTATCTGCAGACAGCTTTGCAATCAATAGCCAAGAAAGGGTCCTGCCACTCACACGGAGATCACCTGCTGATGACAAAATAACTCCAGACCTGTTTCTGCACGATAATAAGTGTGGTTCTGCAAAAAACCAAAATGCTTCAGGAGTGATTTAAGCGGCACAAACACGGGTTTAAACCATTGAATTTTTAAGATTGTTGCAGTTATTCTTTGCTAAATCGAAGGTCAGTGCGACTAAACAACCAGAGGGAACCTATAAAAGCTCACAAATAAAGCTTAAAATGCCTGGAAACTGTGTGGAACCCAGCTTTAGCACAGGGTATGAACAATGGACCTGAAAAACCTGTCATTTTAGTGTAGGGTGTTTCATGGTTAAATTGGACCAGCCTGGTGGCTAATCTTCATTAATTGCACCAGTAAGAGCAGAGTGTGAAGTTCCAATTAGCAGGTTAAGAGCACAGCTTGGCTCAAAGTTTTGCAATGCACACAACATTATGGGTGACATACCAGAGTTCAAAAGAGGACAAATTGTTGGTGCACGTCTTGCTGGAGCATCTATAACCAAGACAGTAAGTCTGTGTGGTGTATCAATAGCCACGTTATCCAGGGTAATGTCAGCATACCACCAAGAAGGACAAACCACATCCAACAGGATTAACTTTGGATGCAAGAGGAAGCTGTCTGAAAGGGATGTTCAGGTGCTAACCCGGATTTTATTAAAAAACAAAAAAAAACATAAAACCACCACTGCCCAGATCACGGCAGAATAAAATGTGCACCTCAACTCTCCTGTTTCTAGCAAAACTGTCCGTCAGGAGCTCCACAGGGTCAATATACACGGCCGGGCTGTTATAGTCAAACCTTTGGTCACTCGTGCCAATGCCAAATGTTGGTTTCAATGGTGCAAGGAGCGCGAATCTCTTGGGCTGTGGACAAAAGGGAAACGTGTATTGGTCTCTGATGAGTCCTCCTTTACCGTTTTCCCCTCATCCGGGAGAGATATAGTGTGGAGAAGCCCCAAAGAAGCATACCACCCAGACTGCTGCATGCCCAGAGTGAAGCATGGGGGTGGACCCAATGTTTGCAAGATGGGCGCGTCACTGACAAGGACTACCGAACCATTCTGGAGGACCATGTGTCATCCAATGGTTCAAACATTGTATCTTGAATAGGGTGCCGTGTATTAGGATGAGAATCCACGGATACACACAGTAAGACTGGTGAACGATTAGTTTGATGAACATTAAAGTGAAGTTGAAGATCTCTCATGCCAGGCATAGTCACCAGATCTAAATGTTATTGAGCCACTTTGGGGTGTTTCAGAGGAACGAGTCAGGAAACGTTTTTTCTCCACCAGCATCCCGTTGTGACCTTGCAACTATCCTGCTAGAAGAATGGCTTAAATTCCCTCTGACCACTCTTCAGGACTTGTTAATGTCATTCCCAAGAGAAATTGACGCTGTGTTGGACCAAAGGTGGCCCTAAAAGCAAGTGTTTCAGTTTCATCGCCCAACCCCTGTAGATCTTTTACTGGCGGCCGACGCCTTCATGAAGTCTGGTCAAGTTTGCGTCTGAACACAGCAGAGCTGACCTGATGACAAACAGAGATCCGTTTTATGCAGGTTTTTTGCTGATCTGTGCTTATTTTGTAATTTTCAAGTCATTTATAGTCCCCTGTAAAAAACTAAGAATAAATGAAAGGATTTGCTGATTTATACGGTTGATTTCTACATCTTTGTTGTTGTTTAACAGCTATAATAAGGTTGGGAAACTGATCAAGAAAAAAGTATTTTTGAAAATGCCACCAAATTAAAAACATATAGAGACAGACAGAAAAGGCGACTATAAAAACAGGCAGATATCTTTAAACATTTAAACAATAATAAGTAGGACCATATAAAATGAGCATTTAGCACCTAATATTGATATTTAGATGGGAATTACAATAATTCTAAAATAAACTCCCTACATGACATTAGTATTTTAGCCACAGAGTGTCTTCATCCAATATCAGCCAAAAACAACAAATATCAGATCATATTGGCCTAAATCTAAAATCTCAGATATCATCACTCCAACACAAGCTATCTGTTCCAGTTTTTGATCAGTGCCCCTAATGCAAAACTTGTCTTTAATTTGATTGAAATGTAGAACCTTCTTTGTTTTAAGAAAGTTTAATACTTATGTAACACGTTGATTATTATTAACTGGATCAGTTCTTCTCATATCTATTGTTTTTAACTAGTGATTCAGAGTAAAATCGCTTAATCAAGTCTCGTTTAACATTCCACATTACCAAAGTAATGAAAGTCTGTATGCCTTATGTTAATATATTGGGTCAATATCGGTACATATCTAATAAAATACTTATCTGACAAACAAATGACGATTTACAGCTTTTTGGGCTTCAACCAGATTAATATTATGAAATTAAACATCAGAGAGCTCAAGCTCACATAATTTACTTACATAACCAAAATCTTCATTATCTATCTAAATGAAAGCAGCAAAGCACTAGAAAATCTCATCCCCTCTATTTCTGGATTTTAGTGAACAGTTTGTCCATTTGTGCCATTCACCTTTCAGCGTAGTGTTTTTAATTATATTGATAAAGCTGAGTAATACAAATGTATCTTGTTTCTTCTTTTTCTATTGCACTTTACCTCTCTGTGAATCTGTGGGTTTACATTTGCCGGCTGTTTCATCCAAATTTCCCCACTGAGGGACAATAAAGGGGTATTTCTATTCTATACAAGCAAAAACAGTATATCAATAAACTAGTAATAATACCTCTGCTGGGAGTTTTGGGGTGGTTTATGCATTTGCAACAATATTCTTCAAATAACCAGGATCAGAAGTACATACTTTTCTGATACTGCAGTACTCTGTATCCTTCAGAATGATATCTCAGGCAGTAATTTTAAAACAGCGATTTACTTTGAAATAATCTAGCCATGACTGTGTTATAGATACAAGTCATCGCTCGATCGTTGATGTTTTACCATAATGCTTGAAGCATCAAGTGTTATTATGGGTTTGATCCCAAACTGAACAAGAAAACTGTATGTTTTTGCCTTCACAACTGGATTAAGAAATGTGGTTACTCGTGTTTAATAACCGGTTTTGCTAAACAAAACTACAAACCTGTGGATTATTTTACATATTTGCAAACTATAGTAGTCAATTCTGTGTCATATCGTAATAAAGATTTTAAAAATAGCGAGTCTGCTTCTCCTTGTACTTCAATACTCTGAGGACTGACTACGCTTTTTGCACCCCCCCCCCTGAAAACACATTTTTATCCTTTTATTGCTGATTATAGTTAGTGTAATTCATGTTTATGACTAAAACATATCCAGAATATTTATTTTTCTTCCATTTAACAACTTTTTTGACACAACTGCTAACCTAGAAACCCAATTTTTGTATCATTTGAGGGTTGTTTTGTTGCTATTTCAGATTAAATTGTGTTTTCTGCAATTAAACATTTTGTTTCTGCAGTTCGCGCTCTGTAATCGGCAATGTACTAATGGAAACATCCTTTCCGTTCTTAACAGCCCTTTTTTAAATTGCTAAGCGAGTTGAATTATGTATCAATTCAGAAGTAAAATACCCAAGATGGATGCTGAAATTTGGATCTGATAAAACCGTGCTTCTTGTTTTTCCCTCCTCCATATCACCCAAATAATCAGTCAAATCAGTGTTACATGATCTAAAGCATCACCTACTATCTGGTTAGGCCTTCTATATTGCAGTTTTCATCGGAAGTTGGAAATAATTTGGATCCCTTTAACACAATTTAACTATAATGTTATTTTTGCAAATGAACTTGAACAAATCTCAGTTTTTGTTTGAGGCTGAATGTTCTTAAACCATAAAGGTAAAGTAAAAAAAATGGTGGCGATTACAATTTAACTAATTGAAGTAATCATTAAACAATTGGTTAGAATATAAAATCTAGATATTAGGGCTAACAAAATGTAATGAGTGATTTATGATGACAGATTTCAAACGTTAAAGTGAGTTATTTATTTTAAAACATTAATGTTCTTGGGATCATCTGAATGATATTTAATCCTTAGGACAAAACTCTTGGGAGCTTTTAGCCAACATAGCAATATGTATTCTGCCAACATAGGCGAAATTAGCATAGCATTTAAACCTAACACAAGCTGGATGGGATAAAAAGTGTCTATTAAGATTCACCAGAACTGAAAACGACAGGTAAAAAACTTGGATCAGCTGAATTTAACCAACACTTTTTCCAAGCGTTAGCAACTTAGCTAGCATCCAACCTCTGATATAAATAGCTTCAAATGTGATATTCTCAGCTAAAAGCTACTTCCATTCTAGAAAAGGAAGAACGACAAATAATTGTTCGTAAATGAATACAAATCATATATATTTCGTTCACTTTATGCGATAAGCTATGACCGGCATACGTTTCAGCTTTTCAGCAGCGCTGCTAACGATAATGCTAGCCGTTAGAGGAGAGCCGTTGGTCGGTGAAAAACAAGCCATCCGGCTAACAGGCTAGTTTTAGCTCCCCGAGAACAGTCGACATCAAATTCACTCTCGCGTCTTTATTTTTTAAAATACAACCTCCCCCGATCCCTCCTGACGTCGCTCAAGCTTTGCTGGTCGTGTGAAATGCGGATATAATAAAGAACAACTTACTGGGCAGTTTCAAATTCCCAAAGCTCGTCGAGCTGCTTCCAGCGGCTTGTGAAGCCCCAGTTTTTCCTGTCGAGCTTCCGCCGGCCACCGCCGACACGGCACCGGCTGCAGCAGATCCGGGAGCTCCGGGAGGCTCAGCGAAGGAGCTGGTCCTGGCCCGCCCGCTGCCGCTCATATTTGTGGGAACTAGAGCCGGGGGCACAGTTAGGCGTTCAGAGCAGCAACACGGACGGCCTCGCCGCCATATGTGTGCGGGTTCTGATGTTATAAAGAAATGGTTAAAAAAATTACACTTACAGCGTTCAGTATAGGTTTCCCGTCTCCCCCTTTCTTCCTCTGTAGAACAGTGACGGTGGGGGGGACTGGGGAGTTGACGCACAACGACGTAACCACCACAATGAATCATGGGAAATTGAGTCGATAGCTTCAAACAGAAATCTCAACGGAAGAGGATTAGGGCTCACAAAAAAGAATTTCTCTGACAATTAAAGTAGTTTATTTGTACAGAAAAAGTAAAATAATATTAATAAATAAGATACACACACACACACTCACATATATATATATATTATATATACATACATAATTATTACTTAATATTAATGGCATGGCGCTCGAAAAAAAGTGCATAAAAAAAACAAAAACTTTAAACAACCAACCGGAAGTAAAAGCGCTATGTATTTTATAAAAAAAAAAACAAAAAAAGAAAAGTAAAATAAAAACATATGTATTAGGTTCATGTGAAGGCCAGGCTGAAAAGTCATCCAAATAAAAATGTTAATATACATTAAAAAAAATTAAATATATATATTAATCTAATATTGCCCTAGATTTCGATGTATTTCGGTTATTAAACAATTTTAGTTCATAGAAACTACAATTCCCAGAGTTAAACAGCCTATTATGATTGACAGACCCTGTGTCCAATCACAGAACCCGAGAGGCAACCTTTAATACAGTGGGCGGGGCGTCGTAGCGCAGGAACGGCGGGCGAACGTCGCTTTACACGCAGAGGAACCCGCATTTATAGCCGGATTTAACAGTTTTTTGAGGTTTTAACGCCACGGCTGCTGGGAAAAGGACCACCAAAAAAGGACAAACGGATGTATCCAACTCGGAGGAAGAGCATACGACGGGCCGCTCTGCGACAGTAAAGGAGGTAAGGGTAAAGAAGGGCCCGCCGTCGTGGCCGTAGAGCTGCGGGGAAAAGTGGCTAGCGCCGCCTGACGGACCGGGCCGTCGCTTTCAGGAAACCGCGCTGCCGAGAAACAAGTGTGCAGCCTCCGAGGGAGCGCCGCCAACAGCTCTCCATACGCCATCACACACTATAAACAAGATACGGGTTGATTAGTGGAGGCAGGAGAAGAGTTTGTGGAGGTTTTTTGGTTCATCGATGCGGGGACGTCGGCGTCTGAGGCCCCTCATTCAGCTAACGGCCGTTTCTTTAGCTAACGGCCGTTTCTTTAGCTAACGGCCGTTTCTTTAGCTAACGGCCGTTTCTTTAGCTAACGGCCGTTTCTTTAGCTAACGGCCGTTTCTTTAGCTAACGGCTGTTTCTCCTTTGTAAACTGTACCGGGATTTTAATCGGTTCTTTCACTTTACAAATCAATTATAAACACGAGTTTGCAGTTCTGGGTGACAGTAAAAAAAAAATTAAGTAATTTAATGTGTTTGTGTTGCCGTTTCTAACAGCTTTGCCCCATCACATTTCCAGATGCCCAGAAGTTGCCTTCATTAGCTGTGACTCTTCACATTAAACCAGCCCATGGTAAACTCACAAGCATAAGAAGCGACCGACCCACGCTGCCATGATGGCAGAAGTAGACCAGGAGGAGGCGGAGGCCGTGTACGTGGAGCACCAGTACATGTGCAGCGAGTGCCAGCAGCTTTTCGGGACCCTGGAGGAGGTTCTGATCCACCAGCAAATCCACACGGCCCACGACGGCGAGGGAGGCGAGGCGTGTGTCGCCCCAGACATCGGCCAGACTCAGCACTACCAGTGCCTGGAGTGCGGGAGCCTCCTGGTGAACGCCGAGGAGCTGCTGCAGCATCAGGAGATGCACATGAGGGAGGCCGGCATGGAGGTCGAGCAGCAAGGTGATTAAAAAGCAAACTTAGTGGTAGAATCTCTACGAAGGGTTCACATCTGTTCAGGGAAAGGCAGCGGGGCATAAAAAGCTACTTTATTGCCCTAAATAACACTGTGATCATACTGAGTGTTATTAACCCCAAACATGCAGAGCTGACCTGTTGGGAAAGCAAGGCAAACAGGACAGGGGCTAATTTTCAGACCTTTGCTGAGGTAGATAAGATTGATTCCTGTTATAATGATCAAACATGCAAAATTAAAGAAATCAGGGCGGATCATTCTGCTGGTGAATTAATTGGTGCTCCCTCATCCTCTTGCGTTAGTCTATCCATTTAAAGGTGAAAATAATCCCCACTTATCCCAGAAAATGTCTGAAAATAGTTGGAGAGTACTTTTTTGCCGCAGATCCTTCATTGCTTATGGACTTTCTTGTCACAAATAAAAGTTGCAGAACATAAAACAAAATGAAATCTAACCCAAAAAAAAATTCTAATGATTTTGTATATTAAGGTGGGGTGTTCCAAACCAACCTGGTCATATGGGTTGTGAAAAAGTATAACTGGCTTGGCCACCATCGAATGTGACTGCTGCCGTTAAGCGTTTGAGACCTCAGTCCTTTAAATTGGTCCCTTCATCTTTCACAGCAGATTTAATTCAGCCTCATTGGGGCGTTTCTTAGCAGGAATGGACTGATAAAACTCTTAAAGCACCATCTCAATCATGTCTGAACTTTGACTGGGAAACTCCTTAATCTTCAGTTTCTTTTCGTTGGACTTTCAGAGGACTTTGTTCAATGTTTGGCTGCAAAAGTGAATAGCAGGAAATTTTGCTTCAGGATTTTCAGACTGAGGGAAAAATGGCAAACCCAGAGGTCATAAGGTCATTATTATTATTTTCTATGCACTTTCCAGAAACCTCAGATTTTGTTTTAGTAGTACAAAAAAACATTTGACCCAGTCTTGGGGATATTGCTCATTGATGTGGGCTTTGGTTTCTAAGCCAACTGCATGGAGGCTGTTCGTTTCCATTCTCTTTCTTATTGCTGAATCATAAACATGGATCCCAGCTGAGCGGGTTCTTGGTTCTGTTTAGCTGTAGTTGCAGTCCTAAATTCTTACAATTATCTTTGTAACTCTTTCAGGCTGATAGTTGACAGGGATATTTGCTGTTTGTTCTTTGTTTAATTTAGGTCTGTGCATGATGTATTTCTTTTTTTTAATATATTTCAGCCAATGAGGGGTATCAAGTAAAAAAAAAAATAGGTTTGTTCTGATAGCTTTTCTCTTCCATAATAAATTATTTTGTTTTCTCTCCTCTGGGTTATCAAAATGCCTTTTTTTCCCCCAGCGGTGAAAGTGTGTTTAATTTTGGTTTTGTCAGACCAGACCAGAGGTCTGTGACAACTTTGTGTGGCCAGACCGAACCTTAACCTTGTATTTATCTATAAGTACAACTGTATTCATCTATAAATCCTGATGAATCCAGTCAGTTTGGTAGATTACAGGCATGTCTAGATGACATAAAAATGTGGATGAGTTTCGGCTATTGAACTCTGAACTTGAACTTTCTGCTGTTGAACTCTGAAAAGACAGAAGTTATCTTTGGACCAGAACCTCAAAAAAAGAAATTGCTTAGTCAGCCACTTGACCTGGATAGAATCAGGTTGGCATCTGGTGACAATGTAAGGAACCTTGGTGTTATTTCTGATCAGGAAATGTCTTTCAAGTCTCATATAAAACAGGTCTGTAAGATTTCCTTATTACATTTTAGGAATATAGCAAAAATTAGAGATATTCTCTCTAGGGCAGATGCTGAAAAACTAGTCCATGCATTTGTTACTTCAAGGCTGGACTATTGTGACTCTTTATTAGCAGGAAGTTCACAAAATGCAATTAAAAGTCTACAGTTGGTCCAAAATGCTTTAGCAAAAGTTCTGATGAAACTTAAAAAGAGAAATCATATCTCCCCAATTTAAGCTTCCCTTCATTGGCTCCCTGTCAAACTTAGAATAGATTTTAAGATTCTTCTTTTGACATATAAAGCCCTCACTAATAAAGCTCCATCGTATATCAGAGATCTGATTACTCCTTATGTCCCTAACAGAGCACTTCGCTCTCAGACTCCAGGTTTACTGGTGGTTCCTAGAATCTCTAAAAGCACAATGGGAGGCAGATCTTTCAGTTATCAGGCTCCTCTCCTGTGGAACCAGCTTCCAGCTTTAGTCCGTGAGGCAGACACCCTGTCTAGTTTCAAATCTAGGCTTAAAACCTTCCTGTTTGATAAAGTTTATAGTTAGGAAGAGGTAGAGAAGACAGCCTAAT
>JAVLVB010000513.1:1227915-1282657 GCA_032876305.1 Orestias chungarensis | reverse complement strand
TACAGACGGTTCTCCTTTGCTCTACCTTCTTCATGTCTCACTCTATAGGGTTATTTAGGTTATTTCTATAGTTCTGCTGCTATAAGCTTAGACTGCTGGAGGACAATCTGACCACTTCTCTCTCTGCTACTTTCTTCCTTTGTCCGATCTACTTAGTTACCGTTATTTCAACCTTGTTAACCTTTTGTTTTCACTTAGTGTTCTTCTCTCCATAGTAGCCACACCTGGTCTGGCGTTCTGTTAGCTGAGACAGCCAACAGAACGTCGGTCATGGCAGATGGCTGCTTGTACTGATCCAGGTTCTGCTGGAGGTTTCTTCCTGTCAAAGGGGAGTTTTTCCTCTCCACTGTAGCTACATGCATGCTCAGTATCGGGGATTGCTGTAAAGTCAACGAAAACACAAGCCATTGTTTATGTTTGCTGATTCCAGAGGAGTGAATGCTGCAAGTCAATGACTCCATGCAATGTGCTGGGGTTCCTTAGATTGGAAACTTTTTCAAATTGATTTGTGGTGATGTATCTTTGATTTTAATTGATTTTTCTTGTAAAGTGCCTTGAGAGGACATCTGTTGTAAATTGGCATTATATAAATAAACTGATTCTTGATTCTTAATACACCCGTTCTCTTCAGAGGTGTGTGAGGTCCTGCAGACGGATCAGAGCGGCTCAGAAGCTCAGGGGCCCATTCAGTACCAGTGCCTCGACTGCTTGGCCCTGTTCGAATCCCCTGACACCTGGCTGGAGCACCGGCGAAGCCACAGCAGGAGCAGCACCCACAGCAGCGCACAGACCACCGTAAGAGATCTGAAACACTGAAAAACAAACCAGCGTCCAACTGTTATTTTTTTTCTGTTTTAATCCAACCTGTGGTCAGTAATAGCGCTCTGATCAGTTAACCTAATGCTAAGTCAACTGCTAAGTTAATATTGTACTAATCTGAAGTATCTAACATCCAAATGTTTTTAATTATTGACAAATGATTCAATAAAATCCAATCTAAATTAGTTTATAATTTATTTTATTGCAAGATCTTTGTACTCGCTACTATGACATTTCAAAAACCCTAATGTATTTTTAATTTACTCTTTAGAGATTAAAATAGTTCTGATTTGTGTTTTTGTTCATGTTGACAGGATTATGTGCTTCAGCCGGATGGTTCTGTCGCTCCTCTGAACAACATGCAGAACTTTGTGCTGAGTGAGCAGCAGGCCGGAGAGATCTTGGCTCAGGTGTTGTTTTCTAAACTTCCTATAAATGTGTGTCTGGCTCTTCATTAGAGGAAAACTGTAATCTTTCAATTAAAAGTAGGAGTTGTCTGTATTTCCTAAGAATCCAAATCTTTATTTTGCTGGATTAGAGTTTTTAGACTCAAACATTTGGAAACATTCTAACTTTATCTTGCTGTCCTTTTCACTCCATTGTTTTTCAGGTTCTCTCCCAGCAGCAGCAGAAAACCCACAGATCTTCCTCCAAATCCGCTGGATCCAACCGCCCCTACCTGCTGCCCCCTGTGACGCCGACTCCTGGTTCTGCCACAATGCACCTGCAGATCCTCACCGCTCAGGCTTTGGCGGACAGCTCCTCCGTCCCGAGCCAGCATCGCTCCAAGCAGCCGACCCTGCTGTCCGCTCTGGGTCAGAGCGCCGCTGCAAAGCTGGGCGTTTTGCAGAACGGCGTCCAGAGAGTGGAGCTGAGGCTGGTTCCCGGTGACGGGCAGCAGCAGGCGGCCGAGGTGGTGCTGTATCACCCTTACGAATGCTCCGAGTGCTCGCTTCTCTTTCACACCCCGGAGGACTTCCTACAGCACCAAGGGGAGCACTTCCTGGGCCAGGACAAGGAGAGCGGGGGGCCGGGCGTCATGAGCGGCGTGGAGGAGCTCCGAGGAAGGGAGGAGGCTGCGGAGAAGCTGCAGTATCTGAGGAACAGAGCGGCGGAGGGCAAAGTCGCGGCCGTAGCCAAACACCTGAGCTGCGAGCTCTGCAACCGCGCCTTCACCTCCGTCAACCGGCTCGCCGCTCACAAGCGTGTGCACGAGCAGGGCACGCACGAGTGTCCGGAGTGCGGCAAGGTGTTCAAGAAGGCCCTGTCGCTGCAGACACACATTAGCACCCACTCGGGCGTGGCGCGGTATCTGTGTGTGGACTGTGGGAATGGCTTCACTACTGAGATGACCCTTATCATGCACAGGTGAGTATCTGTCTCAGCTCTACTTTTAATCTCCTCCTTCTGCTGCATAAACACTGGTGACAACCACTAGGTGGTGCTCTGCCTTAGTTGATGCGTGTTGGGTTATAATTTCTTAACTAAATGTAAAAAAAGAAGCTTATGATTGGATAGAATCGTTGCTTTTTTAGGCGTTTTTTCTGCTGCTTTGCAGAAACAGCAGAACCTGAATGAACCCATCGGTCAAATTGTGCAGATTTTGGGTTTAACTCGTCTCTGCATCAAAAACGGATAGTAGTGGTTTAAATTAGTCATTAAAACAACGTGGATGTTAAAATTTAAAGCGGCGCACATTCCAATAAGATGTATCCTAACAATGATAATGAATGGCAGAAGTATAACCTTTGATCTTCAGGAAGATTTTTAAAACGTTAACAGACCTGAGCTTTTTCAAAAGTCTATCATTTCTGACAACTTAAGTTGCATGCTGTAAAAAAAGCGAACATTTTAGGGGATAATTGACATTTAGTTTTTCTCTAAAACCTTTTTAATGTAAGCAAAGACGGCAAGTAGGTCCTGAACCTGTCATCAGCTTGTTTGTGAATATTTCTTTATAATTTGTGGTCAATGTTTAGTATTTTTAGTGCTGCCATGACAGTAATAATAATCTTGTGTGTTTCCTGCTCAGTTGTATCTAAATTATGCATTTTTCTTTAGGAGGTGGGTCAAAGGTTAAGTACAGAGATCAGTGCAGGTTGGATGTAATGCAGCTCTTAAAAGCCAGCAGGTCATTTTTAGAAACTAGATGTTCAAAGCAAAGTAAAACCTGATTATTATTATTATAATTAAGATGAAGCGTTATCTTTTATCCACTCTCATTATCGTTGTTTATTAATATCAATGATGTGTTGAGTCAAAACTGTTCTTGTTAAGTCGTCGTTGTCTAGAACCAGCGGGACACAGAAAGTAAGGGTGTGAAGAAAAATCAATAACGTACATAAGACACGTTAGTTTTCATTTAGTCTCATTCAGATTCTTAAATGTCCCAAAATCTATTCCTAAAAAGTGAAACGGAGCCGCTCGCTGTCGAATAGGGATTTATACGAAAGCATGAAGACGTGAAAAGTGATCCCCTGTTCAGCCTGTTCCATCTGTTAAAAAGTCTGTTCATTTGAAGCAATATGTAACATGATGCTCAAAGTTCTGCTAAGTTTGAGCATGTTTGGTTTTAATGACTCCACCCAAAGATTGAGGCAGAAATCATGAATTGAATCGTGTTGGAAAAAAATCGTGAGAGGGTTTAAAAAAAACTTAAACCTCTCTTCATTTTGATCCTTTGCAGAAAGGTACATGTTGCGGATCCACTTCACAAATGTCAGATCTGCAACAAGACCTTCACCAACATGACTAAATACCTCTACCATCGCCGGACCCACCTCAACCAGGATTTATCTGGAGCAGCCTCTCACGTCTTTGTGGTAAGGAAATATCACTTTCATTATTTATTTCTATAGTTCTGCTGCTATAAGCTTAGACTGCTGGAGGACAATCTGACCACTTCTCTCTCCGCTACTTTCTTCCTTTGTCCAATCTGCTTTAGTTACTGTTATTTCAACCTTGTTAACCTTTTGTTTTCTCTTAGTGTTCTTCTCTCCATAGTAGCCACACCTGGTCTGGTTCTGTTAGCTGAGACAGCTTCTTGGATGAGAACATGGGCTGAGATGCTTCCAGTGACGTTCTACAACTGCTGCTATAAACTCTATTATTTTTCAGTTTCCTCTGCATCTAATTTAGTTTAATTAATTTTAATTTCTGTCTCTTCAAACCTCCAGTCGGTCGTGGCAGACGGCTGCTTGTACTGAGCCTGGTTCTGCTGGAGGTTTCTTCCTGTTAAAGGGGAGTTTTTCCTCTCCACTGTCGCTACATGCATGCTCAGTATGAGGGATTGCTGTAAAGTCAACGACAACACAAGACCATTGTTTCTGCCTGCTGATTCCAGAGGAGTGAATGCTGCAAGTCAATGACTCCATGAATCTGCTGGGGTTCCTTAGATTGGAAACATTTTCAAACTGATGTAACTTTTATAATGTATCTTTGATTTTAATAGATATTCTTGTAAAGTGCTTTGAGACGACATCTGTAGTAAATTGGCGCTATAGAAATAAACTGATTCTTGTTGTTCTCCTCCAGGTTTCACCGCCACAACGAGCGTCCGCCACCGCTCTGGCCATCCTACAGAGAGCAAGAGATAAGAAGAAATCGCAGGTTGAGGAAGCAGAGGTCAGCTGTCTTACAGAGGAAACACAAACTCTCAGGAATCCACAGACTGGGTCTCAGAGGATCGTGGATGCCGGTGAGGGCAGAAAGGATGATGGCGAAATGCAAACAGTTGAAGGAAATCTGGCCGAGCGCCAGGCGGTGATGCTGGAAGACGCGGCCGTTTCCGGTTCTCTGGATGAGTCTGCGTCCGTGTCCGGCTCCGCAGCTTCGTCGTCAGACGGCGGGTCCTTCTTCTGTCGTCCGTGCTCCAAAACGTTCCCCTCCCAGCTTCTGCTCGCGCACCACCGCAGCAAATCGCACACCCAGCAGCGGCGGTTCGTGTGCGGCATATGTGGGAAGCTCTTCAAGAAGCAGGTCCACGTGCAGAACCACATGCGCATTCACACGGGCGAGAAGCCCTTCCAGTGCTCCGACTGCGGCAAAACCTTCTCGCTGCTCGCCAACCTGATGCGGCACACCCTGGTCCACTCGGGGGTCCGGCCGTACCGCTGCGACGTCTGCTACCGCTCCTTCTCGCAGTCGTCCAACCTCCGCCAGCACAGCCTGCTGCACTCCAGCGCCCCAAAGCTCAGCTGCCCCGAATGCTCCGCCACGTTTCGCTGGCCCAACAAGCTGGCGGCGCACCGCTTCACTCAGCACCCCGGCGCTCCGGCTCCGTTTCCCTGTCCTCACTGTGAAGCCGGCTTCCTGACCAGGAGCCAGCGGGAGAGTCACTGCGTAGAGCGGCACTCTGCGGGGGTCCCAGCTGGAGAGGAGGCGAAAGAAGATTCCTCTGAACCGTCGACTTCAACAGCAGCGGCAGAGTCACCAGATTTAGGCGGTTGCGGTAAAGGAGCCTTGGACTGTAATATTTGTGGGAGGAAGCTCAACTCGGCCTCCAACCTGCGACTTCACAGACTGAGCCACTTCTCCCTGGGCCGCGGTCGGCCGCAGCGAAACCCTGGTAGGCGGCCCAAAGCCCATCAGTGTCCCATCTGCGGCAAGCTGTTCGTGTCGTCATCGGCGGTCGCGCTTCACCAGCGCGTCCACACCGGTGAGCGGCCGTTTCCCTGCCAGGTCTGCGGGAAGCGCTTCCGCCAGAGCACGCACCTGCGCGAGCACCTGCGCACGCACTCGGGGGAGCGGCCGTTCCGCTGCGACATCTGCGGGAAGGGCTTCATCCAGAGCATGCACCTGACAGAGCACCGCAGGACGCACACGGGCGAGCGGCCGCACGCCTGTCAGCTGTGCGGAAAGGCCTTCAAGACTTTCTCCAACTTGAGGAACCACAAGAAGACCCACGCCAGGCAGCAGAGGCTGGACGAGGAGGCCGCCGCGGAGGCTGGATCGGCAGTGGCCGTGGTGGACGCATCTGTGGTCAACCTGGCTAACGGGCAAACGCAGCTCTTCCAGATCCAGACCTCGGAGCTACAGCAGGTACATCTCACACAATCTAACTACAGTAGAGCAGCCTCTGCTGTTCAGAGACGTGTAGAGAAAGATTTATTAAACACTAGGGGCATCAAACAAGCTGGTTTTACTTTAAAAGCATAAACTTTTTCTGAAATTACAAACCTGAATGTCCGGGACTGAAGTTGTTGAGTCTTTGAACCCAAAAATCCTCATCCTCCATTACATACTTCGGGATTTCCAGTATAGAACTGTTAACACACGTTTCCGGTATCTCTCTGGGGCTCAGTGGGTCTGAAACTACAACCTGACTTCCATTTAGATTTGTGCCGTACATCAAGATTCTCCCACCTGAGCTCATCACTACAGCTCCTCCAGTGCTGCTATCAGCTGCTTAGCAGACCTGAAAAATAGAAATTTTCTAACTTGTAAATTTCAAACCAACTTAACTCACTCCATGTCAGAGATTATTAAATTAGTTTAAAAACCCACACAAACGCCCAAGTTTATCTCCATTAATAGGACAAATTAACATTAGGAATGCTGATATTTTGTTACCGTTAATAATCGACTTCACAGACACAAGGCACCCCGACCATCATGTGCAACGAGTTCGGAGAGACCATCGCCATCATCGAGACCAGCGAGGGAGGCGCGCTGCCGCTGGAGCAGGCGCTGGAGATCTACCAGAGGGCTCTGGAGAACGGCCTCGGCGGCCACACAGCCGTGGACGGGCTGCAGCTGCTCTGAGGCCGAGTCGAGAGGAAGAGAACCTGATGGAAGCGGAAGCGCTCCCTCGTAGAGTCGATTAAAGCTCAACTTTAGTCCTAAAACTGGCTGAAATGAAGACTAACCTACTGCTGAGGTTAAATGTGATGATTTAATGCAACCAGATGTTAATGGCATGGAGAAAAACAGCAAAGTATTTCAGGTTGTCTCCTGGTTTGAGGATTCTCACTCATATGGAGGTGATGCCATTTAAAGATATGTTAAATATATAAGGACCATTGTTTGTGCCTCTAATTACATTTATATGATTATTTTTTATATCTTTTATGATATGGATGTGATTCTTCTATTTAAAAATGGAGATGTTTCGTTGTGAAAAACAATAAATAAATGTTTGTTTGTTTTTTTTTATGTTCTTGGACTTTAAATGAGCCTAATGCATAAAATATATGTTAGTACAACCTTTTAATTCATTACACATTTAACTATGAAAATTGTTGTGAAAAAGGTTTTCCATATGTTAGCATCTTGTTCTTATTTCTGAAATATAATATTCTGTATAAAGTAATTAAGAAATAAGCATATTTAACATGGTGAAGGTCTGGATTTATATTCACAAGCTTATGGAGGTAAATATCTGATATTTACTCATTTTAAATTTCCCTTACCTTTCAAAAAGAATGACCTCACAGCTAAAATGACTTCTTTGCTTCATATAAATCCCACCAACAATCTTGATCTGTGTCACTATTTAATTCAAAAACTATCAAAGTTTCTTCAGAGAGATGCTGAAGGTGGAGGGTAGGTGCGATCTCCTGTAGCAGTCTGTATCAACGCAGATATAAACACGCCTCTGAAGACGATCTGCACAGCATCCAGCTTGTTAGGACTGGACTCCTTTTCAACTCTTGTGGATTTGAGGTATTTCAACTATTAAGATGATAATCAGCTACTTTGAGATGTACACCAACGTCTTGCCATGGTTATACACAATGAAACATGTCCAAAGGAGAATATAAGAGTTTTTTTCCCACTGCGTCTAGGAAGTGCAGTTTATTCCAGAAAACAAATAGATACCAATATGCTAAAAAAAAAAGAACAAAATTGGTTCAAATTGATGTAAATCCTGATATTTTGTTAATCCCTAAAAATTATACAATAGGTTTAGTTCAAAATTTAATCAGGATTCCTAATGGTAAAACTGACTGAAAGCCATATAGATTAAAAATAATCTCTGACTCCGCTCGAGTTTCTTCTCTTCTGAAGATCCTGCCTGTATTTGATCAGATTTTTCAAATATCTTGTTAGTATTTTAACTTAAAGGCAGATGGGACAGCAATGAACAACTTTAAATAACCTAAAAACGAGCCTCTCTTAGCCAAGCTACATCTACTTTTCTGAGACACATTTATAGGCATAATTATCCTAACTTTCAGGTATCAACTTTAACTAATTTATTCAAAATCATACAAAGATTGTTACTTACATTGTTTTGGATCATACTCTACTACAAGTGATGGTGGGTAACAAAATGTTTGTACTTGACACTTTTTCAATGATAGTTTTGTACCAGCGTTGGTTTAAAGCTTTTAATGTCCACTTCTCTCCCAACATGTTAGACCGAAGCTGCTAATTGATATGGCAAATATTTTATTTTAAATCTCCGGGGATGTCAAACTAGAGAACATGGGAGACAAACCAAACGTCCACTATGTTTGGTGCATCTAAATTTTA
This sequence comes from Orestias chungarensis, assembly GCA_032876305.1. Classification (NCBI taxonomy): domain Eukaryota; kingdom Metazoa; phylum Chordata; class Actinopteri; order Cyprinodontiformes; family Cyprinodontidae; genus Orestias; species Orestias chungarensis. Next base: position 1,274,362 of record JAVLVB010000513.1, on the reverse strand, counting down.
AGGAGTCAAGTTCTGCAGTCTGACATTTTACTTGGGGTTTTAAATCCAGCCAATCAGGTGTTGAGATTGAGATGAGACTTTTCCTTTAATGAGCCCACAGTAGGTTTCAGCGTTTCTAGCTTGCGTAGCAAAACATAGTTTTTAAAATCCACCCAGATACTCTCAATCACGGTTTTCTCGTGAGTTCACTGCTGCTGTCTGACTTTGCTGCCATCAGCAGACCAATCTGGCCTCTGCTCTATATAGCAGCGACTTACATTTTATATTCACAGTGTAACAGAATCAGAACCTAAACACCACATTAAGTCATATTTATTGTTTTTTTTTTCTTCAGTAATGATAAAAGTCAACATATGCTCAATGACAGATTGTTTTTCCATATCAATAACGAGTCTACCGACTCTACAGTAACTATTTACAACACGACCAAGTCTTGCACAAAGACACAACCAGTATTATGTCCTGCCAGCTCTCTTCTGATTCGCTCCTTTCACTTCCCCCCAGTTTTTCTTCCTCCACCTTTCTACAAAGAAGGTCAAGAGAGAGCAATAACGTCACTACAGGAGGAAGGAGGAAGCTAGCGAAGGGTAAGAGGCATACAGGCTCTTCTAAAAACAGATGACTTATTACTGTTGAAATGACGTAAAAAGGTCCATGTTGGTTTTGTGTTCCTGTTTGAAATGAAGAAGAATTGCACCGCAGGTCCTTGCTGGGGTGAGAGGCCAGCCAAGGGAAGACTACCATGGAGGACCTGTACAGGCGTGGAGCAGCGCATCTCACCTGCCTCCAGAAATGTTAAATAATTATTAAAAAAAAGAGATTTCATGTCGGCAGGAAGTAAAGAAAAACCTGCTAGTGGAAAGAAAGAACAGAAACAGGGACAACCGATATGAGGAGTAATAACCGTGACAACGGCGACAACAACAAACCGAGTATGGCGGCGTTAAATACCAAACAAAAAAATATAAAAAGAGAAGTAAATAAACCGCTTGGCAACAGAGGATTATGGATGTTCTCGGTCCGAACCGTCTCCATCCGAGCGCCTGGATGCGCCCCGGCGACTCAGACTCGCCTTCTTCACGGGAACGTTCGCTTTCCCAACTACTGGCATGTGTTTTTGAGTCATTGGAGAACCTGGCTGGTCAGGTTTCTGCAGGAATGATGGTACGGCCTGACTTCCGCGTTACATTTCCCATCATCAGTCCCAGTAAACCTCCTCTGAAGGTCTACAGCTTTAAGGTCGGCCGCAACCACGTGTCGTCCAATCGCGTCGCTCCGTCTCCAGCTGCTGAGGGCCCAGCCCCCGATCGTCAGCGGAAACGAACTAAGGTTGCAGGTTAAGCAGACACCTACTGCCTCAACTCATCTAAAAATGATTAAAAACTGACAAAAAAAAATATTCAAAACATGGATAAACCGTTTTATAGCGCTAACCGCTCACCGTCTGATGAGGGAAGCGTTTCATCTTGAAGGTAAACGAGTGCAGCTGTACATGATGGTCCTTCGATCACTGGCGTCAGTCTCATGTTGAGGCGGTTAACACAGAGAACTGATTCAAGTCTGGGAATGAATGGTTTTCTGTGCCAATTATTTTTTTTTAAGTGTTCATGTTTATGATGCGGGGGCAACAAAAAAAAAAAAAGTATAATAAAAAAGTCCAAATACTGCAACCAAATCCTAACTGCTGGATGTGGTGGAAGTGACTAACTCGTCTGATTCACTCATCTAGAAGAGTCCTGCGACTCACGCAGCTCCTCTGGACTCGCGTCCGCTCCTTGTTCCGCTTCTTGGTCCTGCAGATCTCCTCCACCTCTGCCAGTTCCCTCCCCTGGCTGAGAGCCGGACGGCCCCGGAGCCGACAAGGCGGACTCCGGGGGCCCCAGGGCGGACACGTCGGAGGGCGCTGCCGTCTGCATGATCTTCTGTCGCACCTCTCGGATCTTCAGCTGCAGACACACCTTGGAGGGAAATATGTCGGAGTATCTGGTCTGGAACGCCGCGGTGGCCTGAGCTGCAAGCAGGTTATGAACACTCGTGGTTACACACTAATTTGTCACGTCGTGGTTTGTGGGCGCGTGGGAGTACCTGATGGAAAGAAGCCCTGCTCCTGGAACAGCTGCATGACCAGCGCCCTCCTCTGGTCCAGAGTTCGCCGCAGGGACGAGTACGGCACCTTTTCAAACTCCAGCTCGGCCAGAATGTCCTCTCCATCTGGAGCTACAAAACAACCACAAGTTTAAACTTGTTCTGATTCCATTTTGAGTCACAAGTTCAAAAGTAAACAATGAATTGGATGCAGATTCCCAGGTGGGAGCCTTAAAGCTGTGAAAGTCTCCCAAGAAGAAGTTAAATCTGCTGGGGAAACTTTCTTTACCACTTTTAAAACATTTTTTGGATTAGCTTCCTAAATTTCATTTTGGATCTAACCTCTAAACTTCATGTCCAATATTTAAATGCAGTGTAATATAAGATTGTTTTTAAATATTTGTAAAAAGTAACTAAATGTGTAAATTAAAGAGTCAAATGAAAATATTTAGTCTCTAACAAGAGATGCAAACTACAAAACATCCAGAAACAGAAATACCCCACCGAAAAGGTTTATTCATATCTGATTTATTCTATAAATATTCTAAGCAGCCAGATTCAAGCTGACATAAAGTAGCTTTGAACTCTTTCATCCAAGATTTTGTTTTTTCCAGACAAACAAATAAACGAGACACTTAATAAAATTGTTTTCTCATTACACGAACGCCTGTGCATGAAAAAAAATATTTTAAAGACTTTGCAGGAAGTTTGTGGCCTGACCGGAGACACTTCCAAGCACTGATGCTCCACTACCTGCTCTGTCGAAGGTGAAGATGTCTCCTTCACACTTGGCGGCACTTTTAGGCGTGTTGGGTTCAGAGCTACAGCTGGAACGCCGCCGACTCTTCCTCTTCGGAGAGGCTTGTTCGTCGGTTGCAGAGTCCAAATCTGAAAGACGGCACGACAGTTCTTGAGCAAATGAAACAGAACAATATCAACGACTAAAGAGATTTTAGTGCACCTAGCAGGGATGGTGAAGGCAAACATTTCCTTGATGAAACATGAGTGTTACTTTGCATAATTCATGGCTCTGATTTGCTGGAAGTTTCTATTTAAATTGTTGGTTTGGTAACAGAAAGCCGTCAAAAGAGAGACCTGTGGAGTTCTTCCTCTTGCGGCGGTAACTGCCCAGGATCGCACGAGGGGACGTGGCCAGGCTCTGCAGGGTGGGCGAGGGCAAAACCTCTTCGGGTCGAAACTCGGGCAGCTCAGCGATGCGCTCCTCGAAGTACACCTCTGACAGAACCCTGCCGGTCCAGCAGACGCACACAAACACACAGCATATGTACACGGTCCATGAATAACGGGAGCGCGGAATATTCACAGAGGTGAGGACTCACTTGTCGACGGTGTCGAAGGTCTTCTTCAGCGGCGGCGGACGGGCTTTGATCCGTTTGGGTGTCGGGCCGTCTTTGTCGGTCTGTGGGGGAGGCAAAGTGGGCTCTGTGGCTGACGGAGGGGGGAGAGGAGAGGCAGGGAGAGTCTCCTTCCACCCACCCTGTGTAAAAGTTCAAAGCAGGGGGTTTAATATCGAGCGCAGAGGCCTTGGAGTGGTGCTGCTAGGCTGTGGTGTTAGGAGGCTCCGGCTCACCTCTTTGGTTGTTGTGCCGTCTCGCTCCGTGGCTCCGGAACCCTCCAGGGATCGGTTGGAGGACGCATCCTCGGCAGGAGGATCCAACGGAGACCCGGCATGTCCTGAGGGCTCGGGTTCAAAGGAGAAATGACTGTTGGCTGCCGCTTCCCTCTCCCTCTCCTTTTCCCGCTCCTTCTCCTTGTCTCGTTCTCGGTCCTTCCCTCGGCCTCCTCCCTCGTAGCTGCCGACGGGGATTGTCGCCACCGTTGCTTTCACCTTCTGAGGGAGCCTGACCGTAAGATGCGGTAACTTGGGCGTACTCCCTGCGAGCGACAAGCATAATGCGTTTTTACAAATACGAAATCAAAACTTTTCATCTGATCCTAAATGTAACAGGGTGTCCTACCAGGTGCTTGGACCTGAATGGGGGGGCTGCAGGGCCTCATGGTCGCAGTCGAGCCACTAGGAGGTGCTGCTGGGCTGTTGGTGCTGGAGGTCTGCCTCTCTAAGTGTCTGTCTGACTGTGCCAACATGTCCGCTTTCCTGACGCCCTGTTGGTCGGAGGGTCTGTCCGGAGGCAGGAGCCGATCCGCCTGTCGGTCTGCGTGGGTCTGCGGGTGCAGCTGCGCGACTGCCGACGGCGTGCCCGTGTGTTTCGGCAGGATGTGGGGAGAAGCGCTTGAGGGGTTTGAGACAGAGTAGGCTGCGCTGGGGGGGGCCGGTGGCATAGAGACCACCCCTGTTGCCATGGTGACAGTTGGCGATGGAGAGTAGATGGCGGTGACTATCTGGCCCCCGGAGCCTGAGGCAGGGGCCGAGGTGCAGGGTTGCGGGGACTGAGCTGCGGCGAGGAGTGGTGGCTGACCTGCAGGAGGACGGATATTACATAAAACCAACAACACATTAAAAACATTTACTTTATCCATTGTTTTCCATTTCAGTTTGGTCCAACATTAATCTTGTCCAAACAAAACTACTTAATTTTTATACAGCAAAAGTCCCAGAGGAGATCAGGTCTCTTTATACTAAAATATGACTCAGCCTACTTCTGGGGTAAAGTTGTGTGATCGTTTGTTCAGACGCTGAGGCACGCCGGACTTTTAGCTCAGAAAATAAAAAATGATCTGCGGACTCATTTCTGGGATTACTTTATATTTCAGAATACAATTCTGTTTTTAATGGGTAATTAATCTATCAGAGGTAAAATAGGAGTGCTGATGCGTCCTTATTTGTCTGGCTGGGTCAGACTCTCTGGTTTGAGTCTTAAAGAATAAGAAACAGCTTCTAGAAAAAAGACAGCAAAAACACCTGCTGGGCACCCGAACATCTGTTAGATTTAAAGTCATGATATTAGTTTAGGGATTATAGGCATTATTCATCTTTACTGTGATGAATTTCATGTCATGATAAGAATACTAATTTATCATCACAATGTTTAATTGGGATCAATAACATTTGAAAACTACAAAATTTGGCCATCAGAAGTATTGAATAATATAAACAAGGATTAACTACAGTTACTGTGAGCAGTTTAGGGAATGAAATCAAACTTCTTTATGTAAGTGATGTCCTAAGAGACCAGTTTGAATTTGGCATATTTGTTTCAAGAGCAGTATTTGAAGCAGGATATTGTGATCACATTTTAAATCCATATCACCCCAATACCCTTTAAACCAACCTGACGTTACTGTTCTAGGACCTAAAGGGGAAGGGGACTTCATTTTTAATAGGTTGACGATTATTTATTAAAAAACTCTTTGTTTTTTATGCAATGTTATCATTTTCTGTAAAATATTTTGCATATTAGTTAGTTGGTATCATTTAAAATAAAATAAAAAGTTACAACTTTTACTAAACTTTTCACCGTGTGTTTATTAAGTGTTTATAATAATAATAAATAAATAAAAAACACTTTTTGACTTGAATCACTTAAACTAATTAACTTTTAAATGCTATTCTGATTTATTACACTGTGGCGGATTATAAAGAACAAAGTTTGGGGTTTAATAACGTCCAGATATGTAGCAACATTACTGAGAAAGAAATAAGTGAAGTAGACTTGTTGTAACAAATACGCTTTATGCCGTATTTTAGAACTATAGTAGATCTTCAGATTTTGATAAACCTCACAAAGGTTGGACTTTAACTTCATATTTGACCCTCAGGTAACACTCAGGTGACTGAACATAGAAATAGCATGCAAGGAAGAGAAACTTCAAGCTGCGCTGACCTGTAATCAGTGGCTGAACCAGAGTCTGTCCTGGTGGTGCAATGGCTGCAAACCCAAGAGTTGCTAAAGGCGAGGGAACATAAGCAGATCCGGCCACCGGCAGAGTTTGTTGGGTGGGAGAGTAGCCGGTTGATGTGGAGACCAGAGGCAAAGTGGATGGGACCCTCGGGGTGGACTGGACGTAGGTAATTCTGAGCACAGAAACAGAAATGATCAAACTACGATCAACAAAACATAACAGGGAGGTTAACACTCATAATACAAATATAATTTAAAGAGACGGTCAAAGGCAGCGGCAGATGGTGCAAAGGTACAGTATCAACGCAAAGCCACAGTGTACAGAATAGAGACACGACTAAAAAGAAAGAGGAAGACAAAAAGAGAAGTGCTGCAGAGAGGGTCGGTCGATGAGAGTGCGCGCCACAGCCGGTAGCTCTAGATGAGTGGAGCCGTGCGAGGAGCTGAGAGGTAGTGTGGGGGTGGACAGGCAGATCAACTCAGGCCACCAGCATGACTAACACATCCAGAATAGAGCCGCAGTCCTACTGCTGCACCCCAACAGGAATTTAACCTCTCGCATTGTCTGCTAACTAAGCACTGTAAAACCGTTTAACTCAATCTGATGTTTTTCATTTCGTAATTTATCCCCTAAAGAAAGTTTTGAGCTCAAATAAAGCAAGAGGGGGAAAAAATTGGGTTTTAAAACCATTAAGTCACAATTTTTATGAGACTGTGAATTTATTTATTTAACAAATTATCGGTTCGTTAAGTAAAACTTTTTTGGGGTTTCATGCGGGAAGCTCACGTGATGCAGTGAAGCAGAGAGCTGATATTTGTGGATTAGTAAATATCGGCCACAACTGCAGAATTAATATCGGATGCCAGCGTAAATGTTCCAATCAGTGCATCCCTACAAAACCAGTGCTAATTAAATCACTTAACGGTGAAACACCTAATGTGATTGTTTAAAAAGCTGAGACATCTGGAGATACGTTTTAAATTCGAGGTAAGGACTGTTGTAAATTAATCAAGCATCGATGCAAACGTCGATAGAGAAACACGATTTCTAATATCTGCAGTAGCTCAAGCAGAAACGGAAAGTGGGTGAACAAGAACACCACCAGCCTAAGAGTTGATGGTCGCGTTTCATGACCCTTTCCTGATCTGTGACATTTATTGGGTTTGTCCATCCCATCAAACTTCGATCTGGCACTTCTCCATTTCATCTCTAAAATGACTGCTATAGATCCAACAGTAGGAGAACACTCCAAGGATTTTCTTTTTGGCTGCTTGTAGATTAAATTACTCAATAACAGCCGTGGTTGGGGAAACAGTAGAAAAGCAGATTTAGCTTTTTGTAATGTATCCTCTTTACTTGATAGTAAACTGCTTTACAGAGACAGGAGGCCTTTTGACTTCACTCCATGAGCAGCAATTTGGCATCAATTTAGTCTAAAGGTTATTAAACCTGTTAACTGGAACACTAACACTATTCACAACAGGCCGACCTTAGCTGTAAACTGGCTGCTCAGGACATTGTTAGGAAATACAGCATGTTATTTTTTTTAACAGATACAAACGACTTTTAAACAAAACTAAAAGCATTTCGTTAAGATCTTTTGGCTACAGACCAAAAAAAAAGTAGAACAAAGCTGTGAAGTGGAAGGAAAAGGATCCATTTACAAAGTTTAACACCTGAAACATTTAAAAAATGCAGCACTTATTTTTAATACTCAACTGGCTTTGCACATCTCCGTTAAAAATGTTTAACGGAGATGTTTTGAGTTTGATTTGTGAGTAAATTGGACTTAACCAAACTTGAGGGTCTGCAAGTCCGGTCTTTACATGCGACTGTCCTGAAATCTTTGGGAGAGGCTCATCCAACACAGTTGGGGTCAAAGGATGAATAACCTCCTTTTCCAAATCAGCAAGCTCTGCAAAGGCGTATTCATTGCTATGCATTTGTTTCAGGGGTGTTGCAGTAAAGATCCATCCAAAAGCTGCAGGACAGTTGCACGAATTATTTCTAAATATAGTGAAATATTTACATGCATCTACCTCTCTAAAAGGAAATCGATTGTGACGACTTAACCCTGCTTTAAACAACTTGTTTTCAGTACTGTGTGCTCCTTTGTCCTTATTATGAAGTTGTTGTTCTATAAATAGTTTAGAATAACTAATGCATTTTAAAAGTGATGGTTCATTCACTGCCAAGCAAAACTAAGCAAACCAAAACTTGTTTCATGTTATTTTTGTCCTTATTCAGTCATGAGCTTTTAAAAGACGATGAAACAAGCAAAATCAAACATGTTGGTTTTCCCAAGTGTAACAGAAAAAGTAAGACAACAGAATAAAAGAACAGAGCTAAGAATGTATGTTTTTACAATAATGTGCACGAATAATTGGATGTAAGAACCAACGTTTCTTGCAACTATACATTATTTCATACTTATTTAAGCGATTTGCTTGGTGTATTAGAGTTTACCATTGCTTACCTAGTAGGTGCAGGCGGCAGGAGGACAGCCTGTGAAGGGGCCGACCCTGGAGCCACGACAGCCGCTGTTCCCACCGTTACTGGGAAGGGGCTGGCAGGGTGCACTGCCCCGCCCTGGGGCAGCTGGGACTGGACCACCGACATGGGGGCAAGCTGAAAGATCTAGAAAGGCACCGAATGAGAAAGTCAAAAGACAGGAAGAGAGATCTGTGACGACCAGCCAAGCCTGGACAATGCCACATCTTTTCAAAGTTAACGTTCCGACTACAAACAAGCAGAGTTTGGAAAACGTTTCCACGTCACTCTCTGACCTTGCTCCCGGACTGTGCTCCATTCTGGACAGGAAGTGATGGAGCAACAATGGGAAACTGCTGGGCAGGGGCCTGCGCTGTCCGAACTATCATTTTACCCTGCAGCACCGGAGACTGGGTTTGCACTGATGGAGAAACGGAGCACACTATTACAAACCCAGAAAGGAAGCACGAGACACCGTGAGACCTGGGGTTGAATTTTCACCTCTTGTTCCAGCGCCGATCACGCCCACCGCCGGGCTGGACGTAAATCCTGTCTGCAAACCGGAGCCCTGCTGTTTTCCATTGGCCAAGGACACGTGTGTCGGCGAAGCTGTGGGTAGGTTGAAGATACTGGTTGGCTGGCTGAGATTCTGAGGTGGGCTCTTGGGGTTGTAGCAGGCAGGTAGGGTGGGCAGGATGTACTGGACCTGTGTGACGGCTTTACCCCCAGGGGGCGCCAAGGAGGACCCAGGGAAGAACTGGGGCTGGAGGAGAGGCAGTGGGCCATTGGTTTGAGTGTGTGCGGCTGAAACGGCTGTGGGTGGGAGAGTCTGCTGATGGGAGGAGTGAGGGTGAGGGGAGGGGCTGATGAGCTGTACAGCAGACTGAGCCGTCAGAGCTCCTCCTAACACTAAATTAGTCACTACACCACTGGTACCGACAGGATTTGGCGATGAGGAGTAGTAGCCACCTCCTGCGGCTTGAGGCCCAAGTCCTCCTGGACCCATCAGAATTTGGGGCTGCTGCTGCTGCAGGGGAGTCAGGCACTTTCTCTCCGGTGGATGGGGACTTAACGACTGGCCGAAGTCTCTGGGCTTGCTGGCGATCGGGAGTGGCGTGCTGATGACAGGTCGCATCACATTCGTCACTACCGTGGACGCCACCCTCATGGCGCCAATGCCTGGAGTTTGGACCGCTGCTAAGGAACCTACTGATGAGGACGGATACCCTCCCGCTGGAGAAGTGGTTTTAACCGGTTGACTGGAAAAGACGAAGAGAGACGAGGCCGGCACGCTGCTGCCTCCGTCGCTCAAAAAAGTGTCCTTACTCTCTCCATCGCTCCTCTCCTTTCTTCTGTGGTCTGAAAACCCTCCCACTCCAGATCTCCCCTCATCATAACGCCTGCTGCTGGGGAAAGAGGACAGTGAGACACTCCTGCCATGAGGGGTATGGTGTGAGGAAGACGATGATGCGGTGGAACAGATCACTGGTGCAAATACTCTCTAAAAAAAGTGAACACAGAGGTGTTACAGTACAAAGCAATCAACACGCACGAGGCAGCCTCAAAATCCCAACAAGAGGAACATTTCTGACATACCTTTCGATCAGCTTCGTCCCCCGAACCGTTCTCACTGTCGCTGTCGGTCACACGCTCCTTACACTTTAGGTCTATGGAGCTGCTAGGATAAGGGTCCTCTGTGGAAAAAGCAAAATACGCTACAGATGCAGCTGGGATTCATACATATGAACATCAGCCTTCAAAGTTGGGGATAAAGAAAAGAAATCACTGCTGAGCAAATCTATGATGGTTTGTTTTTTAATTATAGTTTAGTTTTAATTAGTTGTGACTTTTTTTGGTCGAATTCATTTAGTTTTAAAAGTGAGTTCGCTAGTTTTTATTAGTCATTATTAATTTTATATTGTTTAGTTTTATTATTGTACTGATTTTTGTTTAGTTAATTCTTTGGTAAGTTTTTATGGGTGCAGGATGTAAAATTTGTTATCATTGTTATCATGTGTACATTTATTGGGTCATAAACACTTAATAAAAGAGACATTTGAATTAAATTACTTAAAAAAATGGAAAAAAAACTTTCCAAAAAAACTATTGCAGTCCAGATAAAAGCAACATAAAGATGAAAATGTTGACACTTTCTTTTATCTGGAACAGGACTCTTAGTTTCCACCAACTTCTGCTGTCAACATTTTGCTACTGTGTGTTTTCTGACAACTGATGGAAACTGCTTCCGTGAAATAATGTGTTTATTTTAAATCTTATTGCATTTGCACTGCTAACATATTAGTCCCATAAGCACAAAGGTTATTATATCTTTAATTTCAGTATGTTTTAGTTGGTTTTATAAACATTCCAAGTTTGTTAGTTTTTTCCTTTTAAATGAGAGCTTTTATTCATTTATATTAAGATAAATGTTTTCTCAGTTTCCGTTTTCTTTATTTTGTTAGTCTTAGTTAACCATAAAACCTCTTCCACTCTTTTTCTGAACTGTGATCTAAACTACATAACACGAAACCAGTGTAAATGAATCCTTTTTCAAAATATTAGATATGTTTACCTGTACGAGAGAGCAAGACCATCAGCAGATAACAGGAGGCTGATCAAAAAGCCTTTTAAGTATTTATTTTCTGTCATATAACATTTGGAAATGTTGGCTGATCTCTGGAAATCTCAGTCAATTTAAAGATCCATATCGCCACAGGAAACACAGAGAGGGCTGTTTTTGTACTGCTAGCTTTGTAAATCACTATTATAGGATCACAAAGAAAATTTAAAATGCCAAATCACTGCAGGACTACTTTGTCTTTGTTTTAAAACAGAACAATCCTACTTTCCAGCCACTGGTTTCTCACAGAGCAGTGGAATATTTTGTAATGTTAAAAATCTTCATGTTTATATTTAAAAGTTTCCTTACAGTGAGTTGGCAGGTGGTCAAATTTAGCTTCTTTCACATTAGACAGCTAGCTAACTTAAAGTCATACCTTCTGTTGATGTCTGTTAGCAAGTTATTCATCGGTTTGTTATCTGCAGATTGGACTACTGCAACTGTCTGTACTTTGGCTCGGACCAGACCTCTAGTCAATGTATGCATTAGATTGAAAACGTTTCTGCACGTGGCATGAATCGTTGTGAGCATATCTCCCCACCGTTAACCCTTCTGTCTTTTACAGAATCCAATGTAAAATTTTAAGCCACCTTCTACTTGTCTTAGCTGCTCGCTATTGTAAAGAAATATGAGCGTCAATCTAATACCTAGGGTACAATTACTGCCATCTATTCACAGGTTTAAACATACTTCTCAGGTGATCTTTGCAGCGACAGGTCATAAACTTAACATTTATTCTCCACAGCATTTAAAGTCACTTTTTTGGACTGGATCATTAATTTCAATCATCTTTTACTTTAATATTTTCACAGTTGTGCCCTTTTACCTTTTTGGCTGCTTGGTTATTTTAAAAGCTGTTTTAAAATTGTTTATAGTGACTTTGTAATGCTATAACATTAATATAATAACTTAATATTTTCAATTAACTTAACCTTTAGCTTCTTAAAGATAAATCAGCTTAAAGGAGTATCAAGAGTTCAAAACTTGACAAAAAAACCTGGAGATCTGAAACGGGCTATAAAATCTGGTAGAAGCAAATGATGCTCATCTTGCTGTCAAAATAATTCTCTTGTAGCGTATATCAGACACCAAATTGAGAAACAATGAACAGTTAAACGCTTGCCTAAGTGGCACATCTGCGACTTGATTGATTATCTACCTCTGCTATTAGATGCCGTTTCTCCATGAGCTGCTCAAGAGCTCCTAAAGGTTTGATAATGCAGGAAGTAGAGAAGATACAATCAGCCATCTCTAATTTAATGTCTCAATAAACAGAGCATGGCAGATTTCTCACCGATGACATCATCGTCTCCTTCCTCTTCACAGATGACCATACGCTCTTCATCACTGGTCATGTCCTCGCTGACCCCCCGCTGTGTCTGCGAGGGCGCGGGGGCGTGGCTGCTAAACTGGCCACCACTGTCCCCACACATCTGACAACCAGTACGAGTATAAATCTCATCATTTTTGTGAGAGCTTTAAATGCACTGTAATCTATTATAACAATTTATGCAAACATTTGTTTCATAAAAATATTCAGGCAAACAAAATTTGACAATAGAAAATTGGCAATGTCCATGGAAAACAAAAAAGCTTGTTATAATTAACGTCCTAGTATACCTGGGCCAGTTCTGCCAAAGCCTGGGTGTTCCCCCTGTCGCCCCGCTCCAGGCTGTGCATGGCACTTTGAGAAAAGGCTCGAGGCCTGGAGAGCTGACCCACATGGGCGTCTCCTGTGCTTCTCTCTGATACGCCCACCTGGCCTGGACCAACTCCCTTCAGCTCCACAGAATGCGGCTCTGTAAGAGGTAAACAATTGTTAAAGGACAACTGGCACATAAAATGGGATCTATTAATATTTGTATAATTAGTCTGACCAACCTGTTGATTCAGACATGCTTCTTTCTCTGATATCTTTGATTCCTGGGACCCCGCGACCTTCAGAGCTGGACTTCTTCCTATCTTTGTTGCACCATTTCCAGTCCGGGTGGGCTTTAAAGTGCGCCTCTTTCACCTAAAATAAAGAAGGATTTTAGTTCCTCTTCTATACGAAACTGAAATACAAATTAATTCTGTCAAAACATTTTAAATCTGTGTACCTGAAAGGCCAAGTCATGGTACTTCTGTTTCTCCTTGGGTCCCAGGGCATACCACCACTCTCCAAGGATCTTGCTGACTGTTCTGTTGTCCTGGTTTGGGTGCCGTTGGTGCACCAATGCTCGATGACGCTTACTAAAAATCATAAATGCATTCATTGGTCGACGGATGTGGTCCTTCTCCCTCTGATAGAGTCAGCAAGGAAAGCAGAGAAACATCAAATTACTTAATCAGGTTAAAGAACCGCTGGGAACTGCAGTTCTGTCATAACACCATAGGAAATACCTTTCCTGGACTGCTTTTGTCTCCATCTTTGGGCAGCGCACTCAGAGACTGAGTCCGTCGCTTTACCGGTGATGTGGACAGAGGCTGCTCTGGTACAACTTCTGGCAGGAAACTAAAGAACAGGAAAATTATTATAGACTCTACCGTTCACTAAACATTTTCCTCAAAAATATAGCTCTATTGATACTGCTTTATCTTTTTTATATGTAATAATTTACCATAATTCCTATTCAATCTGTACCTTAAAGAAAAATCTGCGTATTCAACTGAAAGCTCATCTATTTCAAAGGTTTGCAGCCTAGCCGCTACCTTACACATAGAGACCAAAGATGGAGTGCTTTTGTTCCTGTTTGCTTTGTTCTGGCATTGAGCTCTTCTGCCCAAATTAGAGCAAGGATGTAGAAAATATCACTCTCACTTACTTTCTGTGTGGGTACACAGCACGGCAAAAAAAAAAAGACTGAAGGCAGGCTCGCACAGTTTCATAACTGCTTTGACAGATGGGCAAAGTTTGTGCATCCATCTTCACTGGCATAATCTAAGTGAAACAAACAATCACGGAGGAACTGCTCTTACGGGTCATCTACATCACTCTCGGTTTCACTGTCGGGCCTTTCCCTCTCCGCATCTCCTTTCTCCTTCTCCGAAAGAGGCTCATCAGACGAAGGGGGAGGCCTGCTGGATGAGGGACCTCTCTCTACAGTGGGAGGCGCCTCTGCAGGCTCCTGTGACAGCGCTGCCACCCCCTGACAATCTGAGGGAACACAATGGCCAAAGGAAAGAAAAGAACAATCGACACATTATTAGAAAACCGAATAAAACTGACGATAATGCTGTTCAAAAGAAATAATCTACTTACCCGTCTTAAGACTGGTTGCTTGAGGGAGATGGACTGGGTGCTGGCCCTCAACAGGATGAGACGGAGCATCTGACTGGGTGGGTGCCAGGAAAGGAACCAACGAATGCCAAGGGAAGACTGGGACTGACCGTGGTTCTACATTGGTCCACACTGCAGAAGAAGAGGAAAGGATTTAGTTTCATAATAATAATAATAATAATAAAAGCTTGTATCTTTGCAACAAGCTGCGGTCATCTGAAACTTGGAGAAAATGTATCTTATTACATTGGTTGGAGTTTATTTAATCTTCACACAACAATGGAACAGAGTTCATTTAGAAAAACCTATTTGGAGACTCCAACCTGCGTTAGTTATCCATCCAATGACTATCTATAAATGCAGAAAACTATTAGCTACATAAAAATACTTTTGAGAAATCAGTGCTGGCACAGAAATACTCTTCTATCTATTAAAGTGTGAGGAAGGAAAAAAAATTATCTCCAACGACAACAGATGTAGAATAGGACTTTCTGTTCTCTGAAACAGGCTGGATGGACAACAGAAGCTGTCGCACTCCATGTGTGGGTTTAAATAAGACTATGTAAAAGCTTAAGCACAAAAATATATCAAGCAACAAAATGAATCTATTTAGGGACAGGTGAGAGACAACAAGACTGCTTTAGCATGATATTGCATTATCATTATGAACAAGAAAAATAAACATATTTACTGACCAAACATGCTTAATCCTTGGCGAAGGTACTGAGGATTTTCAGAGGAGAACATAACTGTGTACTTGATGTGTCCCCAGAAAACAAACAAAATAAAAAAAGATGCAAGGTGTTTCACGAGCAGAAAACAAGGTAGGATGACATTTCTAATCCAAAATCTGGTGCCGATAGTGGTGGGAAGCTCTCAGATGACGACATGTGCTCATCTGTGTCTGAACCAGTTTCATCCTTGCAGGTCGCGCTCGTCATTCACAATTATTACAGCATCGTAACCCCGCATGATGACAATCCCCAAGATATGTGACACACACACAGAGGCATTGCGTTTTTGTTTTTAAATCTGAAACAAGAGTTGAGTCCAACTGTAAGATCGCAGACTGCCGCAATCTGGCGCACATGAAGCAAAACTAACATCGGCGGACAAAATGTACAGTTTAAACGAGGAGAGTTAAAAAAAAAAGACCTAAAGTCGCACCGCAGGAAATATAAATATGAGGGAAAGCAAACATCCAGCTCCGTTTGGTCTAATCACCCCCGATGCCCTCTCTCGGTGTTTGTTTACATTACTACAGCAGCTTGGTCAGGAAAGGGTTAAAGAGGCCTCTCGCCCATCCACGGCCTGGCTTACAACAACCACCCGGGTGCTGCGCAGTCCTCCTGGCCCATGTCAAAACGCGCTTTACCTGCAGACAGGTGGGCTCGGGGACCGAGGCACACGAAGCTCCGAGGAGGCTGGGAGGAGGCTGATGTAGGGGGGGGGGGGCAATACATCCAAACAGACCACACAGCAACCAGGCTAGTGTGGATGTTACAGTTGGAGGAGTTCAGAGCAGCTTTTTATTTTTGGTAACAGTTGTTCTTCCACTTCCTCCTCTCTTTTTTCTTCTTCTTCAAACAGAAAAGGGCCCGGAGGGTTCTAGCTGCCTCTCGTGGTCAGCGGAGCCTCAAGTGCGCCGCTCCAAATTGATCCAACCTCTCGGGAACGCCCCTGGTCGTGCACCCGGCGCACAGACACGGGCAGGAGAAACGCAACTGTTCTCATGTCCCAGCTACGAAAAGGGTGGGTTTACAGGAGATGATAAAACATGTGGTCCAACCACAACAGTTTGACTCTCAGCAACAGTAACTCCGCTCTTCTGTCCGCCTGTCTTAACCTACACGAATGCTAAAGAAGTTGTAAAGACACAGGCATGGGATGATGCCGAAAAATGTGGTGCATTCATCCATCAACCCCCCCCTCCGCTGTGCTTGCAAGTCCGCTATCCGCTAACTACGGCTTCCAATTCGGCTGCTCACATGCTAGCCCAGCCAATGTGGCCGCAGAGCTGCAAACAAGCCACCAACTGATCAACAAAAAACTACAACACGGCGATTACAAAGCCAGCGACCCACGGTGAAGACCTCTGGCTCCAGTCAGCGAGGAGAAAAGGGGAAGGCGGAGAGCTGGAGACGGGGGGTGAGGAGGAAGTGGAGGGGAGGAGGAGTGAATCGCAGTTGCTTGTTGTATTTTCCTGGTCCTGCTGTCAAGCTTTAAAGCCCGGGAACGAGAGCTCGACAGCAAAGCGCCCGAACACCGACTCGAACTCGGCTGTAAAAGAATAATAAAAAAAAATGGAATAATGTTCGACTTTTCGGTTAAAGCCGTCAGAGAAATCCGTCCGTCTGCAGCAGGTCAGCTAACACGACACAGGCGCGCGCTCCGTCCTGCTCGCTTAGCCGTTGCAGCCGTTAAGACCGTTGTTTCGGCCCAGAAAAGTCCTCGCATCGCGCCTCCGAAGCTCCCGGCCGGAGTTTACCGTTTTACTTCAGTCCGGTCCTCTCTGGTTAGCCTTTCTTTCTCTTTCCCTCCCTCTTCCTCTTGTTGTAAACTAGGCTGCTTACCACCCCTCCGTGCTCGTCCCCGCCCTCCCCTTCCATCCTGTCAACCTCGCCCAGGCTTGTCCCACCCTCTTTGCAAACCCTGCTCCGCGATTGGTGGAGACCGCTGCCTGTCAACTCCCCCTTACGAACTCTGATTGGCTGAGCCGTGCGGTGGAATCTCAGTCATATGCAAATTTTACTTCGTGTTTTTTTTTTTTACAGAGGCGAGTTTTTTTTTTTACTATATTTTTCTTAATTCAGGAGTGAAAAACGCTATGAAAACAAGTGCTTTTTTGGAAACATCACATAGGCTTTATGTACCTTCCTCAAAAGTGCACATTTTTAGTCCCTCTATCATTAGGCCCGCCCTAGGCTTAAAACGATTGGCTGAAGAGTCGTAGTAAACAGTGAGTGGCGCTCGAACCAACCAATCAGATGCCGACACTAAGATTTAGGCCAACCAATGGGGTAATAGAAGCTTGCTTAGTCCCTCCCCATTACACATCCTGAGCCTCAGCTTTAATTCCTCTGAAGTCCTTCTATACAGGGAGGAGCCAGGGCACCAGATGGCAAGACAGTATAACATTTATTCAATGTGTTACATTTTTGATGGTAATTTTAAGCATGGGATTTCTACAAAATCGACCTTTTAATAACATTTTGACAAGTCAGAATGTCCATGTGACCAAGAAAAGTAATGTAATTTACCAAAAGGAGACCAGTAAATATTATTGCCTGTTCTTTTTGGTTTATGGATGTTGTGCAACTGGAAGGATTTTTACTGATATTTTCTCTCTTTTGGATATTTGTTATGATGCTTGACCATAGCAACAAGGTGGTTTGCAACTGACAGCGGCTGAAAATCTGAAAAACTACCTCAATTACAGCCATGAATCCCAGATGGGTTGAAAGCAAGGCTTCGTACATTACAGAGCAGGAATAAAGACGAGAAAGAACAAAGACTTTGTGTCCATTTCTTCCATGGATCATAATGATTGATGTGAAATTGCTAGCTAGGAAGTAGGATGGATGTAGATTAGGTTAGTCTGAGCACATTGCGATACAACAACAGGATGTATTTGGTCAGAGGCTTCTTCAGCTGTGTGGTAAAACAAGCAGCCACAGGAAATCATATTTGCCAAACGTTTTTAGTTATTAGTATCTTAGTAACATTTATTTTGAAAAAACTTAGATAACATGAGTTACAACATACATTTTTTTTCTGGAGTTAATACGTTTTTTTTAAATTTGAACTGACGTAATTACAATTAGAATAAATTATGTCTGAAACTCCAGAAATTGGCTGAATTGTCATTTTGTTTCAAAGGAATATTACTAACTAAAAAAAAATATGATTAGTTGTATGTTTCTGGAGCCTAGTGATTCATGTTGCACTTTTTTTAATGTAACTTGTGTCTTAAAAAGAAAGCGTTTCCAAATAGGTATGTTTTTAAAGAGCAGTTTTTGTGTTTGTATTACTGTTTTATTGTTATTGCGATAGATACAAGTTGCAATAAAATTCAAAATCCTTCACACCCACAGACAGTATGTTGTATCAGTTACATCTCTCTTCTTAAATCCATCCATCGATCATCTTTACGCACCTATCCTGGCAGGGAGCTGGTGATCAATCTAAAATGTTTATTAGGCTAAGACGCACTACAGAGCAACACAGACAACCATCTCTGAAAACATGTAAGTTTTAGGTGAACTGGTCTCTAAATTACCCATAGGTATGTATTTTGTTAGGCCTTATTTATCTGTGTGTTGCCCTTTAATGCACAGTCAGACACATTTTGCACTATAACTGCTGGAGGCCAGGACAAATTATGAATGGATGGATGGATGGATGAAAACGTCTCTGTAGCTATTAAATGTAAAAATGGCTTGCCAAAGAGTCCTAATATTGAACTGTCATTATAAAGTATCAACTGCATAAGGAGTGTAGAAACCAGCATATGCCAGCCATTAAACCTAAATTAGTGTCTATCCAAACTCAGAGATTTAGTTTCTAAAGAAAACTGCTGGCTTGAAAAGAAAGACTGCACATTTAATGCAGGTAGCAGAATCTTTTTCACATTGAATATTAGTTATATAACCGTATGCAACACACACACACACACACACAGAGAAAAAATGCTTTCCTCTTTCTGTTGTTTGAAATTTCTGCATTTTCAGATGGAAAATTTACAGGCAAAACAAGGACACTGGTGAGGGCTGAAAAGAGAGGGAAAATGGGTGGAACAGGCAGACTGAAGAGGACCCGAGGGGTAAAAATAGAACGAGAGTCATTTTCAGCAGGAGAGGTAGGGGTGGGGGGGTGGCTGGAGAGAAGAGGGGTGAGGAGAGAAAACGGCTTGTGAAAACAGAACTTCTCTTAAATGGAGGTAGGAGGGATGGGGGGGACACACAGAGGAGGGAAGGGGCAGCATTTAAAGCTACCTGTGTTGTATAAGAGATGAGACAGAAAGAAAGCCGACATGTACGTAAGATACCGGATGAGTCAAGAAGTCCTGCTTGGCCTGACTCATCCAAGAAAAATA
This sequence comes from Orestias chungarensis, assembly GCA_032876305.1. NCBI lineage: Eukaryota > Metazoa > Chordata > Actinopteri > Cyprinodontiformes > Cyprinodontidae > Orestias > Orestias chungarensis. Next base: position 1,254,991 of record JAVLVB010000513.1, on the reverse strand, counting down.
CAATCCTGGGAGGGACTCGGTTTCCACTGAGAACCAGTCAGCAGCACATCAGGGCTGATATCTGACCAATGAGACCGAGAGAGCCACTGGCAGCCGTAGCAGCAAGTATTAAAACCAAACCAAAAACAAATGGGAGTCAAAATCTGCAGCTAACTGGAGCACAAACAGTCTCTCTCCGAAGCTTTTGAGATAAAAGTTGGAGAGTTGGAAAGCTTGACATAGTGAGTCAAAAGGAAACAGGGTGATAGAGGGCAGGGGTGGAGATGAGGTGATTGGAGTCAGCGCTTAGTGGGGAAGGCCTAAATAAACAGTACAAGCCCTCTGCAACAACCTGTATCAGGGGCTTTCAAACATTTTCCTCTTCAACCTTTTCCACATTTTTCAATGTGTTTGGCCGAGATTTCATTAGATGAACCAACGCAGAGTAACTAGAGCATCACTACGAAGAAAGGGAGACATCATAAATGGTTTTAAACAGTTTTTTGTAAAACAAACAGAAATCTGAAAAGTGCGGTGTGCATTTTATTTCAGCACCCTCAAAAATTCAACATGGTTGAACAAAGAAGTTGGAAAATGTCTGTATTTTCAAACAAGGACATTTTTGTTCTTTATTTTGTATGAGAATGGATGGAATCGTTTATCCAGTTTGCTGTTTGATTTGATTTAGATTCGAGTCTTTTGACGCCTTTAATTAATTTTTATTAAGATCGAGCCTTTAAAAATGCTTCCTGTCACAATTTTTCATGTCGCCGATGATATTTTTAGGGTTTTAGCTCTGTTAATTTGGGCCTTACTTTCTCTGATTTTACTGATAAAATATACATCACTTCAAAAAAGTTGAGAAACATAGAAAAAACAAAAAAAATCTACCAGTGTAGCTAGTACTTCTGATCAAATTTCAATAATTATCGGCTTTAAAAAAGCTCCCGTTGCTTGCTGAAAAGTTACTTGAACATTAGGCTTCTATTATTTAAAGACTACTATAAACTAAACAACAATACTTTATAGGATTTTGTGTTTTTGCAGTGTGGTGTGTTCTTTGATCTTAACGATGTTCCTTAATATTCCGTAACAAACCTCTCAGAGGTCCTCAAAGGAGTTTCATTTATACTGAGATTAAATTACATGAGCTGAGCTCTAATGGTGATTGCATACTCTGGATTTTGTTTAAGCGTATCAGAGTAAAGGTGATCAAATACCTTAACTGGAAAACAACCTAGTGTTTTTCCTTCCACTGGACAATGAAGTACTTTGCTTTGTTTTAACAAAAATCTCCTTAAAACACACTGAAGCTTGTTGATGTCAAGTGACAAAATACATAAAGGTCCCGGAGGTGTGAATACTTTTGTAAGAAACCATATGCAGCTCGAACTGAACTCGATGACTTAACAGAAGGAAAAAAAGGGGCACGCAAGAATAAATAGAGATCAGATAACGGGCGAGCACACGAAGCTGACGACATGAGATGATGGTGGGAAACCACAGAAACATCACACTTGCTCATTTAAAATAGAGATAAGCCATGACGAGTGGTGAGAAAATGATGAAAAAAAAAGGTGTGAAGAGAAACGGTGAAACAGAAATTCCCCCTGAGCTAAGCTTTAATTCGCTCCTCTTGCCGCCGTGCTGGCGCTGCAGTATTTGTGTAGGTGTTCAACAGCTTTTATTGGCCAACTCCTCTCACAGACATCATCTTTCTGATGTGCATGTGTCCACGGTCACATCTGCAGCACTCATTACATATGAAACTTTTTCTTCACACTCCCCCGGCCCTTTTTTTGTTTTGTTGTACCTTGCAGGGTGAGCGCTGCACCCGCTCGCTCTCCCATCCCTTCACTCTCATCCCTTAATTCATCTTCCACCCCTGTGCTCTGCGCCTCATCCCTCCCACAGCCCACCATTTGCTCCGTCCAATTATAACTCAATCTACCGGTTCTTTTGCAGTCACCATGGCAACAGCGATGTTGGGCACAGGTTCTGATGTTGCCCCTGTCAGTGACCGTTTTGGCCAATCACCGCATTCTCCCAAAAACAAGCTAAACAGATGATGTTATATAGCTTGTGGTCATGTTTTAAATAGACATGTCTCTCTAATTATGATTCACTCACAAATTAATTATCCAGACCGTAGGAAGCAGGAAGGACAAATGGCTGAATACGAGATACTTGCAGGCTTTCGATGCTGCATCTATTAACATGAAATCATCACAGAGGAAAATATATGAGGCACAAACTTGAGATCAATGTTGGTCTTTCAAATCTCAGTGCAGCAGCTTGTAATGTATGTGTTCAGCCATGTGGGGGCAGTGTTAGCCTGCAGATGAACTGCAAAAAAAAAAGTAGGCAGCACCAGAAAACTAGTGCAAAGTCTGTGAAACTGAAGATGCAAGGAAACGGGGAGAAAGAGAGAGAGAGATGACGAGGAGGAAAAGATCCAGAAGCAAATCAGCAACTGTTTCAAAGTTGCATACGAGAAAGACGATGAAGTTTATCTGCAATGATAAAAAAGTGGATGAGTTTGAGGTGAGTGCTATGGAACAGGAAGGCCACCCAGATTTGCTTTAACTTTTAACATTTGTGCTCAAAGTCTTGGAACCAGACCTTGGTCTGTGAAGCGGCGCATCTCAAGAACCTCCTCTACGCTCGCCTCACCGACTGAGGGAACATATTATAGTGTTGCACACGACTTTTAGGCTGCAAGCGTCGAAGGGTCGCTTCACGTGTGCTTCAGTGCAAGCCTAGATGGCTGTGCGATCCAGATGTGGTTGTTGCCATGGCCAGGGAGGATATGCAGGGCTTTAAGCGTTACGTAAAAACAGGGGCGGGAGGGAGCGGGGATGTTATTCCCGGGTATCCGTATCCGGGTAGATGAGGATGAGGATGAGGAGGGCGAAAGTGGAATGGAAGGGTATAGCGAAGCCACTGCAATGCGATGAAACAAATAGTTTAAAAAAGTGTTATAATCCTTAAGAGAGAGGAAAAAAAGAGAATAAAAGCAGAGGAAGTGATGCGTCCAGGTGTGAGAAAGTGTATTCACTTGTTTACCCCACAAAGTGTGTGCGACTGTTTCCTTTTGGGAGCGACTCAGCGAGACACTATGAACTAGGAATTCCTCTTAGAATATAAACACTGTAAGGCAACTCTGGTTAAATCCTCTACATCAAATGTTTTCAACAGTAAAACATGGATACGTTCCTATTAAAGACTGGAAGTGAAACATTGATAACAATGTTCACGTTCGACCAGGTTCGTCAGGCTAGTTGAGAAAGACGATCAACCAAACAACAGACACACTTTCCTCACTGACTTCAGAGCTGAAGTCATCAGTGACCCTCTAGTCTCAAATGCTTCAAGCTCTTTCCAAAGCTTTTAATGTTTAAAAATACCCATGGGCGAAATTGTACACTCACTTATAGTGGCCTTTTTTCCTATAAAGGCTTTAAAACTGATTGTTAAACATAAATAAATCAGAGAAATCCCTGTCTAAACGTATGAGACCTTATTAACCTTCTTGTTTCCATCACAAACACACTTCTTGGTTAACTTTAAACCCAGAGCAGTCTGAAATAGAAACTGGTTTTAACTGTGTTTTCTAAATGCGTGTTGCGTTTTGGGGCTTAAATCTCTGCAGTAAGCGCTTCACCCGAACCTTCCAGACATCGAGTGACTTAGAGGAAACCCGTCCGACGATTCCCGGAGCATTCCTGCTGCCGGACGACGCCGTCTGAAACGGCCGAGGCTCAAACGAGGAGCGTCTGGTGACTTGTTGGTGTGTGAACTCGTGTGGGAGAGCTGAAGTTCCTCCTTGCAGCCACACACACCCTCATATAATCGGGGACCGCTGTTTCCATCTTTGAGTATTCTGTGTTATGTACGAGCATCACGGGGGAGATGTTTGCTGTGTTACCATGGCAACAGACGTGTTTGGCACTCACACATCATATCCGGTTCTGGATGATTGACGGTTTTGTTTTTTATTCCACACAAATACACGACACACACACACACACGCCTCGTGTAACACGCATGCGACACCTTCAGGAAATGATCCTCATCCTTCACCTTTCCACCCAGCGGCCTTCAATTCTGTTCATCAAAATGTTTTTGTTGTTTATTTTTTATTTTGAGCTCTAAAGATCTAGTTTTATGTACATTTTCAATATCAATTAGATATTTTTTGTTTAATAAAACACAAAACAAAGCACATTCACATGTTTGCTTCATGTAGCACGATGTTGCTTCGTGTCTAACTTCGTGTCGATTCACATTTTTATATTTACCTTAACTTAGACTAAAATTTCTATCTAACAAATGTATATTATACTTGAAATATGTCTAATTCTATCATGCCTTAAAAAAAAGGAAAAAGTCATGTCACGGTGTGACAAAGTGTTTTATTTCTAGGACTATCTGCAGCTGCTAAGAAACACACGTCAAACGGACGGATGCTGCGCAGTTTTCGCCTCCTCTGGAACACCGCCGTAGTTTTCTGGCATAAATCAGGACAAATTTATGCTGATGCCGACACCGAGTGTCAGTGTGCGCTCTGACTCATGCTCATTATCATTACACAACCATAAACACATATTTTTTATGGCATTATATTTGAGCTCAAGAGAGCTCAAATGTACTTTTGCATAAATCGGCAGATTTTGTTTCGTTTTGTTGTGTTTCGCTGGAAAAGTATTGATACGTTTTTAACATTTAGTCATGACACATTTACAAACTTTAATATCTTTCAAAGGGACCCTACAAATAATAAGTAATGCTTGATGTGGAATATAAACAAAATTGATACATCGTTTGACATTATTGTAGAAATTAAAACCTGTTAAAACTACCGTGATGTGTAGTAATATTCCCCACGTCTAATTTAATAATTTATATCTATGTTCCACTTTAATTATAGCTGCTCTCTCGTTTGGGATTTGCGTCTTTCAGATTTTTATTTCTACAGAATAGTTTTTTTTTTTTTTTGTGCTAATTCTCCAGCTCAGTGAGATTGAATATCAAGTGTCAGTATCAGTTTTCAAATCTTACACTTTAATGTAAGTATTATGTTTGAGGTTCTTGTTCTACTAGAAGGTGAACCATCAACTCATTGTCAAGCATTCTGCTACTACCAACAGGTGCTAACCCTGTCCTTTCTGCAGCTCCACAACATGATGCTGCCACCACCATGTTTCACAGTGCAGGCATTTTGTTAAGGGTGTTATTTTTCTGCAACTTATCGTATTGTGCATTCAGTAAATCATGCCTCATCCTGCTACAATCTACTCCAAAGGGACTTTCAGCTCACTTAAAAACAAAACCAACAATATTGCTACAAAATTTGTGGAGCGCAGACAAAAAAAGTTCTCTATTAAATCTGCTTTTCCTTCTACCTGGAGATCTCTGCGGCCTCTTCAAAAAAAACACGTTTGCTGCTTTTCTGATCTCTAATAAATACGTTCCTTGCCCTGCCTGCCAGCTTCGGTGGACAGACATGTTTTGTTAGGATTGCAGCTATAAAGACCTCTTTCATTTTTTAGATGGATTTAAAAGTGTTTTGTGAGATGGTGAAAGCTTGGGCTATTGTTTTATAACCTAACCTAACCTAAACCTTTCCATAACTATATTATTTACTTGTCTGCTGTGTTCCTTGGGCTTTTGCTCTAAGGCCTCAGAACTGCTGTACGCTGAGGTTAAACTACACTCACATTAAAAGGATTTCCTATTTATGTGATGTTTAAGGGCAGTTTGGAGTTTTTGTAGGGATTGAAGAGCAAATAAATATTTAAAAAATCCCTTTAACTTCATGAATATGCAATCCTACTACAACCCTAACACAGTAATTTGTGGTTGCAACATAAAAAAAACTTACGTCGCACTAAAAAATACTAAAATCTCTAATAACACAAATTATTATTAAATTGTCCTGTTTCAATAGTTGATGAAAATGCCAAAAAATGCTACAATAACACCTGTGCAATCTTGCAATCAAGAAGAGACCAAATGAGTAATTGGACACGCCACCACATGCAGTCCGGACACGTGGGGCGCGAAGCTCGCACACACTCACACAAAGAGGTGGCATTCATTCATTCAGCGTCCCTACAGCTGCAGAAAAAGGGATCAGATGAAGAAGCGTATAGTCGGAACGACACCCCTTCTTTCCTCTGCCAGTCCACTTCTCTATCACACCCATGAGTCCCCACAACACCATTGGTGCAAATGCAGCGAGGGCAAAAGGTCACGTGAAAGAGACCGGCCGGCAGAGTTTATGCACGAGTAACAAACCTAAAACTAAACTGGTGACGCTCTATAGTACAGCGTCTCCCAGTTTGAGAAAACACTTTTTTTTGCACACCCACACAAAACAATAAAACTTGCATTATATGAGTTATACACACACACCGACAAAATCCAGAATAAACCCACTTGGAGATAGCTGGCCATGGAGGCTGCTCACACCTCGTTTCACTATACAATTACTATTAAACAAACAGAAAGAATCTGCGGTGAGTAAGAGGAGCTTGTATAAACACCAAAAGTCTCACTTTAACATTAACTACAAGGTTACCTGTGTCTCAAGTGTTTTCCTGTAAAACATGTTTAAAACAAACCAAGAAAACAAAAAATAATAATAATAAAGACACAAAAAGGAAATAAATATCAATCAGTTTCAGGGAGACAACTTATAGACATATTACTTTATGCTTTTTTTTAATCAATGGTGCCCTATTCAATAACATAATTCAATGATTTGATCTAAACTTTTTTTTTCTTTTTTAGAAAAGCAAAGAAAATAATTAGGGGTAAGAGGCTTTAGCTGGCCTACATACAGTTCATCTTGCCCACCCGTCCATTTTTGTCTCTAAATGTTAATTTCTTGTGCAGCACGAATTGTCAACATTTTTCTTCCTCAGCTCTTTATTAAGAAATTAATTTAATCTAAAATTATCTTTTTTATTTTACTTTGCGAAACCCTGCTTCCACCCCTGCACAGTATCTTGTGTTAATCGTGAAGCACGACTGTCGCCACTCAGCCTAAAAAATTACAGCTTCGTCATGTCTGGAAATATAAGAGGAACCGTCCAGTATCTGCTAATCCTTGATAATGTAGAAGTTAATCCCTATAGAAAACATAAAACTGAGAAAAAAAACAGCACAGCATGCATGTCAGCGCAAACGTTCTCTTTTGCTTTTTTTCTAACCCTCACACACACTCGGAGAGGCTCACAGAGAAATTACCTTTAGTTAGCACACAAACAACAATTAAATTATTACCTCTTTAAATCAGAGTAAAATCAAACAACAGCTTTATCTGCATCTAAAAACGTTGCACTTTAGATTTAGTCCTAGTTTCTAATGTTCTGAATAACACAAAACACATTTTGCTGTACTGTAGTGATCCGGTAAGCTGTCAGGGGGTGATAGCAGATCCAACATTTAATTACTATTAACAGGAGAGTTGTATAAGAATGCATCAGTCATTGCATGTTTACGTTAACATAACTAATGTTCACTGTTTTTAATGTATTCTCAAAAATATATATATTTTAACTAAATGTTTTGGGCTTAAACAGATAGATCTGATCAGACAAAAATATTTTGGTTACCATTAAGGTTCCTAAATTGTAGTTTCAAATCTTTGTGATAAGGTCTCTCCCCTCTTCTTCTGTCACGCTATCGCTGTGCACTGCCAGTAAGCTGGCTCAAGCTCTAAAACTTCCCTTAAAAGGGAGAGAAATTTTTCGGTATGAAAATATGCTGTGGACATTAAAGGTGCGTTAAACACTACAGGCAGAAAACTACAAATGACATGTCTGTGTACAGGCTGAGTGCCGGCACTTTCCTGAGTCGATGTACCAACTACTTCTTCAGCTGATATAAGCTTGTTATATTTGTGATACTCTACAAAAGGAAAAATGAATAGTAATCTCCACATTGCACTTTAACAAATCGCTTTTTTTTCTTTTTAATGCCTCAAGTGTACAACAATTCAATTAATCTAAATAAACATAAGAGATAACAAAAATATTACTGCAACAAGCAATAATTGTAACATCAACAGCAAACAAATTTGATAATTTTTGTTTGGAAATAAATGTGTTTATTAAAATACTTATCTCAATAAAGTGAAACTCAATGTCTAATCTGAGGAATGATAAATTAAGAAAAGCACAGCATGATGGTACTGGGCTGTATTTTATGATAATAATGAAAACAAATATATACTCGGTAGAAGCGTTTTGACGTTGGAGCTTCAAGACAATTCCTGATCCTTGTGTGAGAGTGTGTGTGTGTATGAAAGTGGTGAGCAAAAAACAAAACAGGGAACAACATTCACGTAGCAAAATCTCTCAATAAGCCAAATAAATTTTTATGTACCTCTGGCTCAATTTCTGAAGATGTATTTTTTTTCCTTTTGTATTTGTTGCTCATAACTAATCTGCTGTTAGTTATACTAAACATTACTAACTGAAAATAATAATGATTGAAACAACATTTCAATCATCTGTTTGAATGTAGGAAAGTTAAAGTCACTACAAGTAGAATCTTTGCAATGTGAGATAAAATCCAAACATCTGTTTGAAGGTGATAAAAATGAAATATAATAAAAAAAACACCTAATATAATTAGTATTTTAAAAACTAATTGAAAGATAAAATTAAATTCCTCAAAAAACATTCTAAAAGCAGGAGTAATAAATTTAGCTCATTCAGTGTTTGCGATATAAATTTCAGATAAATAGTATAAGTGTAATTTCAGTTTTTGTAATGTTTTATGTATTTTATTTATTTTCCACTTGTTGTAAATAAAAAAATGATAATATACATTTACATATATGTTTAATTATGTTATGGTTTTTTAATACCTTTCCTTTTTCTTATATTAATTTATGCTTTAAAAATTTGTTAGATAGTTTCCTAGGATGCACAAATATTCTCTGAATCCTTTTCTCCTGCATGATATAAAGGTTTCTCCCCCCTTCATTTTCATCTCACACACATCTGTACATGCTCTCACCTGTGCCGGGTCGTCCCATGATGATGTCCTTTCGCGGGGCGGGGTGCAAACTTTCAGCTGGTAGGATCAAAGGGAGCAGAGCGGTGGGAGACGGGTGACAGGGAACCGGCTGCTGGACCTCCCCACCAAATCCGCTGCACTTGCCGTCTTCAGCTTCTCCAGAGCCGTCTGCGCTTTTCTGAGCAGAAGCTGTCACTGTGCTGACAGTGACGGAGAGGGCATGGATGGGGGCAGCGGTCGGGTCGGTGGAAGGTATTGAGGAAGCTGTTGGGGAAACAAGTACCAGAGTTTGGGCTGGGCTACGCAAGAAGACAGTACCGTTGGGCACTGTGGCTGCAGCGGCATTTATTGGGACAGGAACCTGGAGGCCTGCGATGGGTTGAGGGGTAAGGGGGGTTAAAGCACTGTCCTTAGTTGGGGTGTTATCTACAGCTGCCTCGTTTCTGCCTCCTCCTCTCTCCAGGGGAGACTCCGTGAACTTCACTAGGGGGACTTCAGGGTTTCGAACAATTACAGGGGAATCCCGCAACGTCTGCTGTGGCATGGGGACCACTCGCCGGGGCCCTCCGTCGGTGGAGAGAGGAGAAGGGGGGGTTGCAGACACCAGCAGAGGAGGAGGAGAGGCAGCAGCAGATGATGGGGGCCTGCTAGAGGAAGGTGTGTTCAGTCCTTTAAATTGGGAGAGGGTGGGTGTATGTGTGCGGGATTGTGATGCTGGTGTTTGAGGAGAAAGCACTCTGAAAGAGTTGTTTATGTCTCCCAGCTCTAGCTCTGTTTTGGGTGTATAATCATGGTGGTGTGCGGGTAGTGGAGGTAGAGGGGGCGCATCTGATTTTCTCTTGCTGGGGCTCATGGGGACCGTAAACGTCAAGTTACTGGGGAAGTAAGGCTGGATGCCTGAAACATGTCTCTCCCTTTCACTTGCTCCTGTTAGGGTTGTTGGTTTACTACCCCCTCCCCCTCCTGTACCACTGGGCTGCCGGTGTCGCCTGTGTTGTAAGACTGGGGATGCAGTAATAGGGGAGAAGGTAGCCGGCCTGAAACCAAACAGTGGAGAGGGCGAGGGAGAGGGGGCAGGGGAGAAGGGAGACTGATTGGATATAGGGGAAAAGGAGGGAGTTCCGGAGCGGGAGCTTCCTAATGACACAAGCATGGTGGCAGCCTCACATTCATCCAAGTCAAACCTTGATGACAGTTCATGAGGGAGGAGGGAAGGAAGGACCAAGTGTGGTCTGGAGTCTCCTCTGCTGCTGGTCTCACTGCTCTCTCTTGAGGTGTCATCCCACTCAAACTCACTGCTTGCCCTCCCCCGAAGGTCCGATGGGGTCACCGTCCCTGAGCTGCTGCCTCCCCCTCCCTTCTCTCCCCCTGCTGCCTCCATTTCTTTGGTTTTCATGGACAAGTGTCTGGAGCAGTATCCACGACGCTGAGACTCCTTCATGCAACCCTCCCTAGAACACAACCTTCTCCACTGCTTTCCATTAAACTTCTTACGGATGCCATTGGGAGTGCATACAACGTCGCCCTTTTTATATTTCTGCTGGGCCAGTGACAGAGGAGTTCTGGAACGGGAGGAGGCTGGTGAGGAGCCCACACCAGAAGTGGGTGTAGGGGTCTGGGTGGGAGTGGTCTTGGTTGGAGGTAGGTTTGGAGTGGTGTTGCTTATTTCAGTGGTCAGTAAGGCTGGGGGTGGGGTTGGCAGAGGACTTGTTATTGTAGGGAGATGAGGTGGTCCTACACCCCTCAGCATTGAGAAATGAGTAGAAGAAGGAGAAAAACTACTAGGCTTGGAGACAATGTTTCTGTACTGGGAGATTCCAGTACTTGGTTTTGGACCAACTAAATGACCCAAGTTAAGATGAGACACCTCAACGTCTTCCAGTGGAGTGCTAGGCTGCTTCTGTCTTTCTCTGCCAGACAAGTTGCTTTCACATCCACGAGTTGTGATGGCAACCAAACTGGAGCTTACAGTGGAGGTACTGGCAGGCGAATGCACTTTGCCAGAGGTGCGCCCTCCTCCCGCCGTCTCATGTGAAACTCCAGGGCCCACCCGTGCTCCACCTCCCAGCACCCCCATTCCGATACTTAACTGGCAGACTTCTCTTTCTACCTCCATCTCCTCCCGCCGCTCCCTCTCCTCCCTCTCCCTCTCGAGCTCTCTCTCCTTTGCTCTCCCACCGTCTAACTGGGAGACCTCCCACGGAGGGATGAGTAATCTCAGGCTCTGTCGGGACACCCAGACAACCCTGCCTTTCTCTTTCTCCCCAACCAACTCCCCACCCACTGTTTCCCTGTCTTCATTCAGGAGCACCTGGTAAGGAAACGAGACACCAGGGTGGGGGTCCACCTGAACAACAACGCCCTCTCTGTACATAAGAGGAATGCTTTCCTCTTCCCCAAATGGCACACACACTCTAGTCCCAACAGCCACGGGGGAAATGCCAGGAGGAGGTGTGTCTAAGATGAAGTCTACAGCACTCTCAGCCTCTATAGAGGGTGTCACCATGGTCCCACCACAAAAGGGGTATTTAATGAGGGCTTCTTCCACTTGGAGCTGAACTTCAACACTACCTCCGCTTACCCTACGCACCACCCCTGGTCTAAACAACGGAGATTGTATTCGGGATTCAGTACCACTCGCAATCTTGATCTCACTTTCCATTTTCCTTTTTAGTCGGCGAACCAGAACTCTCTGGTTTTTCATGCCTTTAGCCAAAGCTTCAGCTAAACCCTCCGAAAGACTGACCTCTTTCAGATGTGAGTTTTGGTCAGCAGAAGGTATGTTGAGATTAGCATTTGGTCCCGTTGCCTCTATCACATCCAGGTCAGAAGAGTGCTCGCTAGCTGTGTCTGTAGAGGAAGAGCGAGCCGAGTTAGGGGCCCCCTCAATTTCATTTTCTCCAGTTAGTGAGTCTTTTTCCTTGGAATGTGACGTCCTGAGGGTTTCATCCTTCACTAAGACAAAATGGTTCGGTTCTGTAGCTTTACTGTCTACTGTTAACACTGATGGCTGATTACCTGAGCAATTATTACTTCGGCTGTTAATACTATTTATATAGATACTATGGCTTCCAGCACAACTATTACTACTGCTAGTTATACTTGTAATACCAGCTGTAGTGTTACTGGAAGTACTGCTATTTCTGCTCATATTAGTGCCTATATTAATGATGTTAGTGATATTGTTACTATTACTAAAAATAATATTCGGAGTATTTACACTTTCACTGTTTTTGCTGATGAGATTGCAGTAACTGTTAGATATGAGAGCAGGGCTGGAGGTAGGAATATTGTTTGTGAAGCTTGCATTGTTTGCAAAGTGCTCATACATGTATTTCTTCTTGGGTACGCGGGCTTTGAACGTGGCCGTCTTCCTACTGGAAACTGAGCCTACACTGGGACTGTGATTGGTGGCTTTTGGGGGTGCTATGGAGAGTGGTGCTGGGGCAGAGGTAGGCAATATTGGAGAATCAATGGGTGGGGTACTGTTTCCATTTGTCCTCAACATTGTTTCCTTTTCTGTCTTTTCCTCTGCCTTCTTTCCATCAATTGACTCCAACACAACAGGTTTCAAACCCTCATTAGACCGTTGCACTTTAGTCTTTAGAACATTAGAATTACTGTTAGTGATTGGTTCATCATCTGAGTTGGTATCTGTGGGTGTTGTGGCGTATTTGCGTTTGCAAGGAGTGCTTGGTATGTGCTGTGTGGTTCTGACGAGCGTCGCCTTTTTCACTCTTTTGGAGTCTTTCTCTTTTAAAGGATGAGAACCAACTCTTTTTTTCCCCCCTCTGCCTCTTGTTAAAGGCGGAGAACGCCGTCTGTTTGTCTTTAACGGTCCCATCTCTTGCTCTTAGTACACAATGTAATACTTGACTTTTGTATTTATAAGGCACTCCTTTTATTTATTTTTTCCTCTTCTTTTACTCTTATGTGCTCTTTCCGATCATCTGCTTTCCACAATGATATCTGGAAAAGAGAAGGGAGATGAGGCACACATTTTTAATAGTTTTCATAGCCAGAAATTGCAAAGGACGAATTTTACAACATACATGGAAGTAAGAAACAATGACTGCACTTCTCACTCTGGCACAGTATCTTGGTACGCTTTTAACGGGAATACCCTCCCTTCCCACCCTGATTCATTCTGAAGTTCATGCAAACAAGTTGCAGTGTGCTTGCAAAACATTAAACCTGAACTCCAGTGTTACTATTAGAACCAACCCCACAAAGCTTTTTCATAAAGAAAATATTGTTTCAAAACATTTAGCTTTATTCAAAAATTGTAAGAGATGTTATGAAAACAACATGATATGTCTCCAAAAAGAGAACTCATTGAGAAGCTGTTTTACTTTAAGCCATTTTTACCATCCCCGTATATTTATATGCTTTCAATAGACTTTGCATCATGTAAGGAGGAAATAAATACTGGTAAAGACGCGCCGCTGTGTTAACAAAGTAAACTAAGGAAGATTTCTTGACAGTACTACATTAGGAAGAAGCACTTTTAAAGCATCTATTTGGTTTGAGTTACAAATTAGGTTTTATGAAGTATTCAGATGATTTGAAATTCTAAAAATGTTGGTTAATGTAACAATGAAGACAATAAATACTGAAATACTGTTGCTGGAAAAAGAAACAATTTCAATAACTAAGTGGGAAACAAAGATGCCAATAACAAAATTAAAGTTGGGGTTTTAAGGTAATAAAACAAACAATATGTGAGGCTTAACCGACAGTGGGTGGGGAACTTGGATAGAGGATTTGCCTTATTTTCTGGTTTTACTTTAACATATTAGCATTTGTAAACAGCGCTAAATATATATGTGAACATCACTATATTGCAAGCTCTTAATTCTTAAGGAAACTTGTCTTTTTTTTCTAACCATCTCAGAAAAATAACTAAATCTCATTAGTTGTAAGTAAAGTTTTGCCACATATTTATTAGCTTTTAAGTTTTGTATTCAATCATATTCAAACTTTAAGTAGTTAAAACAGTATTATATAGTTATCAAAATCGTCCGATACAGAAAAAATATATCACGCACTTATAATCTTAAAAACATAGTTTCATTAAAAAACATTCCAATTGATTCTGCATTTTTGTTAAAGGACTAACTTATTTGTGGTGTCTTAAGAGATTTACCAGTCTACATAATTAGTTCAATTTTATTGATGTCGAAGAATAGGGATATATTTGGATTATATCACGCAGCACATATTTTTTTACAAGTTAAGACCACTATGACTGGCTAATGACGAGCTGATAACACAACAGAAGTTTTTATTTGCTTTATAGCTTCTCATTTTGCTGTTTACAAAGAATATAAGTGCTAATACTGATCAAATCTGACGAGGACTTTTCTTCACTTAACAAAGATGGATTAAAACTAGAGTTTTAATCTAGTTTACTTATGTGTTTACAGCAATATCTTCTATAAAAAATGTTGTTGAGAGGTTGTTTTTTTTCTACTATCATCTGTTGAGGAAGCAGCATCAGAGCTAGGGAACTATAAAGACTCAACAACCTGATAAAGAAGTCTGATTCTGTTCTGGGAATGATTATGGAACCACCGCAGGTGACGGTGCAAGGCACGACTCTTCATAAAATCTAAAAATATATGTGGACAACCCTGAGCACCCCGTTCATAGGATTGAAACAGTGACTTAAGGAAGGAGCTGCTGTAATACAGACTGCTACAGGAGGTCCTTCCTGCCCAAAGCCATCCGCAGCTACAGAAACTAGAAATATTTTTGGATAATAGAGTTAAAAACATTCGATTTCCCTTCAGGAATACCAACGTAGGTTAAAATAAACAATTTATATTAGAGATAATGATATACAGGAAAAAAACTTTTATAAACACAGGAAAAGTATGATTTTTACAAGTTTAAATGTGTCGTTTTCGGCTGATTCCTCCACTACCGCGGACATTTGACAGCAAAAGCGTTGCACGATCAAACGCAACGCTTTGTGATCAGAGAGAAAGAAGCTGCATTTGTTTTGACTTCCAGTCGAAACAAAATAGCTGCCGGTGGCCTGGGTGAGGTCACAACCGCAGCAGGGTGGAAGAAAGAGAGGAACCCACGGCTGTTTGATCAGACAGGCTGTTTACACAGGAACAGCCTGTCAGTGGGAATTTCCAGAGTCATTCTAGCACTCGAAGGCTCCCTCTCACTTCTTTTTCAAGGTCTCGGTTTTTCGTAGTCGCCTTTTGTCAGTGTCACAACGATACTCTTAACGCTCTCTCTGTTTCCAGCACACACACACACACACACACACACACACACACACACACACACACACACACACACACACACACACACACACACACACACAATACAATTGGAATAATCTGCCTTGGTAAAATAGGCCCAAAATGAGAGAAATTAAAAGCCTGGCGGAGGATCAGGCACACTCACTGATGCAAGATTACAGGCTTAATACAATGACACACACACATTCACACTCACAGCGCGTCGCACGGTTGTGCACAAGTGTTCCCCTCGATTAGGCTCAGCGACTCACCCACAAGTGCAAATGCGTGATTTCCGATAAATGCAGATATAAACCTTTGCCCACTGATTCATACTGTCTACGCAGACCCGCTTCCTGTCATTGAAAAAGTTAGTCTCTCTCTTTCAGACACACACAAGGTGACCTCAATCATAACTGTATAACAACAACATAAACCAGTAACCAGTTGGCGCTTCCTGCCATACAAAAACAAAAAAAGACTTCATGTCTTACCCTGGAAAAAAAAAAAAGACTAATCAAGAACAAGAGTCGTTCGTAGGCTCGTCACCGTCTCGCAGTATAAACACTCTACCTTCACTCATGCACTCATAACGCTGGCTTTTAATTCATTCATATGAATTCCCGTGTTTAGTCCTGTAGATGTTTTTTTTTTTTTTTAAGATTTGAAACAACCCAGCTCACCTGTAAATTATCATTTAATGATTTGAAACAAAGAAGTTCCCCCTATTTCTGTTTCATAAGTGGATTCATGTTCGTGTTCATCAATGGCATATTTTAACCTATTGCAACAAATCAGACATGGATTAGGAACATATGTTTTGATGCATAAATTCTGATAATTGCTTCATTTTCTGTTATATTTCAACCTCAGAGCTCGTGTTTTCTCTTTTATATGTTATGATTCTTAGGAAAACATAATTGAGATTGGAAAAATATTTTAATTGGTCGAGCTTCACAGAAAACTGGAAGCATAAGTTTTCCAACATATAGGTCGGTCCTATACCTAACTTTACAAACCAACCATTGTAGTGATGTTTTAAACAGACGAAAAGCTTTAAAAACACAAACATACAATATACTTGTGCATAACAACGATAAGTGCATCACAAATCTTTAAATTAAAAGAAAACATGCAAGTTTATGTTATGATTTGTAGTTTATGTTATGATTTGTAGTTTATATTATGATTTGTAGTTTATGTTATGATTTGTAGTTTATGTTATGATTTGTAGTTTATGTTATGATTTGTAGTTTTCCAAGCCACATGTCCGACTGAGTGTTGCGCTAAATGACTGGGGAGGACCTGATCTTAGCACAGAAAAATGTGTTTGGTCATGCTCGTGGCCATCCCAGCATGTTGTAGTGTAGACTTTTGGTGATAAGCCAGTGGAAGGCGACTGCGTGTGCTTTAAATCTGAAACTACGAAGTTTCAGATTTATTCAGGATAATTTAAATTTGATGATATACAAATAAGCAAGTCCAGAATCCAGACTAGCTGCTAAAAGGCATAAAATGTTAGTCAAAATTGTTGAAGAAAAAGTAGTTTTGTTTTTTTCCTCTGAGCTAAACATGAATGCAGGAGAGAGAAATTCAGATATTCCAGTCGATATTACAGCCAGTTATGAGTAAAGTTGCTGCTGCTCTGGTATAAAGCAAAACTGTAAAACCTCACACAGATGAGCAGGATCACCATGCCGCTGAACCGGCTCATCTTTAAAGGGGAAAAAAGTTGTCTGTTTCACCCAATAAACACGGAGGGATGAGGCCACCCTCCTTGTAATGTAAGCCCCCCGTCAGCAGCAAAACCAAACTTTACACACACACTAAATGCCCTCGCTGGAATTTACAGTGCAGTCTTGCATCTGCTGTTAAACTCTCCCTCAGACCAATATATTACCACACACTTATTTTACCATGTAAACAATCCTCCCACACTTAAATAAGTCGTAATGTAACTCGGGGTGTCGTGCAAAAAGGTGTCCGACACAGCCGTGTTCGGATTGCGTCTGCCTTGTGCAGGGCTCCATTTGCACCCCGTGTCGACGGGGATATATTTATATGTCGGCACCATGCGGCTCATCTCTCCTGAAACATTTTATGGGCGTCTGTCCGGACGTCGGGCTGCAGTGATGAAGAAGAGAGAATGTTGGTGAAGAGGGAGGAAGGACGAGCGTGATGGTGCAGCCTGTCGCAGCCCTCGCAGTCGTTGGCGTGGCAGGGCGGCTTTGCCCTTAACTGGGTCACCGGGGAACGCACGATGACATGGGAAACAGCAAAATAAAAATTAAATAATAAAGCAGGCATGCTCTCTCTTCTCACACACGGCCTTGTTTTTAAGTTTGTGCATGAGGGAGGGAGGCGAATGCACGGACATGAATGGAGGAATTTGGAGTTGAGGTGTTTTTAGGGTGAGCTGTTTGTGTGCGTGAGTGTTTGTGTCGACACGCATGAATGCAAGTGAAAGGTAGAGGTGTTTAGTAGATTCGGTGCAGACAGCGAATAACATTGTAATGAATAACATAAAGACATGCACCTATCAGGCTTGTTCCTCCCCCCCCTTCAGACACTTGTAAGGTCTAGGACACATGAAAGATAAACAAATGTGGCGTTTATGCAGCAAAACAGATCGAATAGCTGATTAAGAGAAATAAGCACATAATTGAAATTACCTGATCAGGAGAAAAATACAAATGGTTCCGATGTCTAGGGTATTGATCGGTGCATCTTTAATAAAATAAGCTTTAAGAAGGTCAGGCAGGTGGAGAAGAGAGTTTTTGCTGCAGAAATCAGTGGATGACTCTTCTTGTTTGGGACCAAATGGCAGAAATAGAACAACACCAACATCAGGAGGACAGATGAGGACAGATGAGGACAGATGCAAAACAAAACGTCGAGAAAAACACGAACAAGCATCCAGTGACTTGAAATATCCTCCCTGGCTTCCCTCTGTTACAGAGGGAGCTTTGCTGTGCAGGATGTTTATCCTAAAACAACAACAACAACACAATCGGCTTGATTATCTGCAAACTCCTCCTCATGCAAACGTTGGCTGGTCGTAGTAGAGTCGTAGTACAGCAACAGCGGAACCACCACCTTCTATGTCGTTACTATTACTCTGTTTGTGTTTGGACCGCGGCGCTGCAAATAGGTCCCGTGTTTGTTTTGCACTACGCTACGTGAAACAGACATAAAAGTCCTCTTGAATCTATCGTCGACCGTTCAACGCGGGGTGTTTGGTGTGGGAGGGTTGAGGGGACATTTGAGAAAGTTTTCAGGCTCACACTCCTGCCGGTTTTGTTCGGTGCTCGTTTTTTTTTCCCACCTCCGCCTCGGAAGCCGAAGTCGCTCCGCTCCAGTTGGACGGTTGGAGAACGTTCGACGACCGTTGCCGTTTTTTTTACGTTCTCGTCTCGCGCCGAAGTCGCTCCGCTCCAGTTGGACGGTTGGAGAACATTCGACGACCGTTACCGTTTTTTTTTACGTTCTCGTCTCGCGCCGAAGTCGCTCCGCTCCAGTTGGACGGTTGGAGAACGTTCGACGACAGTTACCGTTTTTTTTTTACGTTCTCGTCTCGCGCCGAAGTCGCTCCGCTCCAGTTGGACGGTTGGAGAACATTCGACGACCGTTACCGTTTTTTTTTACGTTCTCGTCTCGCGCCGAAGTCGCTCCGCTCCAGTTGGACTGTTGGAGAACGTTCGACGACAGTTACCGTTTTTTTTTTACGTTCTCGTCTCGCGCCGAAGTCGCTCCGCTCCAGTTGGACTGTTGGAGAACGTTCGACGACAGTTACCGTTTTTTTTTTACGTTCTCGTCTCGCGCCGAAGTCGCTCCGCTCCAGTTGGACGGTTGGGGAACGTTCGACGACAGTTGCCGTCTTTTACGTTCTCGTCTCGCGCCAAGTCCTCCAAATATAGACATAGATGTATAGAGAAAAGGCTTCGCTGCTAACTTAGATTCAACTTACCTTTTTTTCTCCTTCTGCCACGGAGAGATTTACGGTCCTATTTTCCCGGTGTGGAGGCTGGTTCAACTCCCTGTAACATCTTTCTGCTGTCGGCTTTCAATACTTCGCGTTTCACTTTTCCTTCACAAAACATGTCTTTTCCCCCTCCGCAGGAACTCAAACAGGGAAAAAAAAAAAAAACTATCGCTCTCCATTTCCACTAGTCACAAAATGGTGAATGAACCACTAACAGCTGGGGGAACCGGCCAATGACAGCGCGAGGATAGTTACAGTAGCCAATCAGCGCGGGCGCTGCGGCGCAGTGGGCGTGGTATGCTGTCAGACTCTTATTGACGGACAGGGCGTTCCAGCCAATGGGAGCGAGGATGCCGAGCGAAAACCGGCGTCCTGTCCCAAACTTTACAGTATCCAATGAGAGCTTTGGGAACCATAGGAACAGCATGAGGGAGGGCAGAGGGGAGGGACCACGTGACTGTCAGCCAATAGAAACGCACAAATGTCCCCTCCTTCTCCTCCTCTTCTCTTGAGGAGTATGTTTACCATAATTGACAGTATTAGTACTATCCTCGAGTAGATCCGTGATAACACATCAACCGCTACCAGTTGTTGCAGAAAGGATCCAAACAACCCAACTGCGCAGAAAAAAGACAAATATTATCCATTATCCTTTTAGCAAAGAAGTATATATGAAAATGACAACAAAAAAAAGAACACTGAGCCACACTTTTTGTCCGGGTAGTTTTTTGTACCCGATTTTCACTTTTTGTGGCGCAGCCGATCACCCACTACAAAATCCCGTCTTCCTTTTTCTCTCAGCAACAGCCGCGCACTTTCACTGCCATCATCCAATCACGCCAAGCCACGCCCACTCCATTGGAAATGATAGGAAGCCGTCCCGGCTGACGTCAGTTCCTCGGTAGGCGATTGGACGGCCGGGGAACGTCTCCGGACCAATGGGCGCACGTTGAGGTGATGTCACCACGAGTGTTGCCACCAGCTGGACCTAGGGGGCGTGGCCTGTAGTAAACTACCGCTAACATTGTTTCCGTGCAGACAGAGAAGATGAATCTACGTTGTAAAGGTTGTACGACACGTGAAATGGACATCCCTGCACCCGCGAAGTTTTACGTGCGCTAAATGTTTGTGACCACCAGCCTCTGCGGAAGCAACGTGAAAAAAAAATGACGCTGCTTTTCAGGAGATGCGTCCATTATGGCAAACATTACATAATCGCTGGCAAAGTGTGTGCAGCAGAAAATCCGTTTCCTGCTGAGGCAGACAACCAGACCTTGAGGGGGTGAACAGCGCCCCCTGCTGGTGGACCCGAAAGCGAAAAAAGCTTCTGATTGGTTGGTGCCACTGTATGTTTTGCATGCCTCTTTCCACGGTGCTCTCCTGCATCTGTGAGTGCGTGTGTGCACAGAGACAGAAGAGCTGGGAAATTACTCTAACGTGGGTTTCGAGTGACATCTAGCGGTCACGGTCGTGTAGCGCAACGGAATCAGAATCAGGCTTTGTTGGCCAAGTTTGCTCACACATGCAAGGAATTTGTTTTTGGTTACACAGATGCTTGCAGTGCACGAAAAATACAGTAAAGAAATATTTGTAACATTTAACATGTGTAATTTAGATATTTTTTAAAAAGTGCATTATAAAAACTATAGAAGTTATAAAAATATATAAATAAATTGTTCAATTGTTCATGAGAATAATGGAAGTATGAAAAAAGCTTCTCTGTAGCTGGTCGTACGGGTCTTCATGTGGCTGAAGCGTCGGCCTGATGGAAGGCACAGAAACAGGTGACGGCCAGGGTGAGACGGGTCAGTGATGATTTTCTCTGCACGCTTCCTGGTTCTGGAGGCCTGCAGGTCCAGCAGTGCGGGCAGCTTTACACCGAACAGAGGACAAATAAAAGATCTCATCAGAAGGTTTCAACATTTGGAAGAAGCTTACAATTGCTTTGAAGTTTGAAATAGTTATTTCTTCACAGTAAAATACATTATTTATTGATTAAATCAACACGTCACCATAACGTTATCATGATCTCTCTTCTGCACTCCTTGGTCTTCATGATGATTTTTATTCTCCAACCTCTGAGGCCTTCAAGAGATTAAACTACACACAGGTTTACGGTTCATCGTCTGTAAAATAAAAGAATAAATAAAAATCGAATCACAGTGTTGTTAAAAAAACAACCACATTTATATTATCAGTAGTTTTTATGCTTAAATGTTGGATCTCATCAAGCTAATTTAGACATCAAATCATTTAGCATATTTGCTCTATGACAACCTGCCTTACATTTGTTTATTTTGTTTAAAAATAAATAAATCAGGTGCACTCACACATTCGTGTACTGTATGTATATACAGTCCTACTTTATTTTCCTCTGAAGTTTCTATATTTAGCCTAAGTCTGTTTTTGCACAAATTCTTGGCTGATAAAGTTCAATTTGGATTGTTAGTCAGTGATAATCTGATAAATACAAAGAGCATTTTTTCCCTGATATTTTATTTATCAAGTAATAAATGCAGTCCAAACCACCATTACCCCGTAACTGCATCCCCAAAACCTGAATAAACCGAAATAAAAGTCCGTTTTATATTAGATTTCTGTAATTACACTCGTCTATTCGTGTAACCCAAGAGCGATAGCTTCTATACTTTTGTGGGAGGAAGCTGGAATACCAAGAGAGAACCCTCACACGTAGAAAGACACCAGGCAGCAATAGAAGAATGAACAATAAAATAATTACTCCAAAAGAGCGTTTATCACTCATGACTCGGCAATGTCAACAATTGTCTTGTGGAAAACGTTGAATGACAACATGCGTCCATTAGTTTGCGTTTAAGACTGATTGCAATTGTTGATCATTTGATATGTCCCTTGCCTCAGGTTCTCTTTGTCTTATACTAGATCTTTGTTTTTAATTAGAAGCGTTAAGTGTGTCAAACACATCCACACAGCTGAATGATTTTCCTGTTCTGCCATCACTTCCCTTCTGCTCTGCATAATATCCTAGTAATGTTCATCCAATTTCATTGTTGTAATGTGCACTGAGCTTACATTCACTCCCCCTTGCCGCTGCCCACGTTATCTATGATGCCTCCCTCGGAAATACAGCGAAAGGATTTTCCATGAGCCTTCAACCAAAACATGCAGTTCATTTTTTTTTTTTTTTCATTTTGAATCTAGAAACCCAGATATGTCCACAAAGGTCGAACTACATGTTTTTTTTATTTTTCCAGATGTGTTGTTTGCTTCAAGAGTTCATTGATGTTTAAATAAATAAATGAATATATATTGTTTTTACACTCAACAGATGATCGATCTGTTCTGGGATCAGTTTAAAGAGGGTTTTGTGTCGTTTGCATTGAAGCTTTTCCTCATTTTTGTCCGATCCTAGCTCAGGTCAACTTTAAATAAATGGTTTAAAAACATCATTTTCTAAGCATGTACTGTTTTGCTGTTTTGAATGAAACTGATTCAGCTGTTTATTGGTACCACAAGCAGTTTTTTACAAATTAAACCCAATATCGCTGTTGTTCGAGAAAGCTGCCTTTGGGTCAAGGTTTGAAAGGTAAAGATTTATTTATTAAATTGGCAGCAAATAATTTTTTAATAACTCTGAGAAAAATACTTCCTTAACAAGCCGGTTAATGCTGGAGCTCAAATCTATTGAGCACGCCTGATCTTTCACATTATGTTGCTGTGCTGTTTTTTCTATGAAAAACAGCAAAGAGACTGAAAACTTGCTCAAAGCTTCAGTCCTAGTCCTTGAAGAGTGGTATCGTTTCAAGTGTGTGACATGCTAGTCTGCACAAGCCAAACGGCTCCATTACTCTGAGATGCCCTGACAGGCGTCATATTTGACCCCTAACTGGAGGTCATAGTTGTGTTGAAGGATTCTGATTGGCTGATACAGACACTGACCCTCTATGCGTTTGCCATGTTTGATGAAAAGCTCAGCTGTGTGTTTGTGTGCATTCGTGTCTTAAACCAGAAAAAACATTAGTTTTCAAGTCTTGGTTACAGCTTTTTTATATTTATTTTTCGTCTAGATTTAACCGAATACGTTTCCGCTGTAACTCTGGCTATAATTTTAGTTATATTCTCCTGTAACAGGGCCAACCTTTACCTTGGTTTCCAGTCATCTGCAGCTTCCATTAGGCTAGCTCCACCCATTTTCCCATCAGCAGTTTCAGCACTTTCTCACGTTTGTTTGTCGTTTTCTCTGCAGGCCGTGTGACAAACGGCAAGTTGACGTTGTTGGGCAAAAAAACTTTGTTCTCTGTTTTTACCTGTTTTGCTCTGTTGTCAAAATCAGTCACTGTCCGTGTGGTTTTACAGAGAAACCTTCACAGTGTAAACTTTGGCTTGATTTACAGCAGAACTCACAAAAACTAAAGGGGGATCTGTCACAGGAATCAGGTAAATGTGTTACATCATTTAATTCGTGAAGAAAATAAATATCCAACCACTCCGTATAGAATAAGTTGGTTTTTAGCAACAGAAATTTAATCAGAATTTCACACAACTAAGAAATAAAAAGAATTATTCAGATAAATAGACCTGTAGACAAAGATTCTACAAAATAATTATAGGTTAGGTTTAAGTTAGCAAATCAAATTAAATAATTAAATGTCCAAATAATCCCGTTCTCTTTCAATAAAAATAATGTCAGCAAAGGAGTCTCATATCCTTAAAAAACCAAAACAAAGTCCTTCAAGCATTTTTCCGTTTCAATCCAAAGTCCAAAATCCAAACGTCAAACCCCCCCAAAACAAGATGAGTAAAGAAGAGAGTGGTACCACCAAAATCCCCCAAAAGAAAAAGAAAGTCCAGATCTCACCGGGAGCGTCTTTCTTTTCCCTCAGTGGTGTCCTCTTGCACCGGGCGGCGTTTCCTGGGTGCAACCCCCGATCCAGTTTCTACATGTACCATCTCTCGCGCTGAGTCGAACTTTGCCTGCTGTTTTCTGTGTTGGAAAGTTCTCACATTGATCACTGAAATTTAAGACATCAGAAACCTCTTATGCTCCATCAAATGTCGGGAACTCCATGTGCACAGGGGGCTTAGCATAAATCACAGGTGTTCTGCTTGACGAAGGAATGGTCAGGTGGGAGATGGATGCCGGGAAGTCGACTATGTTTGTTGATGGCGTGACAGGAAACGTCCCTGGGGGGATACGAGCAGTAGTTTGATCTGTCCTTTGAAAGTGTGAAGGTCCGAGGCTTCCATGTAGCACTCCTTGTACAGGTAGGGCTAAAGGTGGAGATGATGTTTCAGGGAAAGTATGTCACATAGTGGAAAAAGGCTGATCAGCTGGGACGGGGAGTCTGACTTGGAATGATCTGACACTATCAAAAGAATCAATAGCTGTAGAGAGTCTAGCACGCTTCCACTTCTCATCTCGTCGCAGCAAACAGTCTACAACCTTACAGTAGTTTCAAATTCCTTAAAAGCTGTGTTCATGCATCGCTCCATGGCCTAAACATTCCTATCAATATATGCCCTGATGTTTTGCTCCCTATTCAAAGAACAGAGGCCCAAACAATCCTAACCCCCATGTTGGTTAAATCATTCCTAATACCATTAATGTCTGACATAGTGAGATATTCTTCCTCCCTTCCCACTGCACAGATCTGACGGTGTGCGTATTCCTCTCCGGCTGCTCCCCCCGCTCCAACACACACGCCCCTTTTTATCGACAAACCTCAAACTAACCCAAAACCGGCATGATATTGCCCAAAATCTGTTTTTTTTTAACAGTGGAGATTCAAAATAATTTTAACAATGAAATAAACTGTTCTACAAAACCACCACTTTAATTATTTTGTTCAAAAAAAGCAAAAATAGTGGTTATGTTACAACAGAAAGTTGTAAAAAAACAAACAAACAAAAAGAAAAACTTGAATTTGGCTTCGTGTGGATTCCATCAACAACGCTTTTCTTCTCACCAATTCATCATGAAGGCTTGGTTAGAGAAATTGGATGATGAATGGCTCAACAGTTCCTCCAGCCTGAGCTTTTAAACTATGCAGCTCCTCCACAGTTACCCAGGAGATCCTGGTCGTCTCTCTGAAATAAGCAGAGCTGGGCAGCATTTAGTTTCTGAGTTCCTAGGCTTTGAAACAAACTTTATTTTAAAAAAAACTCTGAGATGTGCAGAAAACGTTGGTTCCTGTGAATCAGGACTAATAATTAGCCTCCCCCGTGCCTTGATTATCCGCATCATTTTCTTTTATGCAATGTTTTCAGTTGATTTGATTCCATAGCATATTTAGCAATTTGCATTCCCTTGTGCATGAATGTTACTTAATAAATATTCGTTTTATTGGTGAGTGGCAACATCTTGGTCAGTTTGCATGTTCTCACAATTCTGCATTCGGAGCTGTTTCTCTTCCGTGGATCGTACTCGGTTCTCTCTGTCTTCCCCTTCTACACTGCATCTCTTTTTTGGTCCTCAGAGCACAGCCGGCGTGCAGCTATCTGCTACCTTGCATCTGTGCTCCTCCAGTGCTGTGGCCTGATTTCGTCTCTGGTAAATCAAACCCCCTAACTTTCTCGATCTGTGCCTCCGGATGCTCTTCTTCAGCCCCGCCTCCATGTGATTCAAGAAGAGGTACACACTTCAACTCCTGTGTGGAGACAACCATCAATCCATCTATTTACTCTGTTCCCAACAACTATGATCTGTTTATTTTTAGATAATTGATTAAATATTTTTATGTGAAACATCCAGAGCATCCAAACTTCTCCAGAACATCCTTCCTGAGCGGTCTGACCTGTTTCTTGGTCTTCATGATCCTTTTTGTTTATTTATCAGTGCTAATTTGTTGGGTGTGTATTAAAAAGTTAGAGGTTATAATAAAAAATGAGGAAAGGTTGAAATTGATGTGAATTTGTTCATAGCAACCGGAAACCATTAGAGTCTGAGGGGAAAAGACCGATCCAGCGGCGCCATTAAGCTCCTAGTGACTCTGATCAGCCGAGACGAGCTGTTCCTGTATCATCGACTCACCATGTAAAAAGCAGCAGCTCTCTGAAATCTCTGTCTTCCAGTCTCCAAAGCAAATGGACAAGATGTTCCCAACCTGCTAAATCCCAGAAGATGTGTGTTCAGTAGACATTAGCCATAAAAATGAATACCTGCGCTGGTGGCCTTCAAGTAATGAGTCAATGAAAATGAAATACTGCTGGATTTCAGGAAGTAGATTCTCCTTATAAAGCATGAAAGATTTTACCTGTGCAAAGAAGAGGGATGTCTGGTTTTCTGTGTCCAGATGAAACTGGTAATGAATCGTCATGAGGATGTTTTCGTTTGGAGGCGAGGAAAACACTTGCAAGCACGGCTGTTAGTAAAGTCCGAACATGAATCTGTGAAGGGACGGAAAGAGCAGGGTGAGGACAGGAAAGACCGAAAACGATCATCAGCTGTTGACGCTCAATTCAGATTTATATTAAATCTGAATTTCTGTGTGTGCGTGATCGTTCACATTCATTTTAAAATGCAGCCTTTATTAGATTATTGTAGGACAAGGACGTCACGCAGAGTGTGCTAAATGAGGGCATTTCCTTTCCTCGAGTTTCCGTCCAATATCAGTGGGACCTGAGGAGGAAACCCAGAAATAAACATACTAAAATTCTTCATTCTGATAGTTTGCATTGTGTTAGATGCTAATTAGGCGTCAAAAGCTATTTATTAAGAACATTAGATTGTCGCGGAAAGATTTGACTGCATGTGTCAGCGTCTTTCTTCTTGACCTCAACATGCCACCAAAGCCGCTTCAGTTGTTTCCCAATAAAATCAAAAAAAAAAAAAAAAAAAAAAAAAAAA
>JAVLVB010000513.1:1160982-1227815 GCA_032876305.1 Orestias chungarensis | reverse complement strand
GGACATGCTCATTTTAATCTTAGCAGAGTCATTTTAAATCACCAAACAAGCCTCAGTAGAATAAAAGTAGTCTGCCGTGGATATGTAAGTTTGAGCTTAACTTTTACATTTATTTAACACATTTTATGAGGATGTGTCGCAGTTGTTTGCTCTGTTTTCTTTTCTGACACCCTCGGAGCCGTCGTTCTACCTCGTTAGCACCCGCCGGGTATGAGATCTCCATCCTCTGTGGGACGCTCGACCTCTGACCTCCACCCTTCACCCCGGCTCCGTTGGCCTCGCCGACAAGCCGTCACTCAAACCTCTGAGGCGCTGGACTGTCAGAGCCGCGCCAGGTAGCAGAAACACACGCAGAGGCCAGAGCTTGACTCTGAGTGGACGGCGGACAGTTTCGCTCGTTTCTCTTTTAACGACGTAGCCGTTTTATTGTTTGCTCCCCGCCGAACAAACTTTGACTCCTTCCCACATAAAAGCCCGACCCTCCCCATCAGGAATGTCCCTCACTTCGGGGGGGTGTCTTTAAGCAGACACTGAGCGTGGCATAACCTCTGACCCCTTCACCCGATCATGTACGCCACCCGTTTTTGCAAAAAAAAGAAAGAAAAAGAAAACTGTGAGTCTTTCAAAGCAGCAGCTTTTCATTCACATGCAGGTCAGCTCAAATAAAACAATAAAAGCTACCAATAAAACTCAGATTCTGAGGGTTCAGAGTGGATTTACTGTACACGGCCGCCGAGTTATGCACCCTGGAGCAACAGATCGTCGTTACTAGCAGGAACTGAGCCTTCGGGTGAAGGTTCGGGGCTTTGATTTGAGAAACTCAGCAAAGGCACAGTAGTAGGAGGCTTATGTTCCCAGATGCACAGCTAGATGTTAAAAGAGGCTTTGACATGCTGACAAGTTCGGATCATAAGTGAGTCAACTTCACATTAGATGTGCGTCTAGTTCTTTAATGAACGGTGTATGACTCTCATATTTAAGCATGTTGGGTTTACATAATAACCCTTAAGTAAGCGTCCATGAGTCTTTAGAAAAGGTTTGCACTGCATTTTCATGCAGTGTCAGCAGAGTTTTCGTCTGTACGCACACAGGAGCAGTCTCAGCATCTGATGAATGGATTTAGATGGTGATGCAGGCGGTGGAAGGTGAGATCAAACCCAGAGATGAATAACAGTTTTAGAAAATAGATGCCGTCTCATTGGAAATGTTGGAAGATTAGCTCAGTTTTCAACGAGGCAAACGACAGACTAAAGCGTCGTTATGAGTTAACCGGGCTGGTAAAGGAGGTCCACGTCCAGCAGAACAGTAGGTGCTTGTTCTCGATGCGTTATGGTCGACGGTAACATTACCCCGCTCAGCTGTTCCTCGGGGATCCACGCCACGTCGCCGCGCCGAAGGCAGGACGCTCATGGAGAGGCGTCCATGGTCGCACACAGACTTCCCCCTGTGTTCAAGAGGAGGCACAGAATACAACGTATTCAGCACAGCAACAATGACCTGGTCACGTTAGTTTTTATGAAAGCAGCACAAATGCATCATTGTGCTCTGTTAATTTCCTACAGTGCCAGGCAGAAATATTCACACCTCTTCCAGTTTTGCACGTTTCCCCAAACGGAGGTTCTGAGCCTCAATGGAGGAAAAAAAAGGACGTTGAACGCTGTTGTAAGACACGGTAGTGACTGCATCATGCCGTGGGTTACCTTTCTCCAACAGAGATGGGGATACTGGTTTGACTTGATGGGAAGATGACGATCAGATGAAGATGATGGGACGGCTCAAACCTAATCACAAACAAACAAACAAACAAATCAAAGTTACAATAGAGTGATTTAAGTTAAAGCATCATAATGTGTCAAATTAACTAAGGAAATCGTAGTAAGACTGTACTATTACTCACACACTGTCTCTGTCTGATCTTTATCAGCAATTCTGCAAGAAATGGACAGAGATCAGTGTCTGAGGGAAAAAAGTAGAGGGTAAGATCTCTGTCAAAAAGGCGTCTGCACATTTCTAACATTCCTATTCGTGTTTATATGTCAACAAACCTTTTGTACCCAAAATTCTGCTGAAATATTTGTGAGTCTGAGATTATGAATCTAAAAGCTGTGAGTGCAAAGTCAACTTTAAAATACGACTTTAATTTTTACGACTATGAACTCTTCCTATGTCTGGGGACACAAATTCAACTTTGTGGGTACGAGTAAAAAATTGAGGACGTCACAGGCTGTTGTAATCGATCCAGGATCACATCCAATATAACGATGGTGGAAGACAGCGGAGCGGTTGGAGCGACTGCCTCAGGTGAAGCATCACAGGTAAGATCGATGTATATCTCTATATAAACAAGTGGTTGCTCCACTCTCTTCAGCCATCTTTAAATTTGGAGCAGGCTGTGTTGGATGTGATCGTGGATGAATTACTCCAGCCTGTGACGTCCTCAAGTCTTTACTGGTACCCACAAAGTTGAATTCGTGTCCACAGAGAAAGGAAGAGTTCGTAGTCGTAGAAATTAGACATACGAATACGAATGTTATAGTTGTGCGCACACCTTTTTGACAGCTAAATACATAAAAAAGCTGGTAAAAAAATATATAACTTTGCAGGTTTGCAGCGATTCTTTGCTTTACAAGAGGAGTGAATGATGCAGGTCAATGGCTCCATGAAATCTGCTGGGTTTCCTTTGATTAGAAAGTTATTGAACTGATTTGTTTATCTTGTTTTTATGACTGGAATGAAAATGTTTTCTTGTAAAGTGACTCGAGGCGACATGAGTTGTAAACTGGTGGCACATACATACACAAACTGGACTTATTTCATAACAAGAATTAAACACTATGTATATTTGGACTGAAATCCCTTTTTTTTGTAGAGTACCTTAAGATGTGATGAATTGGTTCTATATAAATGAACTGAATTGAATTCCTTGGTCTACCAGATAAAATCCATTAAAAGTGTCCTGATGCAGCATTGGAAGCTTAATGGGGGTAAAAAAGTGTTAAAGGGGTCACAGTTGAAGGTTTCATCAAAAACATTTAGGTTTTGCTTATTTTTCTGTTCGAATGTGGTTTGATGTTAAAAAGATTGTTCAGGTTTCAATTTAATAAACTCAGCATTACAAAACAAATGTATACACGGTCTATGAACTCAAAAACTGAGATATTAAACATTAAACTTGGCCTGCTTGTTTGTTTTTTTTCCTCCTTTGTGTCTTTTAACTGAACATAAATTAAAATAGAGATTTTTTTTAAATAATGAAAATGCTCAAGTGAAAAAAAGGTTGTTGTTGCGTTGATTGAACAACAGGGGGAGACATTCGACCTAAAATCTCCTCTAAGTCCAAACATCTTGTTTCAAAGGTGGATGAAAAGTTTATCTTTACAAAACTTCTGTGTGGATTTATTTCCTCGCAAGTCACAGAGAGTTGCAAACACAGGTCGATGTCTCTGTGCTGCTACACTTCAGTTGTAGCTCGACTGGCGGGAAAAGGAAGGAGGAAACGGAAATACAAGAAGCACGAGTACCAAACAAACCACATCAATGTGCGTTTACACATGTCTGTGCTGGAAGCATCGTCGCTGTGAAAGAGCCTCACGGCGGTGCGGTGCGCGTCTTCTCAGTACGGTGGAGGATGTGGTGAACTCACTCGCAGGCCTCTGTGCACGGAGTCGTACCCGTAACTCAGTCAGAGGATGCAAAGCTTTGTGTTTGTGTCGTGTGTGTATGATTGTTTTGTGCCACATTGTGGGGACATCTTTTGAGCAAATACTATCCTCGTGGGGGCCGACGCCTGGGCCCTGTGAGGAACAAGCGCTGTTCCCAGGTCAGGTGCACCACGCTACGGTGTGAACCGAGATAGGGTTAGGCTATAGAAATGAATGGACGTCAACGTGAAGGACGGAGTTACACAGGTGTGTGTTTGCATGAAAGGCCACTCGGGTCGGGCTCCTTGCCGTGCACGGTGCTGCATTGATGCACAGGCTGTGGTTGAATGTGGAGCAGAGAGACGGCCTCCGCGCTGGTTTCCGCGAAAGCGGGGCGCTGTAGGGAGGAAACGGAGGGGAGAGGGATGCGGCTGCTGCGGCGCCCCTGCGTCTCCGTGTGATGTTCGAGCACCTGGAGGCCCATGGCGCGTCTGCAGAGAAGCTCTCGCACAGACGGTGACCCTCTCTGGCAGGTGGATGCAGGTTTACAATAATGAAGGTTACCGTTTTACAATTAGGCAACTGTTATAAATGGATAGTAAATGGTTGAAAGATTTGTTAACAGTGTTTAGGCTTGGTGCAAAACAGCGGGTCAAATCTGTTCACTTATGTTTATTCTAGATTTGTTATTCTAAACATCTCACATCAAGTCAGTCAACTTTATACGCACTAGAAACACGTTAATATTGTACGTGCAACAACTCCAGATCAAATATATAACCTTAAATAAAACATAATAAACACATCTTAATGATCCACACAATGTTTAAAGATGAACTAGTAACATGCCCATAAATTATTCAGTATCATCTATAATAGCCTTATTATGAACTTGTTTCAATAAAAGATATAGCAATAAAATCTGCACTAATTTTAGTGCAGGTTTGCATTTTAGGGTGAAAACAGAGGCGTGACAAACTATTTTGGAGGTCAGTACATGTCCACCAAGATGAATGTTAATATATTTGAAGAATGCTGATTTAATTTGATTTAATTTGAACTACGTCACTTTTTATTTTATTGTTGTGTTTATTGGTTTTTTTGGTCTGATGTGTTTTATCAAGTTTGCTCATAAAACCAGGAAACTTTTAGAGACCTTCTCCCTGATAAACTTAACGGTAATTTCATTTTCACACACGCGTCTTATTTAGTCATCAACAGAACTTTTGTTGCCTTAGGGTAACTTATTATAAAAATACTAAAGATCACCAGCATTTGAATTAAAGAAAATGGCGGTAAATCCTAACTTTCTCATCCAGGTTTAGTTTTTTCACTTCTTTTAAAACATGCTTGAGCTGAGCCTACTTCTTTTCTTCCTACATTATTGTTCGCCTTTGCCCCCCACATTTGAATCCCAGCATCAACATCTCCATCTAAGAGCGTCATTAAAGGCCAGCGACTCTTTCTCCTCCTACATGCAGCGTTTGAGGCAGCAGCTACAGACGTCGCACTGATGCGAGCTTCATCAGGGGGGAAATGGCAGCAGCTTGAACCGGCAAAGAGCTTTTCTTGCAAAATCACATTCCCTCATTTATTTTGGACGGGTAAATGCAGGAAAGGTGGACTTCTGCTTTGTGATTATAAAAAAAAAGAAAAAGATTGATTTCTGCAAGTTTTAAAGCACGAATGGATTTGTTTAGTTACATTTCTATGATGCGTTCAGAAAAAGTTTTTTTTTTAAAAACGTTTTCAAGGTTCAAACATCAAAAAAAAAAAGTTATTAAATAGTTAGAAAAGATGTACCAAACCTTTTCCTAAAAACTAAGTTTCAGGATTCCTCAAATTCTCAGTTTCTCCAGATATATTTTGTTTTTTTGAACCTCAACAGATTCTTCAGTCTGTATTCAAATAAAACTTTCCCTGGTGGATGTTTTTCTCAAAATTCAGAAGTTTCGAAAAAATATTTTATTCTATCATTTCTATTGAAGTTTTGATATGAAATGTCTTTTTAAGTGAATTTAGAGCGAAAATTTTTAAAGCAACTCGAAGTAACTTTTCAACCGTCATGAAACGTTTTCATAACTTTTGTGATCATAGGTCGACTTACAGCTCGTTGACTGACACCTCTGTCATTCAAGGAGGGGGTCCGTATAACTTTAGCGAGCACTAAGCTAATTTGAGGAGGGTGGCAGGAACCCTGCCACTTAAAAACAACTACAAATGTGCTGACTGCTTTACGGTAGACGTCTTTTTCCCCGTTTATAATTTTCAGCATCATCATCTATTGTTTCACCACAATTAAATTCATCACCTCATCGCTGTTCATCCTTCACACAGACACTGGAAACAGAAATTAAATTCAATCCAACTGAAGGCGATCAGGATTTTACGACGTTATGAGCTGGTGCTCATGGGAAATGGAGTCTTCCTTCAGGCTAAAACAGGACCACTTTTGTCCACAATAATATTGAGCCCCGACACTATTACTGGAAAAGCATGGAGAGCAATGAACTCAGGAGAAATCGGGCTTCAAAAAACTTACCTGTCAGGTTAAATAAAACAAACTAAAAAGGCGCAGAAAATGATGAAATCCTGGTGAAAGCATTAGTGCAAAAACACAATATGTTTAAACTTTCTAAGTGGTTTACATGAGTTTAAATCTGCAATATTAGGATTTATCATGAGTTTATACAGTTTTATGTTAATAGGTGTTTTATAGTTGGACAAAATAGAAGCGGGTAGGAAGGAAGGACACAAAATAGAGGAAAATAGAAGAGGTGGAGGTGACCGATGACAAAAGGGAAGAGGGGAGGAAAGGAAATACACAAAGGAGGACAAGAGAGTTTAGAAAACGTGAACGAAACAGGAAAGATAGACGGCTAAAGGCAGGCAGAACAAAAAACAAGACAAACATGAGGGAATAACCAGGAAAGGACATGAGGACAATATGAAAAGAAGAAATATAGACAGCTTAAAGGAAGAACACAGGAAACTATACAAGAGGGATTCAAGGACAAAAATTACACAGGAGGAAGAAAAAAGTAAACAATAAAGAAAGGAAGCATGGAAATAAGACAAAAAAACAAAGTTAGAAAGTAAGGACACAAGGAAATTTAACAAAAGGTCAATCAGGAAGGGGAGAAGAGGAAGAGACAGCGATGGATGTTTGACAAGGATGGAAGAAAGAAGAAGCAAATATAAGGAAGAATGCAGCATTTAGGAAACGAGAAAGGAAATGAAAGTTTTTGCAAAACAAAATTAGTTAATTCTCTTTTTCTGGACTCATCCAAACCTGGAAGATACTGAAACCAAACCTCAGTACATGACTGTCCCAGACTGTCCCTCCATCCTCTTCACTGCCGTCTCATCAGCAACAATAAGGAGCAGATTACCTACTGCTGGTTTAAACACGGACACACTTTATATTTCCTTTCATTTAAAAACACCCAAATCTCAGCAAGTCTCACGTTAATCCCTTTGTTTACTAATGAAGAGACGATAAAAGTCTGAATGAATGCGGATGCGTTAAAGAAGAGCGGCGACGTTCATATTGGGGTTTTAACTGGTTTTTAATTAACCCTGATTACATCTTAATTACACGTTTGAAAAAAAACAACAAAATAAAATGAAACAACGAAAGAAGCAGAAATTCAATGTTACGTCATAGTATTAACGCCCCCTGTCTCCGCGAGGCGTTACGCAACCGCTCAGGGGAGAAGAGGAGGAGAAGCGAGGGAGATCTTTACACTGTAAAACACAACTTTCCTTTTAAAACCGTACACCTCCTCCCCCCTCCCCCGAAAAAACACAACAACACAAGGAAAATATACAAGAGTGGGCGATAAAAGTAACATTATAAAATTAAAATGACAATAAAAGACAAAGGAAAAAAAAACAACAGGATAAAAACTCCCTCTGTGCCCTGAAATAAAATAAAATCCTCGTCCGCTTCCGTTCCCGCTCCAACCCGGGTGGTGTTTCACCGTCAGCACTGCGATTACTCGCACACATTTCACTAATGTTACATCAAAATAGGAATAAAAAACCCCAAATAAAACAAGAAGCTGGAAAGGATTCAATACAAGGAATGAAACCTGGGGGGTCAAACCGTCGACGCCCTCCGTGGTGACGCTCACGACGCACGAAGCAACCAGTAACAGAGCCGTAATTTAAATAATGCCATAAAAGCGACAATAATCCATATTTATATCGACACGTTGGAAATACAAACCCATAACCTCCGCGCTCTCTGATGGAGGAACGTGACCTTTAACCTCTGCCGTCGGTCTGGACAGTCGAGGGAGTAATGAGGAGCTCAGCGGCCGAGAGGCGGAGGAGTAAGGCAGCTGTCAGCTCGGATACAGACGTACGACCGGGTGGGCGAGTTTGTGTGTTTCTGTGTGACGGGGAAACGCGTCAGACCGCCAGAGTCTGGATGACGGGAATCTGATCGGCTCAGCCGCACACGATGCAGATCCTCTGCTGCTCCTCCTTCCCTTCCTTCGTCTCACAACCACAAATTCATACGGAGGAAAGCAACACAGAGCAGTTTTATTTCAACAATCTGAAAGGGTGTGAACTAATATTTGCCCCGTTTAATTTCCTATTACGGTATTTAGTCCAGCTGCTCAGTGAAGGCTTCAGAGAACGCGAGGGAACCAAAAGAGAAGCACCAAGAAGAGCGAGAAACACAGCAGAAAGGTCGGGGAGGGACGTTAGGGAGCGGTTTAAAGCGGGAGTAGGTTATAAAACAGCGTCCCAGAGCTCAGGAGGATGAAAGTGCGGCGCAGCTACGGACAAAAAAAAGACATGGCCGCCACCCAGACTGAGTTAATAAGCCGTTGGTGAAACGCAAAAGAAGTCCCGGCTGCAGTTTTGTCACAACCAGACGGACAACCTAAGGAAAGACAGCTGCAATCAGTGCAGGCTTAGGTTTAACCCAAACAGGCAGCGAGAGCGACGGCGGGATCATTCAGGTCACAACGTTCTCCCATCTTGAGGCTGGTCTAGTCAAAGTTTGGACCTAAACGTGTGTTCCGGCAACACAAATGTGCAGCCGCCATCTGATCGGTCGTTCTAAGAAGTGGAGGCTCAAACTCACGCCACACTTTTCAGATTTATACATTTAAACTAAGGGATCTTGTGGCTGCAGAGACGATGAGCTTCAAAGGATGTGAACTGAATTTCTTGCTCATAAACGTCCGTCAAGTTGCTGGAAACCAACCAGGAGACGTCAGGATGTTAAAAACAATGCTCGATTGTCTGTGTGTGTGTGTGTGTGTGTGTGTGTGTGTGTGTGTGTGTGTGTGTGTGTGTAAAAGTGCATAGATTAAAGGGAGGGGGTTTCATCTCAGTATAATAATTAACCCCCTTCTCTCGACTGGGCTGAACTTTGAAGCATCGACGGCGACCGGACGACGAGTAGCGCTGGACGCTAACAGGCCAGGCTAACGCTAACACAGAGTGAACAGCACTGCCAGACGAAGCGTCTCTGGATTCTCTCTCTCTCTCAGCTGAGCTCTTAGTTTTATATACGCAGCAAATATACAAGAAATCCTCCTCTGCTCCGAAATTGTTCCGCTTTACCAACAGGAAAAACAACAAAAACAACAACAACGACCCCTGAATCCATCAGTAAAACGCTGTGCTTCTTCTTAAACTCATCTCAGTTTGAAGATATATATATATATATATATATATATATATAAAGATATATTCTGCGTGTCGGTTTTAGAGCTCAGTTTGAAATATTTTACATGCTTTAGAAAGAAGGCGAACTACGGCAGTGTGTGTGTGTGTGTGTGTGTGTGTGTGTGTGTGTGACGGCAGTGCGGTGCGCGTGTTTGTGTGCGTTTGCTGGTTTTAGTTTCACGTTAAGTGGAGCCGCAGAACTGAGGTGCAGCTGAGACTACGTCGGCAGGAGAAGCGGAGATCAGGTGAGCTCCTCTTCTTCTTCTTCATCCATCCTGGTTTCCTGACACCGACTTGGCGAGAGGAAACACAGAACAGGAGGAAATCAGATCAAAACGTCCGCTCTGGGTTTGGGACTTCGAACGGGATCCGCCCAGTCCCTCGACCCCCTGGTAGCCGCTCGAGTGTCGGATGACGATGCAGCAGAAGGCTTCCCTGAGTGGAGAGCGCCTGACAAACACCCAACAGCCCCACTCACCAGTCCTGAGTAGCGTCTACTGTCCGTCCCAGCCAGCATGTCTCTCCAGGGCTCTCTGGGTTTGATGCAGGCACTTAAAGGTCCCGTCGTTCTGCAGGAGCTGTCTGGCCCGCTGCTGCCGGCCCGGCTGGTGGGAGCTGGCTCTTTAGATCCCCGACTGTGGTGCGAACGTGCGCCTCAGACTCTGTCGGCCAGTTTGTCAGTGCGGACGAACCGTTCAGAAGCCGCCGCGCTGCCGGGCCGGCCGAGCCCGGCTGCTGCTGCAGACTCAGCAGTCTTTATTCTCCAGGGAGAGCTGGGCTGTGGCTCGCCGCAGCTCGGCGCTCGCTCGCCTGTGTGAGGCCAGTGGCGCCGATAAGGAGCCGTCGTAGGCCAACGGAGGAGGACTGTCCCTGTCTCCCTCGCCGCTGGCCGCCCCGTCCTCCTGCATCTCCACGCACCCGTTGGTTTGCTCCCCCTTATCCCTCTCCTCCTCCGGTCGGACCTTTTTGTCGTCCGACTCCTCTTGCGAGGCCTCCATGCGCTGGTCTTCGCTCCAGCGCCTCTTGAAGCGCAGCTTCAGCGGGATGCACTTCCCATGGCCGGCGCCGGCCGTGGCCGTGCGCGGCTGGGCGCCGTTGCTCTCGCCCGGCTCCACGGGCTCACTCTTGACGGCGGCGAGGACGCGGTGCGAGGAGAACGGCATCAGGCCGGGCGGCGGAGGAGCGGGCGCCTTGAAGACGTCCTCGTCCAGGTCCTCGTCCTGCGGCTGGGCGGCGCCGTTGGACAGGTGGCGGCCGTGCTGGTAACTGTGGGGGCGATGGTTAGTGACCCGGGGGCGTCGAGGGGAGAAGAGCTCGAACTCGTTGTCTCGTTCATCCGGGTCTTCGTCGCTGATGTCCGTCACCTCCACCTCTTCTTCTGACTCTATGTCGGAGATGGGCTCCACCTGCGTAAAAAAACCAAAAACTCACTTGAACAAAGTAAACAAACACTTTATAATCGCTAAATTCACAGATTACTTTAATTAATAATGGCTCTGCAGCCTGTAGATATCCTCAGTCTGGCTAAATCAAACTTATTTAGAGCCGCTAATGTTACAGGACCTTCAGGGATTTCTGTACTTTCGCTTTTATATTATAAAAAACAAAAACTTTCAAACTTTTGACAAATAGAGGGTTTCTTCGGGAGTAAGTTGACATTTATAATAAAAATTAAAAAGAAAACAATCAGATACTCACAAATGTTATCATAAGAACAATAAATCACTTGTTTTTGTTTTGTGTTTTTTTCTCTTTAAATATCCATTTTTAAAAATCAGCTGCTCAGGAGGTGTAGATGTGCAGCACACCCTAAGAGTAGATTTTCTTATGCAACTCCAGCGCCCCAAATAGATGTTTTAGTGATAGACCAACACAAAGCAGCCCGTAGATAAATGAAAGAAGAACAAACTTTCAGACAGCAATCTGAAAAGTGTGGCGTGCATTCAGATTCGGGCGGTGCTGAGTCCATAACTGCAATCCTTTCGAGATATTAAAGCTGGATTTATACTGTTTGACTAGTTAGAATGCTTTATTTATGAGTGTGTTTAGGCTTGTTATCCTTTGTAACGGTTTGTTATCTCTACTTTTATGCCATCAGAATGGGAGGATGGTGATAACGTTTGGAATCGACCACCTGTAGTGAAAATTGACTTTCTTCTTCCCTAACTTGGGACATTCCTTTGACAGCCTGGCTTTCTTATTCTTAAGATTTACTCCGTATCGATCTCTCTCAAACACAATAATGTTTTTGGTTGTTAACGGCAGAAAAAGTTCAGAGGTTAACGGGGCCGATGCTTTTGTCTCGCACCTTTATCTTGGGGAGTCCGGCGCTGTTCAGCGACTGCGTGGAGGAGGAGGCAGATATGACCCCCGACCCGCTGGCCGAGCTCAGGTCGCTGCCGAACGACAGCGAGGACCCGAGGCCGGAGGTGGAGGACATGGACCCGGACCCCGAGGACAGGGAACCCTGCCGCTGTTTGCTCTGGCCTTGTCCCTCCCGCTGCTTCCTCCCAAGAGGAGGCGGCTGCAGCTTGAACTTGTAGGGAGACATGTGAGGGGGCTCCTCCCCCAGGTGGAGCGGGTGATGCATGGGGTGGGAGTGGGCGGAGTGAGGAGGCTGTGGGTGGTGGTGGGTGGGGTGAGCCAGAGAATGGTGGTGGTGCCGATCCCCGGCCCGCTCGCCGCCTCTCTCCACCCTCTCGGCGGCCAGGCCGCCCTTGTCGGTGGCGGGCCGGTGGGGCTGGGGGATGACGATGTTGGGGTACTGGAGGAAGGCGCGGGGGCTGAGGCCGTAGTTGTAGACGGACTGGGTGTGGGCCTGCAGGTAGCGCTTCATGTCCTCCGGGTTGAAGGAGAAGTGGGAGCCCAACATGGGGGAAAGGGTGGGGGAGGGAGTGTAAGGGAGGTGAGATGTCGGGGTCATGGACAGCGCCGGAGACAGAGGCAGTGCAAGCAGGCTGCCTCCGGGGGGGCCGGGCAGAGGGGACACCGGGAAGGGGGACAGTGACTCCTGGTGGAGACGGTGTCCCGGGTGCCCCCGCTGACCCGGGTGGCTGCCGCCTGGCCCTCCATACATCCGGAAGAGGGCATCATGAGACAGACGGGGATAGATGATGCTCCGGTAGCTGCCTCCTCCTCCTCCGCCCCTCTCCCCCCGCTCCTCCCCCGCCCCGCCGTTGCCCTCCTCGATCTCCGAGTTGACTGAGGTGCCGTCGCTGCAGTCGCTGACTGAGCCGCGGGCCATCCGCCGCGCCACGCTGCTGAACATCCCGCCGGGGCTGCGCAGGTCCTCGTTGGGGGAGAGGACCTCGGACGGCGTGGAGGGCGGGAAGCGGAAATGGGTGCCAGCGCCTGTGGGGACAGGCGGCGCGCTCTGAGGTACGCTGCTCCCTGGGGGGAAAAAACCGCAGACAGAGGAGGAATTTAATTCTGTTATGAAGAAAAACAATCCCAACGTGTCTGTGAGACATCAGGGGACGAAGGCTTACCAGCGGAGTTCATATCGAGGAACGGGTAGTTGACCAGGACCAGCTTGTTGAAGTTAAACTTGTATGTGAACCTCTTGCCTTTGGTCTTATGAAGGATCCTCTTGTTGTAGTAGTATCTGGAAATAAAAAATAATAAATAAAATAAAAAACAGCACAAACAAAAACACATCAGGACATTTAATTTAAAACTCAGGCCTCGTGTCGCATCAATCACTTCATCGCAAACAGCGGAGGCTGCGACAGATGTGCCTGCACGCGCCGGCCCGCACTTTAATAAGGCGCCGGTCTTTCATGCGGCCCTCACCGCAGATATTACAGAGTGTTGTATGACATTTGCACAAAGCAGAACCAGAAGAACGTGCAAGGGGGTAGGAGGCGGAAGAGGGGGAGGAGGGCAAACGAGATGAGAGAAAACAGACAGATGAGCCGTGGAGCAGAACAGTGATGCTGTGTGTCAGGAAGAGCAAATAATTAAAAAGATCAGAGGCCGGTGTGAGCAGCGTCACCGGCCCTGGCGATAGGTGGGCTGGATTATGAGGAATTAAGATTGCACACGTGTTTTAGCGTGGCCGCCATCTGGTTGCATTTGTCCGTCAGTTGGAATGCTTAAATGCAAAAAACTACAATATTTAATCAAATTAGTACATTTTTTAATAGCGTTATTTGTGTAATTAACTTTATTGTTATAACAAATATTTTTATCTACACCTTCCAATATTGCTCTATTATTTATACTATTTAAGTGATTCAAAATTTAGAAAAGTTAACATGTTAATTTTATCAAATGACTTTGTATTAAAGAGGCTGCTGTCTCTGGCCGAAACATTGCTAGTGAAACCCGTTTTTGATTTTAAGGTTTAGATCTAAGCGGCCAAAACATTGTTCTTTCACGATCATGAAGCCTTAAAAATCAATACTTGCATGAACCGTTCTGTTCGATTTGTGGCGGCGGGTTCAAACGCCGCCACGAACACCCGACTGGACATCCCGTGGTCATTTTTGTCAGATTTTCATTTTATGTAACATCGACGTTAAATCCACCCATAACTCGGCCCATCTTTATCTGTTTATGTAACCCATTCTCTCAGTCCCACCCCCACCCATGTTCCTCTCTGCACTACAAGGCTCCATTTTTATTAACCTTTGTCCAGCTTCAGCTCTTTATGTAACGTCTCTCCCTGCCGTCTTCTTATTCAGATCCTCGTTTTACGTAACCCCCACATCCCTGGCAGTCGAGTGCCACACAGCGAGACACAGAGACAGGTAGAGAACAAGCGCCTGTTTTTTTTTATTTTTTACAAGAAACTCCCTCTGATTTCACTCCAGCGTGTTTCCTGGCCCTGTTTTGAGGTAGATCTGAAGGGAGATATGAAGGTGTGTAGTTATTGTTAAGCTAATCAAACCCCGCTGAGCAGCGTTTACATTCAGCAGTAGTTATGTAGATGCCGGCGTGTGTGAACAAGCGTCTCTCCCCCCCTCTTATGCTTATTAGCAGACGTTTTCTTTCTACTCTCAGAACAGATTATTGCTCTTTTTTCCACCCTTCTCCAGCTCTCTTCATTTCTCCGCCCTTTCGCTGAGAGAGAGACAGGACAGGCCCTCACTGTTGAAGACATTGTTGACGCCAGGCACAAAGCAGGATGTGATTTCTGCCGGAGGGCAGAAACTCACAAGGGTCCAGGAGAGGAGAGAGAGACAGAGAAATGAGGCATAATTAAAACCAAAACAAGAGTGCGATCAATTTAGCCGATAATCGGAAAGTCAACAAGCCGCGCTGCAAACCAGGCGAGCGCCAGAAACGGATGCAGGCCGAACGGAAAGTGAACAAAGTTACAGAAACTTTGACATTTAGCTCGATCAAACCACATAAACGACTAATGATAAACGTTCGCTTGTGATAATGCAGAAATGTGATCAAAGCAACCTCACAAAAGTCTTTAAATACCATTCAATCACAACATACGTCCCAATATCTGCATACAAACGTTCTCGTAGGCGATTGTTCTTGATGGAACGGTTGTAAAACTCTAACGACTCTTTAATGCGTTAAACTTCAAAGTTGTAATCAGAAATGTTATCATTCACTTAGTCTGTAAAGAAATGACTTCATTTATACAAACTTACTAGAACTACTGATAATAAACCATTGATTGAACCTGATTGAACAGACTAAAACATGTCGGACATTGAGTTGTGGAGATAAATAATCATCAATGCCAAAACTTCCTGGTTTACATTAATTTGTTAACGGTGCTTTAATTAAACGACTAGTTGGAGATTTCCTTGGAGCTCAAAAAGTAGAAATTAACCCAAGTTGGGGGAACGGATGAAGACGATGAAGCTGGAGAGGGCTGAGAAAACGTCGTAATTACAAAATCTAAAAGGAGACTAGCTTAACCGTAAATAAATAAACGCCTTCACAAGAACGCCTGTCATGTTTTTACTTAAGTGAAAAACCTGAATTTGGGAAATTTAAAACAAGAACAAACAGAAGATTCAGTTAGGAGACAGACACTTTATGCAAATTAAGGCTAAATCGTGTTATTTGGTGTCCTAAAAACAGGAAAATCAGTTAAAGTTTCCCTGTTTCTTGTTGCAGTAAATAAAACGCCTTGACTCTGTGCACCGCAGATGAACGGCTAAACGGAGATCCAAAGTTGGAAGCCGACAACAACTTAGCAGCAACTGGTGCTGAGTCTGGAGCACATGGCGACCCCCTCCTCCCCCCCCAGAGCTCCAGCTCCAGCTCTTTGAAGAGCATTTGAACTCACTTCAAAAGAGAAGAAAGGGATTCTTTGAGTGCCTGCGTTTAGCTGCCCACCGAACTCGGCCCTCATGCGAGCGCGGACATTTAAACACAACTCTACCGCCCGGACGCACCGGATCATTCAGAAACACTCGGCCAAGCACGGATCGCCTCTCCGATCCATCTTCCACAACTGCAAACCGAAACGGATCCACAGGAACAAAGGAGAGCTTTGCTGTTAACTCTCAGTTTAGCGTGATTGATCGCGAGCATGAGGCTACGATTACGGGCCGGCTCCAAAAACCTGGCGATCAAAGCAGGAAGATGTGCAGCAGAGCTGGATCTAAACATCGACAGGCTGTTATTATCGAATATCTTTTGGATCCTTAATGGTCTTACAGTAAAAAAATGAAACAACACACATGTATGAAGAACTTAAAGCAGAAAACTGAAACTTAATCCAACAAATATCACTATTTATATCCGAGAAATCAAACGTGGCTAAACTACAATCAAGCAGGGTAACAATTTTGACAAGTCAGTCGGTTATTTAGGACTCCAGCTGCATAATTGGTCTAACCACAGCTCAACATGTACAAATTATATATTTCTGCTTTCTTGTTGAGCTCCTGTTTGAAAACCTGAGTGCAATATAATCTGCTGTGCTGCAGAATCATGACTTTAGTTTCTTTCTAAAAAATAAATAAACTTAACTTAAACGCACTAGCAGTGCAAGGGTAATTTTTTTTGTCTGTATGTAAAGAAAACAGCTTTATATCGGTAATTTTGAGAGAGTCTTTAAAATATCTTAAATAAAACAAAAGGGAACCATCTACTAATTTGTTGGACGTCGACGTTACGAATGTCTGT
The DNA here is from genome assembly GCA_032876305.1 of Orestias chungarensis. Lineage (NCBI taxonomy): Eukaryota > Metazoa > Chordata > Actinopteri > Cyprinodontiformes > Cyprinodontidae > Orestias > Orestias chungarensis. The sequence continues at coordinate 1,211,379 of JAVLVB010000513.1, read as the reverse complement.
AATAAACCGTGTGAAACACGGAAGCTTTACAAAAATCAGAAATAAACCAATAAATATTCAACACAACTACTTTTGACATTAATATTTGCCAACCTGTTTTGAATTTATCCCCTGATGACGCGCCGTTCATTTGATTCAGGCGTTTTGGAGCGAGGACGCTTCTAAAACCAACTATCGAGTAGATGAAACCTCAAAATATATGTATATATTTTTATTATTACACATCCAAGTTAGGCTGGGGGAGTGAAAACATCAACACTGTTTAATAAACCTGTAATGTGATGTCCTGATGGGGCTTTCTGTCAGTATCGCTTCACACAAACACGCATTGGCGTGGACAGGCTGCGCCTTTGCCCATCTTTGGGTCGTAAATAGGGGCCGACTGTGACAGGAAGTAAGGATTACAATGCTCCCCATGCGCCCCGTGTTTATTTTCTGCCTCATTCGTCAGCAGGGGCTGTTACAAACACTCACGTCCCAGCCAGATCTACCTCGACACATACGCACACACACGCGCGCGCACACACCAGCTGCTCGCGCTCAGGTGCGTTCGTTTGTGCAAGCGAGTCGCACACGTCAGAGCTCTTCGTGTAGCTGTGTTTACCGAGTGGAAAAAGGAAATTAAAAGTGTTTTTGTGTGAGCATGTGGGTTGGGGGTGTGATTGGTGAAGATGTTGCATGCTCTGCATGTAAACGTGGGACGATATAAATAACCTCCATGCGTTTTTACATCTATGCTCGCTGAAGAGAACGAATCTGGTCATTGGGCCGGTCGCACGCTTCTGTGGGTGCAGAGCAGAAAACAAGGAACCCCGTTGAACCTGGGGGGGACAAACGCGAGCCGAGCGCAAACATGCTGCAGATGGAGACAACGGTCAAACGAGTCACGCCGTGGTTCTCTCCGCGGCGCTAGCTGCTTCCACCAAACGCTAACATAAAACCTCTGACCCCATAAACAGGCGAGCAACAGCCAGAAGATGCAGAGACGCTTCCTGCAGCGTGTTTCGTACATGCGGTGGCTCGGGGTTAAACGTGCATCGCTAACGCCGCAAAAAGACGTCAGGAAATTCTGGCTCCATATATGCTAGTAAAGAACAAAGTTGCGTGTAAGGAAAAGCCATCCGCCACAATGGTGCGCTTGTGCACGCCAGTGAGGCCATGAGCCGCGTTGGTAATCTTTTCCAGCTGCGCGCGGCAGCTGCCGTGACCTCTGACCGCCGAGCAAACGGTGGCTAATGACTGGCCGACACGGAGGTCTGAGGGAGCTGGGACCTCTTAGTGTGATTACGCTCATTAGGGCCAGAGCTCTGCTACGTCTGATTGGTAACAGCCTTCATCTGCGCCCCTCCCCTCCCTCTATGCTGTTTCACAACAGGAGAAAGTGGTGCAAGGAGTTAGTAGTGAAACAAGAGGGTCTAGTTATATTCCTAATTTCCGTTACAAAAGCTTGAACTTTGATGGGGTTTTATATCGAGCTAAAACACCTAAATCTGACTTTCTGGAACAAATCAGGAACATCTTGACACATTAAAACATCTAACCTTTTAGGGTAGAAGAAAACGTGATGCCTGGCACTAAAAACATGCGTCTTAAGGGTAACATTAAGGCCATTAGAGATTTGTTATAGGAAAACAATTAACTCAGCAGGTTAGAGGAAAGTTTGTGGAGAAAGTTGAGGTTGTGAAATTATCTCCCAATCCTTTTAACAAGGCGTAAAATGAATGCGTACTAAGAAGCCAACCAGGAGGTTCATAATAACCCTGGAGGAGCTGCAGCTCTTTACCGCTCAGGTGGGGGAAGCTGTCTCCAGTCGACAAATATGTCTGTTCAGATGAGAGCAAAAGAAGTTCTCTGTGGGAAAACCATGAAACTACTCTGATCTACGGTGGCAACAGCATCATGCTGTGGGATGTCATTCAAGGTGGCAGCATGTAAAAAGTACTTCTTGTTTATTTTCATCATCTTCTTCAAAAAAAAACTTAAATTCCTTTAAAACCTCTTTTACTTTTGGACATTTTTTTATGATGCATAACTATAACCTGAGAAGCTGATTAACGCCACAAAAGCTAAAATAATACCTCAACTGCAATCATAAACCTCGAAACAGTTCAAATGGAAGCGTGGACAAAGCAAAGAGGACAGAGAGTTTAAAACTTGTCTTGAATCGATCATTAATTTTACGCTGCTAGCCTAAAAAAAGCTGAATTCTAAACACTTTGCGTGGTAAGAAAAGAAAGATTGTTTATAAAATAAGCAACTAGGCGGAAAACATAATACTGTTCATCTGCGTTTTTATCTCCGTAGTAACACAGACTGCTACAGGGGAGCGTCCGTGCCCGCCACCCTAATCAGTGACAACAAAATATTTGACAAATCCTTTAAAATATGAGTTATGACAACATTTAATTTCTCTTTAGGCATAATAACACTTTTTGATTTGAAAATAATTAAGCTTAGCTACATTAACTATGTTTGACAACAGCCAGTAGTCAAACTTTACACCTCAATCTAGCTGGAAATGTATAGCAAATATTCAAAAACTGATGCTCACAGAGAGATTTCATCCATTCTGAGCGAACCTCCGCTATTTTGCACCATCTAATCCCAAATAAATCCCATGCAGTTATAACAAAAACCACAAAAAGTCGAGGGGATATGAAAGAATAACCTCGTAAAGGTGTCGTAAATCTAACCCACAAACAAAAACTTTTCAACATCCGCCTTCCTGCACACAAACACGTGCTCCCACAGTGTAATCCTCTCGACAGGAGCGGGAATTTCACAGCAGCCGTGGGAGCGGGAGCCCGGGATGACGCATGGGTTCGCTCGCGTCCCCACACACACAAACACACAAACAAAGGCGTCCTGATTAAGGGAATTTCCAGCATGTGCGCGGCAGACGGAGAAGAATGGAAACGCCGGGGTTAAAAATAATAATTACAAAAGCCGAGCGATAAAAGAAACACTTGAAAACAAGCAGGCCCTTTTCAAGTGTTGAGGCCCGCTGCCACATGCCGGCTGGGCCTCCATTATTAGCAGGTTTCCTCCATATGAGGGGCGAAGGGAGGCCTGGTCTCCAGCAGTCGGCTGCATATGGGGTCGGTTAGCGTCCACATGTGCGATTCTCTCATGCGTTCATCAAACTTTTGTCGTCTTTGCTTCGCTACTGAAGTCTTTAGGGTTTATGTAGCGCCGGCGTCAAGTTAGGGGTAAGCTAGGTCGACCTGAACCAATTTATCGGCTCAAACCTGGCCTTCAGGGGGAACCTGAGGACAAGACCACAGAAAGAACTAGCTGGCAATCAGACGCCACAAAGACCCGCTATATATAAGCACTTACTGAGGCCTAAGCTTCAAACGGATGGACGTGCTATAAATACAAAGCCAGTCAACAAGCACCTCGCCCCTGTTCCTTTCTATCCAAATCACCAAAGCTAAACACGGATTGAACATCTTGATCGTCGTGCTGTTAAATGTGAACCAATAGAGGCGGGGCCCCGTTAATGCCGGCCGTCCTCGTGTGCTCCATCATCCCGATCTCACCAGCAAACGTGCACCAGGAAGCGATCCGACGCACGGCTCTCTTCAAAGCGCATAACCTGATCCGACGAGTTTTCCAAACTCTCCTAAACTCTTCGCACAGAAACCAGACACGTTGCGTTTGGAGACTATTATGTTATCTTTTTATCCTAAAGCAAAACCCAGTTTATACATGTTCTGAAGTTAGTAGTAATATAAATAACACATCTATAACACTCAGTTGTAGATTAAATACCATCAAGTTCTGGATTGAGATCATCGAACAGTGAGGATTTCCTAACACATCTAACAACATCTAAAAAAGGTTTACAACTGAGGACATCCCCGTAAGACTCTAATGGACTTGGCAGAGTAGCTGTCTGTGGATAAATCCTGAACTAAAAAGGTGTGAAGGCCTTCCAGGCCAATTAGGTTAGTGCTGTAACTCTGAATGGAGCATAACAGCAACTAAATGGACCCCGTCATGCAGATCAGGCCGTTTGTTTCGCATTCAGAGAGGCCGTTGTCTTCAAGGTGTCTCTATTACAGCTACAGGTGTTTGGCGTCTGCTGTACTGAAGGATAATCTCAGCCACTTTTACTGACGAGCTTACCTGAGCGCCCTGCTGAGCTTATCGTAGTTCATCTGAGGTTTGCACTTCCTCGCCCCCCACAGCCGGGCCACCTCGTCCGGATCCTTGATGACGAACTCCCCGTAGTCGCCCTGCCAGGCGATCACGTCGTGGTACTCCTCCTTCCTGAGCAGCTCCAGGATAAAGTGCCACAGCTGGATCTGCCGGGAGCCGGGGCTCGACTCTGGCTTGTAGGCCCATTCTGGGAAGGCGAAACCTGCAGCAGAAGGAAGATTGGTGGGTGAGATTTGAGCGCGGGTGACGAAGCGGCCATCCCACTGAAGACTGGCAGACGGAGCGGACTATGCTGGATTTTTAAATCACTGCACAGCTGCAAGCAAATTTGTATCGCACGTCATAAACGTAAAGATTGTAAAACGAAGCCGAAACTTGTACAGAAAAATAAAACTCAGGGAACCTTAAAGCAGCAATGACTTACACTGGGTACTCAAACTGTTACGTTGTCAAACTACAACAAAAGGAAACCTCAAACATTATCGTTTACGATTTTACGACTTTCTAATAAACATTTCTAAAAATTTATAAACCGGAAATTAATCCGTGTGCCTGTTAGTCCATCAAGAGTCACTGCGATGGCATCGATCCATCTAAACTTGGTAAACTGGTAAATGTCCTGCAGCTATAAAGCGCTTCATCAAGTCAAGAGAATCTGTCCGGCGTTCGAGCTTCTGCTACCGAGGTTCAGCCTTCCTTAGCTTAGCCGTGTCTCTATTGTACTTCTAGGTACTCTGAAAGACAACATAACTGCAAGAAAGCGCGTTTCTGATCGCATTCATTCGTTGTTTTATTGACCTGTTGACTATTAGCCTCAAAACGGTCAATGATTCTGTGATCACATCCCAAATATCTTAGCAATTTCCAAGACGGTTGCATCCATCAGAGACTTTTTGTATTTGGTTTCTACATTTTCAGGCTCAGTTACTTTGCGTAAAGAAGCTGCCTAATAAATATCCACACCTTCATAAAGGGCGTTGACCTCCTTATGCCACACATATCCACGTCACCTGCTTTCCCCAAATCCATTTATTAGGGTTCGAGTTACAAAATATGGCTAAAAAACGTCCCTAATAACTGTGCACAAAGTTTCATGGGGAACTTGCAGGTCAAAGTCTTCCTTGATCACAAACTGGGGTCAAGCTCATGGTGCGCTGCAGTACTTCCTGTCGGGGACACCCTCTGATCCAACGCACCTCTGCTCGGCATGTTCTCACTTTGAGATTTGAAGGCAGAAAAAAAACCACAACGCTGAAAGATAAACGGTGAACATAAATAAACACCCAAGCGGATCTCTGCGACGTGCTTCAACCAGGACGCGCAGCTCCGTGTTTTTGCCTTGATCACGACTCTCGACTTCTTCTGAACCACTTCCCCATGCTGTCATTGGGTCACCGCCTCGCCACGCGCCCACACACTACTACAACTGAAAGTCTTTGTGTAAGTGGGCTTTCATGGAAGAGGTTTAGGTGCTCGAAAAGAAAAAAACGTTTCCGCCTCTCCTCCACCTCTTTCCTCTCTCAGGCAGTCAATCTTTCCGCTGACCGGAGGAAAACAACATGGCCAGTCATCCATCCCCTCCCGTCTATCCCTCCATCTTCCTCTTCTACACCCTCGGCTCGAAGGAAACGCAGAGCGGGAGGCGCAGAACGAGACCGTAGGCGAAGGGTATATGACTGTTTTCATCAGCATGTGTGCGCCCAAACGTACGAGCCTTGGAGAGTTTATGTGCCATCGCGCGCGTGTTTAAAAATGTTTGCGCAAGTCTCCCACTAACATTCTGTTGCCTGGGTGGTCAATAAATCTGACACGACTGAGCAAAACAAACTAGCGGAGCGTAGTATGTTGCCAGATTTTGCCTGGACTGGATTTTATTTTAGCAACGCTCACAGTGATGGCTCAGAGATGGGAGCTACAAGGTTTAATCGGAGAGGAAATGTAACCTAAGCTGCTTCTCAGCGGAAACACATACGGATATTTCCAGCTACAAAATGACACAAGTACACACAAAAAAGTAAATTAATTATGTAATAAAGCATCCTCTAAACCTATTAACACTAAATAATGTATTGCAGCAGCAAATTAAACATCACAAAAAAAAGGGTTCAGAATCGTTTATTTACTAGCCAGTTGATTATTTTTTTTATTTGCCTGGCAGGACTGAAGCCAATTTCTTTCAAAAACTCATTTAAAATGGAAAAAGGCAAGTAAAAACTCGTTCAAGGAAGGTAAATCTGTGTTAACATGGCAAGAAATGCTGTACAAACAGCTGCTTGTCCAAACGTGCACGCATCCACAGGCAGGGGAATGATTGAAAGGTTCAAAACAAGCAAGACGGTCACAAATGAGGCTGGATGAGCGCTCGTGTTTATCTTGCCACCACACCTCATCATGAACGTGAGCATGAAATTTCCGCTAAAAATCTACTGAGGCCGACAGATTTACTCGGCTCAGATTGAAACATCTGGTGGATCTGTTGTGACGTAACGGCTGCAAATACAGAAAAGCCTCCTTAGTGTCAAGTACAGTGAAGGATCTATAATGCTGTGGGCCTTTGTCTTCTCCAAACACTCTGAGAAACTAGGGTGGAGTATCAGCATTATTTTTAAATAGTAGAAACTTTCAAGTCTCAATAAACACAAAACTAACGGCTTGTATTTGCATTGCAGCTAATCCAGGAGTTCATTTTTCTGACTGGCAAAAGGTGAAGCTAATCCCAGATATTGGCTACTGTGGTGGAGCTGTAGCAGACTGTTTCCTACAGTGCATCTTAAATTATTATTATTAATAAAATAGGCATTTACGAGTTGTTTAAAGCGGCTCTCAGGTACTCGTATTTGATTTACTTGCAGATTGCTTTGGTACTTTAACCCCACTTTACTCAGATTTAACGTTTGAATTCACACAGTGAAACTTTGTCTTTAATTAGTAATAAATGTCACTTAAGCTAATGTACAACTTTAGCAGAGAAATAACAGAAGGTAACGAAAGTATAAGCTTCAATATCATCACAGAAATAGACGTTTTCAAAACACATTTGAATGTAAATGTAATCGATTACAGTAAATTACTTCTGATAGCCAGGAAAAGATCAACAATGAAGCTATATGAAGGTCAGAGGGTGGAAAAGCAAAGAGATGGGACTAAATCCTCAGATTATGGCGTGTCAGTGGACTCTCTGGATGATGGCCGGCAGCAGAAATGATAACACTGATAATCTCTCCCATTCAACCCTTAAGGCAGCAGTTCACCACACTGACAGCAAACGTTCATGTATGTACACATGTAAGACGCACTGCTTCATGCCTTGCTACTCAGTCAGGCCACGGCTCACCGTGATTGTGCTGCGTCGTTCTTCCACGGTCAATGAATCACCAGCGCCCACTCACAAGTCATTTTGCAATAGATCTGTGGCCGGATCTAAACTATGGATATTTGTTCCCACGACGAACATACATAACGAAATAAAAATGTCAAAATGTCATCTGTGGACTTTCCAGGTCTGCACATGTAGGTGGTAGTTAACATGCAAATTACAAAGTCGCTTAGTTTCCTTCGTCTCACCCTCCTGTCTAGAAAGCGCTTACATTAGACCAGGAACGTTGATCATAACACTTTTCCATGCCAAGACTCCCAGGATACCAACAGAGAAACAATGTTTATATTTTACAATATTGAAAGAGTGTGTGTGTATGACAGACTCGACCAGAAGAGATTGGTCATATGTCCATCTGGGTGAAGTGAATAAACGAAGAGCGCTGACCGCATCCTCACCGCTCGGCCGTTGAGCGAGACAGCTGCACCGCTGAGGCCGACGTACGCCGACTGTGACGGGGTGTGCGACTGTCTGATAAATAAATAAATAAGCAAAGCTCCTCAAACAAACACCAGATGAACATGGGATGGAAAACAGCTTCTGCTACCCAGACATTGAGAGGTTAGTCGGCCTTTTGGCGCATATGCAATGTTCACTTTTAGCTGAAGAGTGGAGGAAAAGTACCCAGAACACTCGGTGGTTTTGCTGTTTTGCAAGAGACGTTCTCAAACTTTCTGCTGGATGTAAATTCGACAGCCACCTTTCCTCCGTTTCACAAGCGTGAAATTCTCACAAAGCTAGCGTTCAATCTAAAATAGTACCAATTAAAAAACTTGATTTAGTGACATAATCTTATGTTTGCAAAATAAATACTGTGTTATAGCTTTTTGAACAATCGCTGCCCTTTAAAGTGGAGCGGCGAAAGCAAGCGAGGTGGGATAGCAGTGCTCGTTAACAACTAATGAAACATCTTCTCTGCTGCCTCAATATTGAGCTGTTAGTGCGGCAACACAGTCATTCAGAGGTCCCTTCAAATTTGTTGCAAGACTGACTGCTACTGGAGAAACTTCATGGGCACAGCATGAACATCTACAATAAGACTTTCAAGACACTTTGATAATAGGAGTTATGACTTTTAATTTAACATTTGTATTAGAAAAAAGGAATTGACTTGAATTAAAATCCGCAGATTTATAAAGTATATCGATATATGTTTGACTTTTTTGCAAGTTTATTTAAGTAATCGCTTTGAGACGAGTCGGATCAGCTCCTGCCAGCCTCAGAAATCTAAGACTTGGTGCTTCTGACCGATAAAAACTCAGGGTTAGCTGGATTTCAGGATCAGTGTGGTATTTGGGTCTAAAGAAGTATAAATGTTAAGGCTTTTCTAGGACATGTTTGCGGTTTGAAGCGGTGGGAGAGAGCAAAACCTTCAGCAGATAACAGGAAGGTTCAGTTTTATTACTTTGAGCTGTAAACCTCTCTGAAGGAACGTGTTGGCAAGGTTAGCCGCATTTCATAACCTAAAGGTTAAAGAAAGGATCAACATCTTCCAAGGATTTTATGAGCATGCTAATAATTAGGTGACAGTTGGAGTGAATTTTTTAGATTTTCTTTTTTTGTTGTTACTTTTAGTTTAAATGACAAGTGACCCAGGTAAAACTATAAGCCGTTAAATTTACATTGAATACCCATTTAATTGACCAAACATTCATATACCACCATTACGCAGTAAATGTACTGCATGACAGATGTCCAGCAAAGATATCCTGTTGCACCGTCCTTGAAAGTATTTAATTTAGTCGCATGCACGTCCCTAAAAATAGGCCGGCGCCCAGATGAGTTCCCGTCATCGGCGTCGATGTAGATCAAAAACAGTGCACCGCGAACACACGGCTCAGGTGTGTGTTTACATGCCAACTGTGCAAACACGTGCCAGGATGTCGTGTACTTTGTATAACTCGTTGCAAAGCAGTAAATCAAAAGAGGGCACATGTTAGGTGCGTGTCTTTTTGCCTTTTTTCTGTGCTGGTGGAACAGACAGAACAATCGACGCCTTCTTTTAACGAAGCTGCGTGTGTTGGAGAGATTAAGCTACAGGCTCTGTAACAGCTAAACATGCTATGGTGCATAAGGCGACAAAAATTAGGCCTATGCTCTAAAACAATGGATTTTAAAATAAAAATTCATTAGGCCAATATTAGACGAAGACGAAGAATGAGTCAACCGGAGGGATAGCGGGAAGACACAAAAGAAAAGGAAGCTGCAAATCCAACTACACCTACAGTTTAGTTGAAATGTTACTGTATAAATAATAATTAACTGAAAACACAAGATGCAATCTGGAACCTGGAGCCCACGGTTTTGCCTTTAAGTTATTCCAGGCCGTAGATACAGTAAGCGAGTGACCTTTCGGACTCTATATTTTTACCATCTAACTTTGTATTGATCTTGCAGCTTCGGTTGATTGGTTTCGGGAGGCTACTTGGGGGTTCTGATGTTTAACTTGCTTACAGATGGTGATTATGGCGGATACAGATGAACTGCTTGGTGGTTCTGGTGTGAAGTCATTTTCAAGGATTTAAACAAATGTGGCTTTAAAAATGTTCACAAATTCCACATCATCTTTTCCATTCTTTAAAGTCTTTTTCATGAGATGACAGGCTTGAAATTAACAAGTGTGTTCTCCGGCTGTATGGAGTCCTGTTTGGTACCATGTATTAGTTCAATTAATAAAAGTCACTGCTTCAATTTGTGCATAATAAAAATAAAAAAAACATCTGCCATATTTTGAAAATGTTTTTTTTACATTTTTAATTTGGAAAATTACAACTTTATCAACAGAATGATTTTAAAAAGGTGTCGGTAATAGACTTCTCTGTCTAAGTTACATTACATTCTAAAATTGGTTGAAATTGTATGATTTATTTTGCTAAAGTTTCCAATTTTTTTTCTTCTTTAAAACTTAAAAGAAGGAATTAAAAACTAAGTTCAAATGCAGTTTCAAATATGTTTCATTTAGCTGAACGGATCAAAAACGGCTCTTTAGATCAAAAGAGTTGCACTGATCTAGTTCCTCCATCAGTAAATCTAAAGTTTAAAGGAGGGCTGCTGAATGTAGAGAGAATATATCTTCACTAAAATCAGTGTGTACAATATTCAAATAAAACAAAACTGCTTGGAGTAGAATGGGGGTGTCCTGATTGCAAATCGGTCCAAAATCGCCCAAAACACCGATATCGGACTATTACGACCCACATGTCTAATGTTGGATATCAGCACTCCAACGCAGTCGCCTGTTCCAGCATTCGATCTGCGGCACCTTTGCAATAACTGTATTTAATTTATATCAATTGTAGAAAATAATTTTTCTGAAGACAGTTTAATATTTATGATATTAAACTGATAATAAATGGATCCGTTTTCTCTACAGTATCACTTAACCAAGCCTTTTGTAAGATTTCACGCTAAATGTATGTAATAAATGTCTTTTTGATTCATGCTGATATCGTATCGGTATAGAACGTCTTTTATTGTCATTATACACATTGTACAATGAGATTGGAAACACTCGGGTAACAATGAAGACTAAAATATCGGCATAATATCGGAAGTGAAAAAGTTGTGTCGGGACAACGCTACGGCGCAATAATTGTTTCCTAATATATTTCTAAGAGTTCTGAAGTTTTATTTTGGACTCATTCGTTACAACATTTAGAAGCAGGACAAAATTTAATCGCAGCCAAAAACTCACAACGAACTCAAACGACGTTGGCAGAAACAGCTAAAGGGATTAGAAAGAGAGGAAACCAATATTAACTTCATGCAGCCTTACACTAAGCAGTCTTCAGTCTCACCGATCTTCTTCACTAAAATCAAAAGTTTTGTTTTAAACCAAAGTTCAAAGTGAAACTAAAAACCCCTGCGGCTCGAGCCGGGCGTGCTACAAGGACGGCGAGGATCGAGTTTGGAGGAATGTCTGGAGGAAGAACAGGTGTCTGGCTCTGACTAACGCCGCATAGACTATCTGCCTCGGCGGCCCTCCCGAAGGAGGGAAGTTTGGGAATCCGTGTGCACTTTGAGCCCGAACAGCAGGACGAAGAGGAGTGCTGGGGAAGAGCCTGCGGAGCATGACATAACCCCCACCACCACACTTAACCTCTATGACCTCCACTCTCCCTCTCTTTGGCTGCTTTCCTCCCTCCCTCCCCGGGGGAGACACCAGATAGCCATTACAGCCCGACACACACACACACACACAAAGCCTCTGCATCAATAATGTAGAGGTTTGACGATAGGGGTGCGCCTAATCTCTGCTCTGGGACACCACAGAGAGAAAAGCAAGTGCGTCAAGGAGTGTGTGTGTGTGTTGTGAAGTGGGACAAGTGAGGGGCAGGTGGTAGAAAGTAATGCAAAGAAAAGAGATGGAGGATGAAGGGAGGGAGGCGTGAAAGAGAAGAAGGCAAGACGAGATGGGGTGAAGCTCTGGGACAAGCCAAAGAACAAGAGAGAAAAGGGAGAAAGAGTGAGGGAGGGAGGGAGGTCTGGGAAACAAGATGGGAGAGAAAAAGAAAGTATGACAATGGTTAGTGTGGGAGAAAAGTGAAGGAAGGAGGCGAGGGAGGAAGGAGGGGGATTAAGGGAGCGATGAGATCATAGCTCATCTGGTAGTCTGTTGTCATTCCAGGTCAGATTGCTGAGACCCCCCCCCAATCCTCTCTTTCTCTCTCCCATCTTTACTCCATGCTTCTCTCGTTCCCGCTCTCCTCCCTCCTCTGAGGATACAGATGACCCTCCTCTTCCTCGCTGCAATCTCGGTGGCAGATTTTGAACTTTTAGTTCGTTGCTATTCCAGCTACGAGCGGCGCTCGAGAAAGAGAGAGAGAGAGAGGGGGCGCAAAAGATTGAAAGCTTATAGATGAAGGGTGAAAAGGAAAGAAAGAAGCAACAGGAGCAGAAAAAGTGACAAAAAAGGGAACAGAGAGTGAAAGAAAGAAACCATAGAAGAAGGATGAAAAGACTTGACTTAATAAAACAAGCAGAATCACGAGCTGCCCTGAGAATGAGTTAGGAAGAAGACTTTAGGTAAATTCGACTTCTGGGAAAAATATTACATTTAACCAAGAAACTCAGAAGAAAGACAAGAACACATAAGTGCTGAACCTCAAGAAATGTTCTTGTTTTGGTTCCTAAACAAACTGGCTTTGCTTGTAGATGGTTCCTGGAGTTTTGAATTCACACAAATCAATTTTCTGCATTCAATATTTTATTAAAAATACATTCCTCCCTGATTTGTGATCGACCTCAAAAGAAGCAAAAAAAAAAGGTTGACAAACAATGATGCCTCACTTACAACTCGTGTTAAGTTTTAAGTAACACACTATAACGTTTTAACTACGAGATATAAGAGTAAGCACAGAAAAACGATGTTTCCATTCAAATGAACACGAATAAGAGATTTTCTATCCGCTGGTTTGGGTGTAATTTCGTTAAATATTGACGTTGCGCGTGGCTGTAATGAACAAAAAACAGTAGGATCAGTTAATTAGGTCAGAACGTATAAAAACCACCTTAAGCTAGCGTAAAAACGTTTGAATTTCGCTATTTCCATCAACCTGAAACTAATGATCTCAGATATATGATTTCTAGATTTTAAACAGTTGATTAAACGATGATAAAAAAACTAAATCTAACTTTTGCACCACATTATGCAGCATAATGATTAAAAATTTACATCAGATGTCTGCATTAGCGCCTAAGCGCTGAGGTGTCGCAGAGGGCAAACCCTGATGGGAAGCAGGCAGAGACAGACGGGCGGTCAGATGAAGTACTAGAGTGAGAAAGGAGGAGATTCCCAGAGCCGTGAGTCCTACTCAGCAACAAATGAAGCGACAAAGTAACAGGAGAGCTGCAGACTCAGGTTTATTTTTTTAATATATATATACATATACAGGGCCCCCGAACAGCCATTAGCGGCAGCTGGCTGGCAGTACGACTTTAACCACACTCGGCTTTAGCGTCGATGTGGGATGCGAACGGTGTGAGTGTAAGGATGGAAGAGGTGAGGTCACCGTCTGATGTCAGAGTCCATAAATGGACTAGAAGTTGGGCGTGCGTCTGCCTGAAGGTCATAATGTTCGTTAATGATCTTCTGTCTCGTCCCTCAGAGCAGCGAAAGGCAGAAGACGCGAGGCCACGCGATGGACAGAGGGAAGACCGGTAGGTTTGAGACGAAAGAGACGGCGAGTTTAGAGGAGGGTGTGCTCAGCAGGAGAGTAATAAGAGCCCATATGCCTGAATCCCAAAGTGTCTGGGCTCTTCCCACAAGTCAATTAAAAATTCATTAGGCCAATATTAGACGAAGAATGAGTCAACCAGAGGGATAGCGGGAAGACACAAAAGAAAAGGAACCGGAAGTTCAAATTGACTTAAAAACAGCAGGTTTATTTAAAAAATGTTAAACATATAACCTAATTAACATTTCAGTTATCGTTTATTCAGTGCAGTCTATTTATATTGTTCCCAAATAACGGATAATAAAAAAACAAAACAATAAAAGGCACCCAAATTATTTCCAGTTAGTTCAACACTATGGTAAAGACGGGTACATTTAAAACAGTGTAACCAAGCTACATTTATGCTCACACTAAAGTAAACTCATTAAACAGCAGGAGCAAGAAAGCTTTTACCTTTATATGTAAAGTTGGAAAAACATTAAAGGTTAAACCACATTAAATTAAGTTGCTAAATTATCAACAAGTCATTTGAAAACAGAGCCTAAGCGTGCTAAATTTAGGATAACACTAAGGCAATTTATTAAAGCTTGAAGCTTTATATGTAAAGTCAGAAAACAACATTTTAAAGCTATGCTATTATCGCAAGTTAGTATATTTTGCAGAAGCAGATTGTGCCTGACCTGCATTAACAAGCTAGTAGTCTGCTGACATGACAAGAAAGAATAAAAAAAAATGAAATAGGATGTTAAAAAAAGGTGGAAGACCTAAAAGCATAAAAGATTTCACTGCACAACTTCAGAAAACCGCTGTCCTCTCATAGCAACACACCAAGTTCCTTATCAAAACAACCATAAGTTGAAATGAGTCATATAGTTTAGTGTAAATTTAAGTAGCTTCTCCTTTTATTGGCTGGTTAACAAAACAAGGCTGTTTAATTAAACGAAAAAAAACGTTTTACTGCCATAAACTCACACATGAAAGAACAAACTAATGTTTGGACTCGTAATATCGCCTCACTTTGCTAAGTTGCAGACGTAATATCTGCAGCCAGTACTTTATGAAAGAACAAAAACATCTGTTGTGTTAAAGTACTTGAGCATATCCTCTCATCCTCTACATGACTCATATTTCCTTCTCCTGAGCTCTTTGTTTGCAATGACAAGGCAAGAATAAATTAATAGAAAGGCTTGTAAAGGCTGATAAAAGATACTATATGCATACGTTTCCTTACATTATAATCTTATGTGGCGCCTCTTCCACTGTCCAAGGATGCAACTACCACAAAACAAACCAAACGTAAATAAATATTAATAGTTATTATTGTCCCAGATTTAAATATTGACTAAACAATAACGACGACACTCATGATAATGCAGATGTGTCGTGCATTTTGTTTAAAGACACGCAAATAAGCAGAAATATTATTTTATTTAGCAAAAACTGGTCAAAGCCTGCAGAAAAGATCAATTTATTAAAGCTTCTGGTAAATACAAGGTAGTAAAAATAGTTGGGAGGAATGAGAGCAGGCAAGTGGAAAATTGTGGTAGATTATTTTCAGAGCATTAATTTTATTATGGTTCTCTTTGTTTGAGGGATGAGATCAGACCATAAAGGTTTAGACTGACTTTCCGCAAAGTACTCCAAACTCAGTCAAGAACATTCACAGTGTGATCTTCGCCTAAGTGCCACGACGGACTGAACAAGCGTTAAAAACCAAAAGTGTGATTAGAGGGTAGGGAGCTGAACTACCCCTAAATGAGTCCAACGTCTTAGGCTCCGCTTTAAAGTGTAGAGAGAAAGAGTAAAACAGAGCAGAAGCGGCTTCGTGGCTTTGGAGGGGCTGAAAATAGCAACGCACACACACACCAACACACACTGGGGTCATTGTTCAACAAAAAGAGCGAAAACACACACAACTTGGGTGGAGCGAAGAGGGGAAAGTACAGAGGAGCTGCAGGAGGAAGAAGAGGGGCAGACGCAGGCACGAGTGGGACGGAGAATGAGACGGACAATTCGGCCTCTCTGCTTCTCTTGTTGCCGCTTTTGCATCCAGCGAACAGAGCCGAGTGTTTTTCCAGGAAAACAATCGGGAAAAACAAAAGGTCAGGACCCAAAGGAGCCTACAATCCCAGAACAAGAACTCCTCTTCCTCTCCAGAAGGACTCCTTATCTAGCTTACATCTACTATACAACATTCCTATTGTGGAAAAAACAGGAATCAGTTTGATGAAATTCGGTGTAAGGAGTACTAAAAGGAAAAAAACTTTTATGAATTGCACCTCTGTTATTAACAGCCAGTAATTCTACGGTAAATATTTAAACACCTAAGTGGAAGCTTCTGCGTCCCTAAAGCGGCCGAGGACCTTTTTGGCATTAGGTGCTCAAATCAGAAGTTGTCTGGATGGGATTCGCATCAGAGAGGCGCATTTCTGGCGGGGTGTGGGGTCAACGTTGGTGGCAACTGAGCTGTTCGGTGATGCGATGTGCAGCAGCGACGCAGCATTTCCTCCGTGTAGGAACACAGCGATCCCCACACCGAGCCGCCTCTGTTTGGTTTGTGTGAATCACCAAAGGGAAACAGAGGCAGCTTAACAACAATGTTAACTGATGCGTGAAAAGGGCTCTGGTCTGTCGATGACGGGATGAATTAGGGCTGTGAGGGACCGAGAAGTGCAGCCTAAAGCGATAGCAGACCACTAAACAATTATAAAGAACATGGCTGACATCGGCATAGGCGCCATCTAGTCTTCACGGTGACACTGCATCATCACCTTTAGAATGAGGCGGTGAAATCTTAAAAGTTATCCATTTTGAACTTTCTAAAACAAAAATTAAGTCTTCAGAAGCAAACTCTATTTTTCAGATAGCTCTTAGTCGGGCTGCGAGAGTGAGAGAGAGCAGGACAAGTTCTCAAACTCTATAAAAATGATCTGAAAAGTTCGACCATGTGAACTTATTCTGCAAATGTGTTTCCATCTCCCCTTTAGGTAATTAACTATTAAGGTGGTAATTAAGTTTAAAAACTATCTTGTTGTGAAATTGAGATCATTTTGTGATTTTTAACCTTTTCTGATATTTTACTTCAATATGTGCATGAAAAAACCCCAACAAAAGCAGGGTAACAGCTATAGTCAATGTCCTCCCTACCCTCTTCTGAATCATTGCCAGTTTCAGATATTGGAAAAATACAGATATGTAAAAAAATCGGCAGATACCGATGCTTATATAGCGTTAATGACTACCTAAAGCAACACTAAGTACCTTTTTAACCTTCATAAAATACTTTCATAACTTTTGTGATTGTACCTCGACTCACAGCTCGTTGAATGGCGCCTCTGCCATTGGCCGAGGACTAAGCAACTTGGAGGAGGGTGGCAGGAACCATGCAACTACAGATGTGCCGACTGCTTTACGGCAAACGTCACCTCCCCCGTTTCTTATTTTCAACATCATCATATGACATTGTTTTGCTTTCATACAGCCACTAGAAACAGAAATGTACTTCAATCCAACTGCAGGCGACCGGGAGATCTGGATTTAAAACGCGCTATGCGCTGGTGCTCATGGGAAATGTAGTCTTCCTTCAGGCCAAAATACTAACGCTTTTGTCCACACTGGCTGCCAAAAGCAACTGAAACCTCTTCAGTGTTGCTTCAAGGCATCAAGGCAGTAATGAATCATTTCCTTATTTGGAAAAGCTGTTAGCAATACTGGTTCAGAGCAACTAAATTTGAAATCATAAAATCAGATTAGTAAATCTCTAATAGACACAGTAAACATTCTGCAAAAAAATAATAAATAGCTTTAACAATGGATCAGACAAAAAAAAGACCCAATTAACTGCAGTTAATCAAACCTCAGCAAGTCTGTACAACTGGGTTTTCTGCATGTAATCATACCCATAAACAAGCTTGGTGGTACGGTGTGTGTGTTCTCAGGAGAGTGTAAAGAACAGCAGAATAATATTGTGCCAGCAAGAGAGAAGTCATGCTGCTCTCCAGGTGCTGGTAGGTATATTTACTCTCACCAAAGTGACAAACTGCTCCCAGGACATTACCTTCACTCCTTAGTGTCTCCTTGGATCAAAGTACACCCATGAGCACACTCATACTACGAGCTGCACTGGTGCGAGTGGAAAGCGTCAACGCCTCATGCTTTACTAGTTGCATTAAGGTCCAGATTTCTGCACCAGAGAAGATAGAGCAATCAAACCAGCTGTTCATTCCGATTCCTCGGTCCCAGACAAAAGGTTCGGCTGTGAAACATAATACGATGTTTGACATTTCAGCGTCGGCGTTACGGACGAACTACACTTTCCAAATTTGTGGTGGTAAACAAACATGTCATGGAGAAGAAAACCAGTGGTTGTGGGAAAAGCCATCTTTTGTCTGGCCGGGTGAAAAAGAAAGAAAAGGACAGGAACCCAAATGTATGTTAGAAAACGTGACAATGTTTGTTATAATGTTTATCCTAATTTAATCTTGTAATGGAAACAACTTTTCAAGAAAACTCATAAAACTTATAATAAAGATGAAATACTTTTGGAAAAAAAATGGCTGAAGAATTTTTGCTCCGTTAGATCAGTGCTAAATTCAAATTAAATGAATAATCCACTTACTTTCTGAAACTTTGTGATAGAAATCAGATTTCTCCATGAAACTAGCATCCTTAATAAGACATTTTTTTAATTGTTATGGATTTCTTAGACCAGTATTTGTGTTAGTTATCATTTCTTTTATCATGATAGAGATAATGAAAACTCAAACCCATATCGCCCGAATACAAAAGAGTCTCTCCTGTATGAGTAGCCCTGGTTTCCATCCATAGATGTCTGCCTACTTAAGAAGAAAACTGGTGTAAAAGTAAAATCCTGACATGCCTAACCCCAGCAGAGCTCTTTTATCTTTTATTCCCGGGAGGCTTCCACATGATCCCTGGCCAAAAGGTAAACACAATCCCTACAGAAAGTTCTGGGTCTTCCCTGGAGTCCTCCTACTAGGAACTTCTTGAAAAACATTCAAAGAAATGGTTAAATCACCTTGACTGACTTGTCTTGATCCTCCCTACATCTACGAAGCTAAAGGCGCCACATTACTTCACATGACCTACCAAAGATACCAAGATACCAAGGATTTATTTATTTCCAACTTCATTCGATTTATTTGTAGTTTCTTAAAACAGTTTTTAAGTCTATGCCTCTGTGTGAAACTAAGTAGTAGTAAAAACACATAATTTGTGTTACAGCAGCTCATCTCTTTCCCGGCTTATCAGTTGCAGACTGTTGCCTGAGGACTTTTCCATTGTGCAGGAGACGTAATGAAGTAGCTGGCTAGGCTGATACAATTACAATGGAATGTGGAGAAATGTATTGGCATGTATAAAGATATGCTGCAGCCTTGAAAGAAAGGGCAAATGGTTGGTATGATTACCCTAGCCGAATTATTTTATAAAACAAACAAACTCAGAATATGCTGACTTTGCATCAAAACTGGCTATTTCTCCACGTTAACCTGATAATTTTCGATCAAAGCACGTTTTTAAGTTCTTCTGTCTTCACACGTCTGTGTTATTGGCTTCAGGCGCCTCGCTTCTCCTTCACCCAGGCTACCTATCTCACAGCCTGGTGTTAATGTACTCCTGCAGCCAAGTGTTTGGCGGGGAGCTGCCAGTTTACACTTCCCCTCGGGTGCAACGGCACATTGGTTTGTTTTTATTCAACAGCAGAGCAATTATAAAACAATCTTTTGAAAAGCTGCAAAAGAAAGAAGGAAATAAAAAAGACTTGCATCCAGTCAATAGTTTGAAGAGTGTCAACAAGCCTATAGAGCAACAGAGCATCGCCAAGGTGTATATCACTCGTGGCTGTAATTAAGATCGAGATCTAATTAAATCAATCCCAAATTTAAGGAGGGACATCTCCAGTGAGAATCTAGAAAAACAAAACGAATGCAGCTCAAGAATAATAACCATGAAATGTCAAAACTTTGAGACGACGTGCCACAGGGTACAAAACACAAAACAAAACTGAAATAATTTAATCAAGAGCTAACATAGATCACAATCAGTCAAAGACGAAACAAAGAAGATCAATAAAAGAAAAGAACCAAAGAATGAGTGCAGCTCTTTGTCCGGGGGTTTACCTTCATATGTGTAGGAATTTAGATTATATATCAGGGAGGGCTTTTAATGTGTTTCAGCTTAGACAGGAATAAGACAAGATCTGGAAAATGTATTTTCTTCAATCTTCATCTTTGCCTACAGACAATCAATTTTATATTGTGATTCATAAAAGTAATTTTTTCTGTTACATCCATATTATTATCGCATTTTACATGAAAGTAAGTAAAAAATAGTAAATGGTGCCACCTGTACTAATATCCAAGTATTCTGAAGGAGCTGTTTTGGGTGGTAGTGGTTCGGGAATGAAGGGATCTCCTGTACCAGTGGATTTTGCTGTGAATCTAAAGAAGCCTCTGAGTCAAGACTGTTGGTGTATCGCAGACCGACTACTGACATGACAGTATCAATATCTGAGCAGCAGACACGATATTCTACAGTAATATGAGCTTCACAATGTTGGTTTTCGGCAAGTACTGCTAATCCACCTCCTTTGCTTTTACTCCCACTGTTTAAATCTGTCTGGCAGTATGGTTGGAAATCTGAGTAGAGAGTTGGGAATTCACTGATGCCCGCTATGATCAATGGAAATATCGTTTTTGCGTATTAGTTCTTTAAATTTGTGAATTGTTGGATTTGGATTCGACAGTTCAGGTGATATTGGAGCCAGGGAATAACATTGGCATCAGTGATAGCGATGCCATAGGTGACAGGTTTGTGGGATTTTTAACGTAAACATGTAATGTCAGTGGTGTGGTATTTTCTTCCAAGAAGTTTAAAGGATAAGGAAATGTATTTAATATTATCGGATATTGGTGTCGGTCAAACTTTTCATATTGGTGCAACCCTAATTTGAGATTTTGATACACTATTATTGATATTGTTTCATTTGCTCCTTTAAAGTTAAATATATTCAGAAAAACGATCTTAAACCAGACGTGCCGAAAACATTAAACTCATCAACCAAACGTATCAGCTAAACCCAACAAATGTAGCATAGCTCCAACAACCTGTGGCCACCATGAGCGTTTCTGGAATACTTGTAGAATAAATGCATGTAAAACATAAACTGAATGCAAATTAAAACAAATGGCTGCAATGAAAAAGAAGAAATCAATTTTTAAAGCAAAAACTAAATTAAAAAGCTACGCTGAGAGGAGGAGGATTTTGTCAGGTATAATTAAACTGCTAGCATGTCACATTTTATTTATATGATTTGACATTTTATACAAACATCTAAAGTATTTTGGTGTGCTCCACCTAGACACTGTTTATTGCATTTCCAGAAATAAGTCTCTCTGATGCCGCTGTGACCGGGACACATGCTGCTGGTTTGTGAAACCAACAAGCTCTGCGGGGTTAGCGGGTCAAGCGCTGAACACAGGGCCGCACGGGAGTAAATTAGACGTGGCAACAATCGAACCGTGCATCTATCAGGTGTGGAAGTTTTGAGTGTGTCTCAGAGACTGGGTGGCACTTTTTAGAGGGCGGTTTCCTGGAATGTGCCACTCTAGTGGGACAGGATGTGAGCAAGCGTTTTGTGTGTGCGCGTGTGTTTGTGTGTGCGCGCCACGGCAACAGAGCCGTTTCCTGTATGTGCGACATCATGTCATTTCTGATGTACAATGAAATCTGGCAGGAATCGTAAAAGCCCACCGAGGCGACATTACACCACGATAAATTTAGTCTGACGTAAATTCTTGCGTTTGCGGCGTAAAAGGAACGGACAACATTTCCTAGAATGCAGCGTTGATGCGTGGTTGTTACGATGAGACTTTCTTAATTAATGAACAAAAGCATTAGCATCGATAATGCACTAAACTGATTTTCATTACCATCTTTTTTCTGATTTTGTTTGCATTTCTGCAGGGAAGGGCATTGGTCACAAGTTTGCTCGTGCAATATTGTGGCAGAAATGGAGGAGTGAAGCTATGGATGCTAGGATTGAGGCTTGTTTAATTGAAGCAAAGGCAACATTAATGTTGAGTTTTCTTTTAGTACACTCATGAAGAACTGAGGGGAGGTTTACCCTCAAATACGATAAATAAAGCAAGTTGGCATGGTCGCAAATTTACCTTATCCCATCGTGACACGGCAGAACGGCAGTTTATTTCACAGCCTCGATCCCAACGCACGGGCCCTATTCACAACGGAAGCACATCAAAGGCCGCACACACCTCAAAAATGTAACAGGACTCGATGCTTCAGAAAAAATTCCTCTCATTTCCCAACATTTAGACACGGCTCACAAGTTTTTTTCCACCTGCCAACATTGCTAACATGCTCTTGTCCGTCCCATCACGTAAATATAAAGGTTTGAGCAATATGTTTAAATGTGTTGCAAAGACTAAAGAACCTCATGTTTAAAAAGCTGGGATCCAATCTCAAAACAGGAGCTCATAGACTTTTTATAGACTACCAATCAAAAAGTAAAATTTCCCTGCTAAAACTTCCTTCTTCTTTTTTATTTTTTTTATTTTAGGCTCTGAACGAGAACAAAATGCAACATAGTTCTCAGATCTTTTAATACATGTAGAAAGAATAATGAGATTTTCTGGGTTCAGCCAACTTCCTAATGATACTTTTAAACTTTTCTGAGTTTTTTGTAGTTTTTTCCCACTGGAACACCATGTTCCATCCACGTAAACAGAGTTGATTACTCAAACAGTCAGCGGTCTAAAGGTAAAATCTGATTAGTGCTCGTGCATTTTCACACTTCTGCTCGCACGTGACAGAGGGAGCTGCAGGGCGGGCAAAAAAAAAAATCAAACTTAAACGACGGCGACAAAGAGAGAGAAAACCAGAAAAACAAGTCCACCATAACAGCTACTGACTAAAGACGCCCGGCGCGAGTGTATTTATGTGTGCGAGTGTGCGTCAGTGCTGACTCAGTGGGTGAATGTGTTTTTAATTCAGCCTTCAACAACGCAAACTCTCCTCCATTCTCTTGTCTTTCGCCCTCGGCGTCTCCTAGCAACCAGACACTTAAGGCCTAAAAATAAACCCGTCCAGAAACGAACAGAACAAAAAAAAAATAAAAAAAATAAAGCATAAACGGCAATTAGTCCTTTCAGGACTGGAACACAGACTCAAATAGACCAGGTAGTAGCGAGGGAAGAGAAGGGCAGGAGGAAGGCAGCGTTAGAAGAGGAGACGCGAGAGAGTGGGAGTTGAATCTGCCAGCAACAGGTAGTCGTCAGGAGACAGACTTTCTGCTCTGCACGCACGCTCGCCCAGCAGCCACGACTTTCTACACGTTTCTCCCGAGCTGCAAACGCTCAAGGCGAGCACAAAGTGCGGCACAATGCGGCCACCCAGCCGTGCAAGAAGCTGCTAACATTTCTGTTGTTCATGAAAAGTTTTTAAAAAAGGACGACGACACCACTCCATGCGGCAACCTTCACAAGCTGCAGCGCACCGGCTAAAGCTTTCACACGCAACCTGCAAGCTATTTTATTAATAAAGCATTACTAAAGCTTGACGTTTCTGTTGGTTATTAAAGTCTCCAGATCTCCAGAGAGGGTTTAACATCTAATAGCAAACCCGTGCATCTGCAGCGACACAATAACTCCTGAAATTATCACAGATTTCAAAACACTGTTTTTGGTGTGAGGCGCTAGCTGTAGGGTTAAAAAATGTCAACTTCACAGGAAAGAAAAACACGTTGGTAAGCCAGTAAATATGCTACATATGGCCAGTTTTCTCACGGTAAGGCAAAACTGGGGGTCAATAAAATATTATTCCTCCTCTTTTACACTATAGATGCATTGATCATTTAGCAAGAGCTTGGAAACGTATCGGTTCAAACGATAACTTTGCCTGTCTCTGATTAGCTTTAGAGGCCCAGTGGCTTAGATGTTCTCGGTTAACGAACTGATCCCAAGTTATGTTTCCCAATTAAAACTCTGGTGAGCAAGCACACAATCCTGAACAAACATCATAGGCGTTTTGACACACATGCCTGTCGCCATTGTCTCGCACGTCTGAGGTGAGTCCGACAGTCTTTGCCTCTCAATTCACTACAAAATAAACAGCATTACGAAAGAAAGTGAAAGACGACTGAGTCACGGATCCATGGGGCCGGGAGTCCTGCAGTTTAGCGCCTGCAGCCGACGCATTCCACAGCGAATCACCGCGCCGGTTTACGAGACGGCGAGTTATGAAAGCAGAGCAGCGCTTCACACCGTCACGCAGGAGAAGTCATGAGAAGTTCTTGATGTTCTTTGGATCGGTTTTATGTGTGAAAAGGTTGAAGCGTCTCGCACTTTGCAGCGTTTAGTAAGGGCTCCGTGAGAGTCGAGAAGGTGGGGAGGTGAGCAAGAGAGACGACGGATCGGACGCATTTCACGGGTTGTTTTTGACAAAGTGGCTTTCAACAACGAAGTAGAACTATTCAAACTGAGAGCCACAGTTATCTTGCATGTTTATGAACTCATTGCTAGAATCCTTCAAATCAATAAGAATATATTAAACATAGTTATAGCAAAACATGTTAAAACAAAACAAAAAATGCCGCAGCTTTTATTTATGTTTACAGTTCAAATGTGTAACTTAAGCATAAAAAAGAAAGAAATCCATTTGGAAATTTGCTAGACTTTCTACAAAAATGAATGTGAAAGTTACTAAAACTTTAGATGTTTTAAGTTATTTAAAAAGAAAACTTGCTTTTTTTTTGTTTACTCATTTTAAAATAACACTTCTTGTCCATTTTAATTTTATATTCAGTTTGATTACTTTTAAATGCCAAACCGTTTAAAGGAAAAGCTTTATACCATCGTGATGTCTCCCTTTTGCAATGTAAGGTCAGATCTTTAATTTTAGGCTCAACAATTTCAGCTAAAGTAATTTTATTTAGATTTTTTTTTATTTTTAAACAACAGAGGAAACAACAAATCCTCCATTCATCCATTTATCTTGTTTACCTCCTTATCCGTGCACGGGTCACAGGGAGGATAAGTTAAAAACATTTTTAAATACCCAAACTGAGTTTAAAGGTTTAGGACTTACTCTGCATTACACTTGTTTTCACGCCTTTATATTTGGTGTAAACAAGCAAAACTTTAAACACGTCAAACTCTTTGAGTGAAGGACAAACGAGAGCTCAACAGATTGGTAATAAACTTATGGGGAACAAAACCACTGAGCAGTAACTCTGTCCTCTCTGAAGGCTCTGAAACCTTCGGGTTTCATAATGGATCAAAATCGCTTTTATACTTTCCAGTTCAATATGTTAGAGATGCAACAATAACCTCAAACCGTTTTCTTTTTTTTTTTGCCTGGTATCACATTTTTTTTCTTAGTTGTACAAATTGCTAAAGTTTAATTATAGTATTTGTAAAAAAAACAAAAAAGAACACTGAAAACCACATTTCGTTCTTTAAATATTAGGAATTGCAATGTGTCTGTGTTGACCCTGAAGAGTTTACGAAGGGAAATGCGACGCAACAGATGCAGAAAAATATACAAAGTGAGTAAACGCAAGTGCTTAAACTTTACTTGAAAGACGGTTCAAACTTTGCAAAACACAAAGAGATATCCATTGAATCGCATCTTAGAAAGGCAGTGGAACTTGGTTCAGCCACAGAAAAGTATTCAGCATGAAACAGTTCAATTTGCAGGAATGCTGTTGTCATTGTTTTCTATCTGTACCCATTTTTAAACATTCTTCCTTCATGACAGAAAAGCTCACAGTTGACAAAACACAAGGATGAGCAAATCCCACCAGCTACAATACACAAACCCAGGTTACAGACATGAAACGTAGCATTACCGAGAGTTAACCTGTGGATCGTTATAAACTTAGCTTTAACCAAGCATAATCTTAAAATTCAGAGGTTTTATTCACAGCTTTTACGCAAATTTTAGACCTCATACTGTTACCTACGTCACCATATAACGGTATTATCTTTAAACTGGCTATACGTTTATAATCAATTGTGCTTAAATAAATGTGACATAATAAATATTGCTTTATATACACAGCAAAGTAAAGTAAAATTGACTGTTAAATAGAAACTAGTCAAAATATTCAGTATTAAAAAACTAAAAAACAAAACAATAGTAAGTGATCTATCAATTTTAGTGCTAAACAAAATCTGGTATGTATTGTTATTATCCTGAGCTGTGAAAACATAATAAAACTGCCATCTATATTTGGTGTTATTAGCATCTAATTGATGTAATTTCCTTTTATTTAATCACTCAAAACAGCAATTAAGATATTAAAGTATAACTGCCCCGCACCTGTGAAAGTGTAGCCCCGCCCACACCCATGTGGCGCTGAAGGACGATGAGCGCTGGGTGGATTAACGTTCAAAGGCGTAACAAACCGTCAGGGAGTTTACTTTAGCATGTATATTTAAACTGCCTCAAGTAAAGCAACAAACTCCGACTCCCGCCATGTTCCAGCAATAGAGAAATTCAGCTGCAGTAGCCATCATTCCACCCGTAGAGGGCAGCACTAGGATTGTAGTAGGGTCAAATGTACAAAAGTTAAACAAGTTTACATGAAAATTACACAGTTTTACAGTAACAAGGCAATGTAAACAGTTCATCTTAAATAAAAGGTTAAGTTCGACAGAAAGTTTTCTTTCCATCTCGCTTTTAAAACACAAAATCCTCTGGCTTATGTCACTATATCTGGACATCAAGAAGTATTTCCTTATTTAGTTTTCTATTCTTTGGCACCAGTGGCGTTTACTTATTAGTAGCTTGACAGGACGAAGGACGGAGAGAGGAGAGGAGAACATGGGAGTCGGAAATTGAACTTGCAACAGATTTTTATCAATGATTTAAAACCTTTTCTACAACAACCAATGGCTACTTTAGTCTATAAAGGCTTCCTTATGGTTATGTTTAGCTCCAAAAATTAACAGCGCTGCTTCTAAAGATGCGTTCTTGGAGACATACTCTCTTATTTCAAAAAAGCAAGACAGAAATAAAAAGAAAAAACTCTTCAGACTCGTCTTCAAAAGCTCCAGTGGGAAGCCTGGGGATGCACTTTATGTGCGAGTGTTTGTTATGAGCTCCGTGTTGTTCGGGCCAGAAGTGAGAGAGGAACACGCGTCGAACCCTGGGGATTTATGTTTTTCTTGCTGCTGCTGCTGCTGATGATGGTGATGGTGATGGTTCACAGTCTGAATGAGGAGCTACAAACAGATCTTTGTTTCCTAAGAGCAGCGATATAGCGAAGATCTGTGCATGTTTTCCGTAAAAACAAAAACAAAACAAAAAACAAGGTTTCAGCAAAGATCTTATGCAAAAAAACAAAAACAACCTCATAAGTTTGAAGCTCAGCTTGCTGACTCAGGTTAGCGTAGTCACATCCCACACGCATGCATGGGTGTACGCTGCCTTGCAGACGACGATCACCAGGGGAGAGATGAACCTAACTTGGGGCTAAAGCGGAGCAGTGTTGATGCAGCCGTCTAAATGGGCCCCTGGGTCCTCGGAGAACACAGGCCAGAGGAAGCTTTGCCAGCTAGAGCGGCTGCTTTGTAGCTGTGTGCAACTTCCTGCTTCCAAGGTGATAATAAAAGGGCAATTGCAAAAAAATTATGATAATAATAATAGGGGTAGGAGGCTTGCATCAGAAAGATTGCAAGACAAAAAGACTGGAGCCAGAATATGTGCCATGCTGACTGCAGCTGAAAAAGGAGGATTGAGGTAATCCTTTCTCGTCATATTCTTGTTTCAAAGGGAGATAATTACTGGTGCTGCGAGACGACATGCATTCACGTTAACTGTATAGAGGAATATACCGCTTTGTTGTCAAAAGCACCCAAACAACCTGTCGCAACTTTTAATTAGCCGCTTCTCAGAGAATTACATTTTGTCACAGTGGCCCACACACCCACAGCAAAACAAAGTCTGGTACGCATTAAAACAAGACCATACACGGTCCCTGGTGACAGGGACGACGTCTTTAGTGCTTTATTTAACATCGCGTGAACTGAACCATAAATACATCCTGCTTCACTCCAGCCTCTAAGTATTCCTACTTTCAAACTTTCCATGTATGTGTTACAATAAAACAGATTAAACTGATTTTCTTTAGTAATAAAACCAAGTAATTCATGATTTCCCTACATAAAATGGGGTAACGGAACTTTATGAAAGAGAGGCAAAAAGAACACGTTTGCTGAAAGAAAGCCCGTCTATTGACTGAAACAATTCCCATCTAAAGAACTGAAAATATGTGGAAGTAGCTTCTATGATCAGCTGAAGCTAAAGCTTTATTTTCTTGGTATTCTTCAAACCCACACAACACACTGACACCATGCTATTAGTGTTATTTGGTGGCGGCAGTATCATGTTGTGGGGCTGCGTTTCTTTGGGAGGGAACAGAGAAGCTGGTCAGAGATGACGACGAGCACGTGTGGCGCTAAACACGGAGGCTGAGGCTGATAGATCCACAGTAAGCATGATTCAGATCGAAGCGTATCGGTGTGTTGAAGTGGCCCAGTCAAAGTCCAGACCTTGAATAATAACTTATAGCTGCGACTAAAGCTTAGGGCTCTAAATGTGTTAATTTATTTGCTTGTAAACACACCAACTCAGTCCCGGCCAATCCTCCGTCTAGCTCCTCCCTTCTGGCAACTCGTCTCTGTGAGATTTCCTGCCATTCTTCTCTTGGGGCTAATTTTAGATGAAGATAAAACTCTCTGCAAGTCATTCTTCAGTCTGTGTGTGTAACATGTGTGTGTGTGTGTGTGTGTGTGTGTGTGTGTGTGTGTGTGTGTGTGTGTGTGTGTGTGTGTGAACAGGAGAACTAGGAAAAGGTCAAAAGCAGAGAACTTAACAAGTGGAGTAGCCGGGATAACCGAGGAACGTCTGATTTAAAGAACCAAGTAACAAAGAGAAAGTGAAGGTCACGACCTCATCAGATCTCCATCATGACCAAAGTATGATTATTTACTTTTACAACAGCTTCCTCTACATTTATTTTTGGTTAAAAAAAAGAAAAAAGTGAGAAACTGCAAGCGACTGTCATCATGAGTAAGGAAAAACGTGAAGGGAGTAAAAAAACCAAACAAACAAACGATGGTTTGCCTCCGTTTACCACATGAAGAGCGAGCGCCTGTTAAGGAACAATGACTGAACACGGTCTTCTCCTGCAGTCACATAAACAACCCAAATGGGAATCATTCGTGGTTCGGAAAAGTAGAAGACAAAGAGAGAAAAACTCAAGCCTGTAGTTTTGAATTATCGGCCGACCAAAGTGAAACCCCAGGAGATTCTTGACAGAATTTAACCCAGGAAAAGTGATTTGTTTTTCACAGTAAATCAGAAACATAAGAAATGAATACGTTTGAAAAGCTAAGAAAAACATCCACGCTGACAAATGTTGGCCATTACTTTCAGATTTTATTATTGTAAACTTTTTGCTTCCACTTCAAAGCAGAGCAGCTCCTCAAACCAAACACAATAAGGGAAAACAAATCCAGAGGCGTGAATACTTTTGATGATTCTGTTGGTTCGGTTTGCCAAACTATGTATTTAAAGGGTTATCTGGACTAATAAATAAATAAATAAGGATGACACGCTTCAGCACTTCCTCGTCTGTGAAGGCCGGCAGAGGGAAGCGGGAACAGGATTCAGGAGATTGTCGCTGTGCGTCACAGTGGGGTACCAGGGGGACGAGGAGGGCAAACAGAGACAGGAGGCGCACGCCGCCGCCTGTCACCACTTTCTCCTCTTCCTCGTCCGTTTCTCCCACATCCCCACTTATCCTCCTCTAACCCTTGCCCCACTTGGTCAGCTTGTTAAGAATGTCTCCCAAAGCCGATAGTGTTGATCGGCCTTACGCAACGCTCACCTCGCTCAGCCGCCGCTGCCAGACAGCGCGGCCCCTTTCCTCTTCGCTGAGATTCAGGCAGGGAGTTTGCTGTATTTGCAATTATGGCGAGCCCAAAGACGAGGGAGGCCGTATCGCCGTGGAGCTCTAGGAGGGAGCCAGTTCGGCCACGTGGTCTCATTAACACGCGCGCTCTCCCCAGGTCTCTTATCAAGGCGTCCGCCCACGACTGGACAATCTCCCGCTATAAACCGAGACTTGTCAGAGAGAAAAGCGTCTTCACAACCACACATGCATGCACGCACACACGCACGTTTAGTCGTCAAAGCATCTGCAGGGCTGGGAAACGAAAGCAGGACGTCGGATTAATTGAGAGATCTAACGAAGGAGGGCCTGGAGGCAGGTGAGGGCGACTCCCCTCTCCTCTGGTTCAAAAGATTAGGATCCACAGCTGGAGCGCGTAACGCTGGATGTTATGCAAGAGGCATGACGATGATGATGTAACTTGGGAGAAGAGGCAAAACAACACAGAAAGATAAGAAGCGGAGAGAAGAAGGCGGTGGAGGGTTGTGTGTGATATGAAAGGTCGATGCAGACGACGTCGTCCGGCACGCCTGATCTGGACCAAGCGAACGAAGCCGTAAAAGAACGGGGCCGGTACTCGGTGTGCTCTCGCATCGCTGAGCCGTCCGCTCACAAAAGCAGATTACGTAATACGAAGGAGTGAGGCTCGTTTTCATTACAGGCTCCTCCATTGACATACGTGACACCGTGTTCCCGTCTCACAACGCTGAGTGGTTCTGAGCGGGCGGCGTAGGTAAATCCAGGCCACGAAACATAATCTCTGGGCTTGAATTATAAACCAGGCTATATCAGCTTAAAGGGATTTTCTGTTCCTTTTTTGTAAACAGGCTTGATTTAAGTATTTCTAAGTGGTCGGCGTCTTACCTGCAAGTGCCCAGGTAAAGGTTTTGGGTCATATCACCTCCTAGAAATAAGAACACGCAGCTAACTGATGCTGTTGCACAGCATTAAGAAACAAAACCCTGCTTTACTGATATTAAGATTTCATTATGTTCGGCCTGCTTCTCTAATCTGAGGATGCCTGACCCGAGGTTTAGTGAATGTGAATCCAAAGCGCTGGTCTTTTTCCACTTGTCTTAAAGCTAGGAGCATCAACATTTTTGACTGCATCACATTTAACATTAATATTTTACAGGTTCACTTTTTATGTTCGTCGTTTGAAGCAGAACTTTATAAGCTTAAATAGGTTTATTTGAATGTCTTAAAATATAAAAATGAATCAATAAAATAATATTACAGTACGTTACAGAGTTGTTTCCTGATTAGTGTAGAAAAATCAACCTGGATTATCGTTTTCTACCTCGTCTACTTATTTGTTTCCGTTGTGCTTTAATCAGCATTTTTGTTTTTAAAATGTACAAGAATCATTCACAAAGGGTTTAGACAACGACGTGGCCTTAATGTGCGTCTGCTGCGGAACCACAGAGAGACTTTCCATGTCGCGGAGCCGTCTGGGTTATTTTTTATTTGGTCTGAATGTCAAGAAATGAACCAGCGACTAAACAGGTATACGTAGGTACGGAGGTATAAATATATATATATATATATATATATATATATATATATATAACAGGTATACGGCCCTGAAGTGTGGTGCAACAAACCAGGACATAATAAACCTAATAAGAGTCTTTGTTGACATCGTCCCAAATGTTTGCATCGATGCATCCCTGTTCAGACCTTAAACACAAAAGCGAACAACATTCATCAGAAGTTTTAGTACACGGATGTATATAAATATATATATATATATATATATATATATATAACAGGTATACGGCCCTGAAGTGTGGTGCAACAAACCAGGACATAATAAACCTAATATTTGGCTTAATTAGGTTGCAATACAGAAGCAGAGAGTAAAACAGCTGTGTTACTCCATCCTCTACAGAATCAAATATGGCAAAAATAAGATTATGTAAACTTTTTATTATTTAAGACAGTCCTGAATGTAAAAAGGAGTCAAACTAGATGTTCCTAATAAAGAGGACAGTAATTTTTTTTCTTCCTCGATCTAATTAAGGAACGATTAAGGATTAGATAAGTAGTTTAAGGAATATATGGGACAGAGATCCCGTGTTAGGCAAAATTAATTCACTAAATTATTCCTTCACGTCTGAGGCCTTAATTAATCGCCGCTGCCAGGAACAGAGGCAAAGCAAATATAGAATAATGACTTGAATGTCACACGAAATGTACTCTTTGGTTAACAGGAACATCATTAGTGGGAACGTTTTATGCTTATTAAACAGTTTAATACAGAAAACAGATCTGACCAGAACAATAACGCATAGACGTAGAAATCAACGTGTTTTCAAGGTTAAACTAAACTTTACTCTATAATTTATTCCTGTTAATAGTCACGCAACAGTGAATCCGTCAGCAAGAAAATAAAATGGATAGACTGTGCCTTGACAAGCTCTGACTGAGTTTTTTATTTTAACACATGAATCAAAGCTAAAAAGTGTGAATATGCTTAAAAACTAAAGCCATTTATTTTCTGTTTGAGTCAAAGCAGATATTGTTTTAAGATTAAGTTACTGAAAAAAACAAACAAGACAGAAATTACTTTTTATTGGGGATGCACAATGTTTCAGTTTCGGCACATCTTATGATTTTTGCTTTTCGGCCTGATATTTGCTGTTTGTGGTTCACAGAGGGAGCAGAGTTGGTTGGTCATGTGGTATCCGTTAGATTATGTGACGCTGATAGTGATGTAGCAGGGATTACGGGGCATTTGCAAGAAAAGCAATATGTACATGGTGTGGAAGAGTATAGGGAAATATAACAGCAGCAGTAATAGAGATTATACAGTTCTATATTTATCCCTCGTTTATGCTTCTGCATTATTCTCAGTTCTTTTGTATTGTATATATATACATATATATACACATTTTTAAATCATCTACAGATTATTTATATCGCTGCTAGGAGATGACATTGCCTTGTCGAATCAACTGCTCGGTTTTGTACAATCACAATAAAAAATAAAAGGATAAATAAAAGGAATAAAATAAAAGGAATAAAAGGAAGCCAAAAAGAGAAATGAATGAGCAGCGGGGAAGGAAGCGAGATCACTGAGATAAAAGGCTGAGTGACAGAGGCTGTGAAAGCGCTGAACCCCCCTCTCTCTGTCGGCGCCCTGCATGGATGGTGTTACGTAAGAGCCCAGTGTACCCACACCAATTACCTCCGCTTGGCGAAGATCATAACATGAGGCGCTAGCTCACAGTTTGCCTGTGTGTGTTTGTATGTGGGTACATCGATATGGACAAGAAATGCACAGTTCACTTGTGCGAGCTAAGTACACGCACCGTACTCAGAGGTAGGAGACCAGAGGGGAATTGCTTTAAATGGCGTTCACACAGCTCAAATGATGCGTCTAAGGTATCAGGATGAAATAATAGCAGCCGCTCGCTCATCGTTACACTTCATTAATATAAAAAAAAGAGATCTATGGTCAATAGGTTAACCATAATATTATGAAGATATTTTAGAATAAAATCACTTATATCCACAAACAGCTGCTAGAGAAGCAATAATATTCTAAATCTGAACTATTAAATCAATATTGTGATTGATCTATTTGGCATCAGGTGATCAAGACGCACGGCTGCTTAAGTATATGTTAGAAACCAAGGAAGCCCAACTCTAGGCCTTGAGTGCCGCCATTCCTGCAACTTTTAGATGCCTCCATTCTCCAGCAAACTTGAATCAATCTGCTCATCTTCTCGTTTTAGCTCTGCAGAGGAGCTGCTCGTTTCCTTCAGGTGTGGAGAAGCGGGGGTGAGTCTAACAGTTGCAGGATAAGTGAATCTCAGGGATTATACTTGTAAACTGCTACTTCAAATACACCAAACGTCGTGGATCAGTAGTGTTCATCTTGCTCAGGGCAAATATGTTTGTGCTGCCTGAGCCATGCGCTAGCAAAGCAAGGCTAACAACTGGCTGATTTCTTCTTCTACTGCTCCACCTCTAGATCACAGCGTTGTGTGGCTCATTAACGCCACATACTGACCGCAGATGTAACAGATTGTGTAAAAAATACACTGCTTACATTTAAATGTGATAATAAAGCAACTAACCGAGGACTGAATTAGTTGTCAACTATTTTATTAATCCATTTTAATCAATTCGTTGTTTCGGCTCTACTAGAGTTGTAAGATAGTGGGCTAAGAATGAGTCTTAAAGAGCGAATCAAGTGAAATCGTACATGCACATTCACTAATTCCTTGTTTCCATTCTTCCTTCTGCATCTTTTCTGCACCAACCAAAGGCGAAAAGAGAACCTGGCTAATTGTTTGGTCAGACAAACACATTAATCCAACAAGCAACACCCACACAAACACAGAAGAGTGATGCTAACCAACAGAGGTCTTGCAAAAATACCATGTGAAAGATTACAGAGGCTGCATAATGGGCGAGCGCATGAGCAATTTAGTTAATAATGGATACAGCGTCCATCATTTATTCCCCTTCTACACCCCTTGTTTTAGCTGAAGGTAAAGGTGTGATATTTTGATTGGCAACTACTGGCAGAGTCTGAGGTCTTTTCCCTGAAAACATGTGAGCAACATTTTACAGTTTACTATGAGCGCAAACACACAGACACACACGCGCACGCTGGCAGCTGAAAACCAGACGCTGCACATTAAAAGAAAATATGCAAATAAAATCTGCTTTCCTGCAACCACAATACGTAATGTGCTGCTTGAGATTAAAGTTTTAATCTCTTAAATGAAGTCTTTGCACGAGTACTGTTATTGTTATCTGAACGCCCTCCTAACAGATCCTTACCCGGACCCAAGCCCGACCGCGCTGTGCCACAAGTTTCCCACCATCAAACTTGTGGTTTCCCCAGTTTAACTTGTTACCTCACCCTCCTCGCCTCGAGGCTTTAACCCCCCCCCCCCCTTCCACCATTGCATGCCTTCCTGTAATTCTTCCCTTCTTTCATTTTCCCCTTTCGCCCCTGTGACTGGTCAGGGGATCTAGCTCCCTGTTTTTATCCAAAGCTTTAATCTCCTAAAACAACAATGACTGCGTGCGTTTGTGCGGCGGGGTTATCTGCGCGTGCACCCACCCCGGATTCAGCTGCCTGGCTGTTACGTAATTTCACTGGGCCAGGGCCGAGGCTAAAAATGGACATGGATAAAACTCCTGTGACCGTAGCCAGGCCTACTGTACTGTACTGTACCGGGGCAAAGCAGCGGCTGGTCACGCAGCTTAACCATCACCTAAAAAGGGTTCCTAATTTGTAATTTCTCGTTCGTTAAAACAGAAAAACCCCTGCTGTTAAAGTTATTTCAGCTGAAACATCTAGTATAATATAGGAGTGTTTCAAAACAACTTTTCCACTTCCGATACAATACCGATTTTTCAGTCGTTAGTTTTCCCTGATACCGATATTGACACGATACGATATCGATATCAGCATTTATCATACAGACTTTTATTGCTTTCTTAGACGGTCTTTCTAAATGAACGTTGTACAATAGAATCAATTTCAACCAACTGAGCCATTAATCGTAAGTAAACATTAACGGTCTGCATCCCTACTACAGTATTTATTTACAACTTCTTAAACGAGTATCTACTAGTTTTGGGGTAAAATCATTATGGACTTTTAAACTTAACCGGTGGGATTTGGTGACTTATGCCCCTTTTCCACCAAACTGGTTCCAGTGCTGGTTCGGTGCTAGAGCCAGAGTTAGCACCTGTTCTTTGGGTTTCCACTGACCAATCTGGTTCTAAACTGGTGCTTAGCTGGCCCAAACTCTTTCTGCGGTCAGAGGAAGGAAACGGTTCGACGTGATGACGTCAGAGACAGGGGGCGGGGCTACGCAACAGCTAATAGCCAGTAAACAGGTAAAGAGCGTCAGTTTTTAAACAACACTGGAGTTGCTTGTGCGACAAAAAAAAAACACCAAAATGGACCTGAAGTCAAAGCAGCAGTGGTGAAGAAATTATTAACAAGCTTAAAAGGTGTCGCTGTGGTCTTGTGGCGGTTCGATTTGGTGCTAAATCAACTGGGTAATGGTGACGTACGCATACGCATGGAGCGACGTAATGATGTAGCTTTCCGGCCAGCATCAGTGTGTGGAAAAACAAACGGTTCTTTGTCGGTTCGCACTTGGAACCAGCCGCGAACCGACTCTAGCACCAGCACAGAACCAGGCCTTGTTGGCAAAGGGGTATTAGACTGAGCAACAAACAATTCAGGTTGGTCTGGTATAAACTAGGGATGAATGATATGCTAGCATAAATGTCAGTATGGGCAAATATCAGATCCATCAGGAAAACCATCTTCTTATTGATGCAGTGCTGGATTGTGGGATGTCAATACAATACAGTTTCTAACATATAAAAATCTGCATTAACATTGGTTTTAGCCTTTTTACTATACATGTTCCCAAAAAGTAAAACTTTATTGACGTCTTGTTGCCGCTTGCATTTGAGGTTGCAGGTCATTTGGTGTTTCATTCGTCAGTGATGGTGATGCTGCGGATGCCAGGTCTGTGGGGTGTTTAGCAAAAGCAGAGCTGCAACTTCATCTGTGACGTTTTAGGTAAATAAGGATTATTTATTATAACATTAATAATGTACATAAATATCGGCCCCAAAATTTTCATATTGGTGCATTTGTGGTGTAAAGTGTGATAGCTCACCCCTTTTGATAAGTAAAGAGGAAACAGTGTTATGAATTTAAAATACATTTATGTAGAACTCTATATACATTTTTTTTTCTTGACTAAATAAATAAATTTGAATAAAAATAGGTTGCAAACAATAATCGCTCAATATTTGTATTTGTTGGAATGCAACTTTTGCAGAAGTTTTTTTGCATATAATCCTGTCTGCACATGGATTGATAAACGAAGAAAAAGAGGAAAAGTAAACTTCAACAGCACAAAGAGCTACGGACATGTCCTCTGAGTCGCCGTCCTTGAGTGAGTAACACTTTTCTGGCATGAATTATTTAGCGGAATGTCAAATCTGCAGAGCTATCTGAAAAGAGCTCAGGTTTACGTCAAGGAACTGTAGTGAAAACATGGAGAAACTGATGAATAAAAAACACAGGAACAAAACTTTCTGGGGGAAAAACCAGAGGTTTCAGTCTGTATGTGAGAGGAGGGAAATTTGCCATATGATGTGCTGCGTTGATGGCCATCTTTATTAAAATTTAATGGCTGTGCTTTCCTATAAATACCTTTCCAATGATCCACTGCATTATTCAGTTTCTCTTAAGCCATCATCCACAAGAGATCCTCAGGAAAAATACACGAGTGCACACAAGAAAAACCCACACCTCTCAGATTTCTAAGTCAGGATACTCTAAACATCAAAAAAAGGAAAGAAGTGCTGCAAACAATTATAATTAAGTTAACTTTCAGGGTAACCCAATCAAGGCAAATTCTTGTTGGAAATAATCGGACTATGACGACTTTTCAATAGTCGTAAACTTGCTAATGCACGCCACTTTGTAACCAGAAGAGAGACGGGGTTAGGGTGACATAAAGCAGGAACGAAGAGGAAGAAAAGGACCAGGCTAATGGAAGGGGAGCTGCCACTGGGGTATTAGTTCATAGATTGGTGACACAGAAATGCTAACAGGAGGGAGGAGAGAACGGCAGGACAGGAGGGTCAAATGATACATAAGGAGATTTCACTCCCCTACAGGAGCGTGGACATTCACAAGCAGCCAAAGACAAGAGTTGGATAATAAAACGCACACACACACACACTGGGGCCCTATCTGGCATAGAGTCACAAGTCTTGCTAAAGAGCAGCATTCAGCAAGAGGCCTTTGATTGCTGCAAGACACAGATTAGACACGATTGGTCTAATTTGGTCTGAGGCAGCGGGTTTGTCCTTCTAAATCTGGCAGACGGAGTCTGCGTATAGATCTGTCCAGAAATCTCAAATTAGATCAGGCACTCATGGTGGATAAATAACAGAGGATGTCCTCTCTCTGGTCAACTCCAGTTATCCTTTCGCTCTAAGCTCGCCAGTGGCTTCTCCATGTAAACACCTGCTAATCCTACACCAGTTAAAGTTATAGTTTGTGTACTTTTGAAGGGGCGGCATGTGCTAAGCACTCAGTAACAGTTCCCTTACTTCTAGAGAAAAGATGACATGTTGCCATCGGTCAGCATGAAAGATAAAATCAGAGCGGCTAGTCGGACGGCAACAATCACTGTAGCTGATTTTAGGCATTTATAACGAATCGAACTGAAACTTTCTTCTCCTTTTCAAGTTAATTCTATCAAACTAATAAACTACAAGAAAAGTATGGAATCCGCTACTGTTGTTATGCATGATGAACTTCATTGCGTAACAAGGTTTGGACCAAGAAAACTAAACAAAGAGCCGATAGTAGAAAATCCCATTATTTTATGGCTGTCAAAGCAGTATCAGATCAAATTGATAACAAGTGCGGAAGGTGCAAAAGAAAGAGTTTGAAGGAAGGTCCAATGTTTCTGAAGTTTCTTCAGGCTGCAAGAGAGATCAAGACTTTAAAAGAGAAAACACAAATGTTTTATATTTGTAATTCCCCTCCCATCCCATCAAGAAGCATGCTAGGTTAAGCAATGTTAGACTTTTATTTAGATTAGCTGTAGCAGACTAACATTATTGCCAGTATGGAAAGCTAAATCTCAGTCATATTTAGACTTTGTCTGTTATAAAAAAAAAGAAAAGCAAACCCCTAATTTTCCCAAGTAGTACAGTGGGTGTGTGATGCTCTGGGGCTGCTGTTGTACCTCGGAGCAATGTTAGCATTACTTACACCTCGATGGCTATAAAATAAAAAGCCTTCAGAAACAAAATGCTCCCTCACACCACTACTTCCATCGTACATGACCTAAAGGAAAGAGTTTTGAATGTTCTTCTTATAGCTATTAAAGGGGAAATCTGTATGAAAAGGTAAAAAGTTTGCAAAATTCAGATGGCTGCAACATTCTTTACGTCTGCATTCAGACCATTTTAGGAAAAGTTGTTTCCACGAGGAAACACTTAACCTCTAACACAGACCTTTAGTGGAAACATGACTTTATTATGGATATACAAAATAGCTTGAATAATATATATATATATATATATATATAAACAAAAAAAAGCTAAAGAGGATCGCCGCAAGAGAAAAACAGAGAAACGAAGAGCGACGACTGGTTAAAACAAAAACTCAAAACGTGATCTTGCATTCCTTACATGGGGTGAAGGGAAGGGGAGAGTGAGGACAAGGGAGAGCGGGGGAGCTGGGAGGGGGAGAGGGGGACGTTATAGAGGTGTGTGTGTATGTGTGTGTTTGGGGGGGGGCAACAAGGGAGAAAGTTTAACTTGGCGCCAGAGAGCATTTCAAGACCCGGCAGCCAACCACAGACACACACACACCAAATATCGACACTCCAAGTGGCACAGAAGTCCTTTTGGTGACTTCCCAGCATCCCGAATTAGACTAGATATTTGTCCTCCACCCAAACTCTCCGGGTCCAACACAGAGGCAGATTCCCAGATAAAAATAGCCAGGGGAACTATTCGAACACTGCTGCCTTTTGTGTCCACTGCCTGCGCTGGCCGTGAGGGGTAAGCGCGGGGCTAGGAGCGCCACTCGCCGCCTCTCTAAACCAGACGGGGAAAGACACAGCTCAGAAAAAATGTCTGAGCAAGCAAACGTTCATCATTTTACGAAAATAAATCTGAATCTAGAAGTTTATAAACAGAAAATGATCTCTAAAAGATGTCCTCAAAAAGACCCGGGGCATCAGGGTTAAGATTACATGTATAGATTACGACATACGATACCTTCTGAAAGTACCTTTTCAGGTGTTACTTTAATGCATTTTATTAGGGGTTTACGTGACAGGCAAAAAGACACTACTTTTCTGCAATTAAAATCGGAAAAAAAGAAAAAAGTATGATGTGCATTTGCGTGGAGGCTCTTTCAACTCTAATAGGCCTAATTAAAATCCAGTGAAGTTTCCTTTAGAAGTTCCCTGACTAGTTAATAGAGTCCACATGTGAGTATATTATGTGTTCTTGTGAAGGCGTCAGAGGTTTATTAGAGAAAATTAAACAAAGAACACATCAGAGAGCTGAAGTTTAAATCAAAGCTGGTTTAGGGAATACCAAGAAGTTGATGAAAATGAATCTAAACTGCGGATAAAGAGATCCGGCGTGCCTGTGGTGAACTGACGGGACTACCGTTAGTGGTGCGCTGCATAAATCCAGCCTTGTAGGAGTGTTTGAAAAGAAAT
This sequence comes from Orestias chungarensis, assembly GCA_032876305.1. Classification (NCBI taxonomy): domain Eukaryota; kingdom Metazoa; phylum Chordata; class Actinopteri; order Cyprinodontiformes; family Cyprinodontidae; genus Orestias; species Orestias chungarensis. The sequence continues at coordinate 1,171,410 of JAVLVB010000513.1, read as the reverse complement.
GTAATGTTTGCCGTTTCCCCGTGACACAGCAAACATGCAGAAGAAAGACCAGAATACAAATACGGTGGTGTCTGGTTAAAAAAACAAAAACCCACGCACACACAAACACGAGCACATCATATCAGGTCAATGATGAAACATGGCGGCGGCATCTGTGCTGTGGGGGATGCATTTCTTCCAGTGAAACAAAAACATTTAAAAACTGAACCCTGTTCCAGGAGGATTTGAGGCTGTAAAATCAGAAAATGCTAAATCTTTATTTGTGTGTTTCGTAGATTAAGTATGAAGAGATTGTTCAACACTTGAATGACGAATCCTAAGTAGTACAAAAGCGCCGTCACGCTCTTGACAGCTTACACCCCGATTATATTCTAACCAGTAGCAAGGTGACAGTCCGCGCTCTAACCTACAGGACGATGCTTTGTTCCGATCCAAAATAAAACCTCTCATCTAGAGGGATCAGAGGCGCAGAGTAACCCGATCACCCACAGTGGATGTGTGAGTGCGCGTCGCCGGACTCGGATCGGTTTCAGTGGCGCCGCCGTCGCCGCGAGGCCGCTACGTACACCCACTGGTGCGGGCAAGTAAGGAGCTCCGTTACCTCTAAAGAGCTGCCCACGCAGAAACGTACACGCTCATGTATTGTTTTTGCGACTGTTCAATCACCTCCGATGACGAATGAGCAGCGGGGTTGTGTAAAAGTCCCCTGGTTGGCGTTACGAGCGCAGACCCAGCTGCCAAGCAGAGCAGGTCAGGCTGCGCATTCCCAACATGAATTTTGATACTCGTCTGAAAAAAAAAAAGCAAGAATCGTGTGTGAATTCTGATACTGCGAGCCTCTTTAAGTAAAATAATTGCACCATATAATTAGTTATCCTTACGATGCAGAGTAACAGGAACGCATACTTCACTGAGGAAGAGATACCAACTGTTGTGCGCCCCCTCTTACTCGTTTGTAATGCAACACAGCCGGCAACTATTAACCTTCTGAGCAGGAATGTGGGAGGTCCAAGAATTCAAATAAAAAAAGCTGCAGCGCGAGTGACTGAGAGCGTGTTTTGTGTGTGTGTGTGTGTGTGTGTGTAGGCACGACTCTGTTCTTCAAGAGCGCTCCAGTCATCTGTCAACACTCGGTCAGGTTCACACGAGCAAACCCGGCCCGTCGCTATCCCTGAGCAGGAGCCAATAAAGATCGATCAGCTCACACTGGAGTCACGCGTGGCTCATTATATGCACCGGGCTTCAAAACTGCGCAGCTAATCAAACAACGCTAGGAAAGTTTACACTAATGGGGTTAAAACAAAGTTCACCGGGGGAGCAGAGGGGTGAGGATGAGGGTCTGAGAGCGGTCACGAGCGTCCGGGCCTCGCCGGCTGCGGTCTCTCTGGTCAAGGGCGACGCTGCACTAATGCTGCAGAGGTCCATTAGTGACGACTGGCTGGCCACATTGTCCCCTTTGGTCACATTCCTCGCTAAACGCAGACGTTTCCACAACTGGGGCTGTCGTCCAACCAGAAGTCATTTATCAACTTAGCATCTCAGAGAAACGCGTCAAAACTTGCGGGAGGGATTTTTTGCAATCGGGGTAAAAGCACAGGGGGGGATATTAGGGGTGTTGTTGAACAAGAATACCCCCGATAAACAGGATGTCCACAAAAAACGTTAAATTGAAATAATCTGAAACGGAAAAAGCAACGAAAACTTGCCCGATTATGATCCGTAGTTTTGTTTAAAATATTGCAAGCAGATTATTATTTTTGTTTTATTTGATTTTTTTTTTATTTATAAAAACAAAAGCACAGAAAATGACTGATGCTTTTAAATTCAGTGCGTCTAATAAACTGGGGGCGGAAGTGAAAAGTTGAATTTAAAACTTTTTAAACAGCCAATCAAATCAAAGTTGGTTTGGTATCAGTCTGCTAAATAAAGATTAGTGGAGGTGTTGAAGCAGAAAAACAGCGGTCGTTTTTTTTTTTTTGACAGAGTGAAAAACGAAGGAAAATATGTATCTGCATTAGCTTTAAATATCGGTTATAGGGTATTACAGCAGTATTAATATCCGGGAGTGGTCCCAGTGTTCATGTGAGTGCATTGCCACCCATAATTGACCAATTATTATGGTTGTAACAATATTATCAACAAGTATTTTTAGTTTGAGACGATAAACACATGATCTGTGCAGAGCAAAAACAATAAAGCTGGTATTGAAGCTTTGTGAATATACAGCCGGAGACATCTCTCATACATCCATTACATCCAAATAAAACATCTTTTAACCATTGTGATGGTAAGACTGACAGGTTTTTATAAACTTTTTAAAAATGATGGAAGACCTTGTCAGTAGAATCAGATCGAATTGATATGTATTCAGATTAAATAATCCGATTTAATCGTTTATTTGGATCAGGACGTGTGTTTAGATTTAAAAAAAACTCTTTATTCAGACGTTTTTTGCTGATATTGGAATAATATCCGATAATGATAACAGATTGTGACTGGTGTGTGCTTACATTGGATGTTTTACTTCCATTACGATATAAAATAAAAGTTTAAAACAAGATACATATATTTACAACTCTTTTTGCACAAAACAACCAAAGAACAAAACAAAAATAGGGGGGGACTTGTTACGATTTTCGTCCACATATTTCACATCAAAACTGGATCAACAGCTGGTTTCCTCAAACAAGCAATCAAGCAGCTTCTGGGGGACAACCAGTTCTGCTGCAGCACAGTATCACTTTCAGGCTTTTAGGCGTTTTGGCTGAGCTTGACGGCAGCAGGGACATATAAAACCGTAACACAAACCTGGTTGTAAAACTGAACCCGGACGGGAAGGAACGCTTTTTTTTTCCCCTGTGGTCAGAGCTGCAAGGGAGTTTTCCCAGATAAAGCTAATCACTGCGCTTATCATCACAGCCGTTGTTGAGATTGAAGCACATGCGCTTACAATCCACCCAACTCACATGAGGGAAAACAGGATATTTTACCTTTGTCTGCTGAACTTTCTGGTGTGTGTGTCTAAAAATAAATGCTAATATGTCTCTGAGCGACATCAATCACTCTCATACAGCAAGGAGTAGAGAACAACAAAAACCGTTAAAAGTAAGTTTTCTCTTTTATTTTTGCTGGACGTTCACATTAGCTCCATTTTTTCAGCACTGCCTGCTTCTCTCACACACACCCACCCACCCTCTCTCGTTTAACACACATGCAGAAGTGGGGTCTCTTCATGTGTCAAAAGCACCATCAAACTATGAGCCACTCTGCGCCATTATTACCACAATGAGAGGTCCCTGGCCCCACAAGTCCACACACAATCGGTCCCAGGCCGTGCCCCACTCCCACCATTGTCCCACACTCCACACACACACCCACACAATGGCCAACCCTAGAGCCAGGGGTCCCACCGTGCAATTGCGTCACACAAAGACACACACTGGTCCTCATCCCATCAGAGAGGAGGGGGAAAAATAACAGATAAAGAACCGTAACTCTTCAAGTCTGACAGATAAAAACACAGAGCTGCAAAATTGACGGAGTTGCTTGTTGTGGGTTGCTGATAAAGAGTTTTTATTGTGTTTATCAATGATTAGCACAGCTTTCCGGAAGTAGATGGAATGCATCCCGCCTCTCAAACTCGGGGCCAATCGCTAACAAAGTCCAGGTATACAGCAGTGATTAGATATAAAGCCTTAAAAATTAAGTTGGATCGTTTCCAGTGGTGCAAAAAACCAGCACCCACCTGCCAGCGCCAGTAGATGTAGATAAAACCCTGCTGCCGTGTCTGTTTTCATCACATCCTCTCACTTTCTAACCAGAAATCCTATTACCTATTCAGGCTAATGCAATATCTGGTCAAATATAGCCGTAAAAAGGGGAAGCATACCGTTTACAGAAGGGAAAAACTCAACAGAGCGAGCAGATTATCATAAGCGACGTAATCCCACGTCCCCACAGAAGAGGGAATGATTACATTATTTTTTATCTCACAGACTATTCATCTACTTCATACAACTGTGCTTAATCTAAATGATGCAAAAACACTCCAAGGTTTGAGACGGTGCTGGGATTGCACGAGTGGAAACAGCAAGAGATCAGACAGTTGGGGGACAATCCTGCAGATTAACAACCTTTAATAATTCTGCTGTTTAAAAAAGGTGCTACAGAGGACAGATTTTGACCCAGGCTTTCTATGTTTACTAAATATGGGGACTTTGGTGGTTTTCCACACACGTATTATTACCTAAGTGCCTTCTGAAAATAACAAAACCCTTGCTGTTAAAAAGAAATAGCTTAAAAGAAAAGATCAATAAAATAAAACCAATTTAGGTCGTACCTAAATGCAACACAAAGCAATATATAGCAAATATGGATATATTTAAGAGCTAAAAGACTGATACTATATTTGTGAAACTGTTGTCCGTAAGAAGTCTGTTTTGCATTACTATTTTCTTCAAGGTGAGTATTTGTACTTATTATCATCACTTTTATCAGTACCAAGACAGAATGATAAGATTTTTTCTATAAAGATTTAAATCCATACCTACTCTAGTGACCCCATAACTAACACTCTACCCTCTATTTCCACTGCAAAATACCATATCCGAATGTCAGATGAGCCACACTGCTGCAATTCGTTTTACACAATCACAGAAAGTGAAACTGACAACATTACCTACTATCCGAATTAAATCCAGGTAATCATTTTCTGACCACTTGTTGGCACTCATAATCACACAATTAATATTTTGTCCTCTCAATGTAGCGAAGATGACCTATCCTAGTGTGAAACACTTGAGCACCCTGATTTTTACAGCATCAATCATGCATACAAAACATATAACACTTGTTTTTAATACAACAATAAACAAGGAAAGATATTAGAAGATGTGACAGTGGCTTAAATGCAGTTGCCATATTCTTGCCCTAAAGTGGGATTACTGCAAACCGCTGATTTTACATAGGCATTCGAGGCAATAAGAATGAAGTGCACTAGTTTTTAACAAGTACAAACAGCCTTAATAGAATAGGCAACAAGACTCATACCTGTTAAGTTAAATGTCAACTACCCGAGTGACAAAACCACCAAGAGTAAAAGACTGAAAAACAAACCCACCAACATACATCAAACCCTAAAAACAAACAAGTTTCTAGAGCCTGCAGCAACACGCTGCCACACAAAAACAGAGAGTTTATTGTTCCAAAGCAGCTAGCGGTGGTGGTGGGATGTCACGGCAGTCTCCTCGGGGCCACTGGAGAGTGTGGTTGTGTGTGCGCTGGAATGTGTAGGGGCCGACGGGCTTCGGCTGGGTGCAGAGGGAGTCAAGAGGGGGCAGACTGGGGGAAAAGCGAGGGGGCGGGGGTCCCAGGAGGGAAGAGGTCTCACTAGGAATGTCAATCAAACCCACATATGATCCTGAGCCAAACGCTACCTAGGGAGCACTCCAAGAAACATCAGGATCTTGATACAGAAAAAAAAAGCAGAAATCAGACATCAACTACCCTGAAGGTAAATATTTATCCTGTTTTCTCAAATAGTTTAAAGTCTTTCAGCAGAAAAATGTAGGCGTGATTTAATTATCAGGTAAAGTCGGCTAGCCCAACAAAACGTTATTAGTTATTTTTTACTTAAAATACCTAAGTTGATTGTGTGAAAATTAGAGATGCAACATCTTACCTCATATGAGCAGGTTTATGTTTTTGAAGAACCGTCATACTAACACTATATAAAACTAATTTTTATGTGTGTCATCCAAGCTTCACGCTAGAATGCTTTTAATAGAAAGTATGCCTCTCTATCTATAACAAATAAGACACTCTGGATGAATCAGGAAGTCCAATTAGTGATAAATATTTATGTTATATATGAACCAGAACTTTGGAAATAAGATGAATATATGAACTTGGCTGGCAACTCGTCACCTAGTTTAAATGAATTAGGCAAGGATGTTTATTTATTGAGTGCTACATCCCATTTTATTTTAACTTATATACATTAATCATCCTACATTATTCTTAGATGTCTACAATTAGAGGAAGTGATTCATGATTAATCCACTCAATGAAAAAGATTGAAGACTCATCGGGAAAACATCCCCTTAAGAGTTTTGTGGCAATATCTTACATTATGAAGATGTTTTTCTATGAACATTTCTGTAGAACTTTTACTTTCATTTTTTAACCAAACTACACAATTATGGTATAAAAAAAAAACATATATGGGTATGCATCACAGACACACAAACAAATATAGTTTGACGTCAATTTAATTAAGATTGTCGTTCTTTATACTTTAAATGCTTTTTTTTTCCAATTTAGGTTGTTTCTGCAGGTTTAAAGCAGACGATTATGTATATTTCCCAAAGAAAAAAGTTCATTAGATGACACCCATGACAGCACTCCGACTTCCCCCTTTCTGGAGAAGATATACAAAGGTAGAGAGAGAAGCAAAGACAAACTTATGCAAGCATTTCGGGAATTACAGACACGCACGCGCACACGCACGCACACACACACACACACACACACACACACACACACACACACACACACACACACACACACACACACACACACACACACACACACACACACACACACAAACAGAAAGAGAGACTATGAGACCTCAGCTGACTTGCTGGGAATCCCCCCCCCCTCCACTGACAGGCCAAGGAGAAATCTGCCTCTTATAGGATTTATTATTATTATTATTATTATTATTATCTTATTTTAAATGCAACCATTTCTTTGAAAGCTGAGGGAAGCATGTCGCTTTAAAGAAATAAAAAGTACAGTACTGTTACCACTTCCTCTCAGACTGGAGTACAGTTACCAGCCTGCACCAGATTTCACACACAGCAGCTTAAAATCAGCAGGTTTGCTTGATTGTTGTTTTTCCTCTTTCTTTAAATCAATGATACAGAGTTTGGTTATCAGACGCCACTAAGTAGGTAAACAAGACGAGACAATGGTGGACAGAAGTCCCAGAGACTCACCAGTGTCTCCAGGTGTTTTCATTCTGCTGTCCAGGTCAGCTGGTGAAGCTAAAACTGGAGAAACTCCACTAAAATGTGCCAAAAACAAGTCAGTTTCTTCCAGTCTGGAGAACCTGGTAAATAAGACACGCTGAAAACTTTTTCTTCTTCGTCGTTTTTTTTTGGGGTGGGGGGGTTTAGCCAGTCCGCTCTCTTCTTCTCTCTGTTTATGAAACAGTAAAAACCTTTTCAAAGAAACATCTATGTTCGCTGCTGCTGGTCCTGAAGTAACTGGGAGCCTTTAAAAAAAGTAAAAATAAAAAAAAAGCTCAACTCGCTTTTGGGGAAACGAACCAACGGTCCCGATTCGAGGCGACGGAGCCGCCTTTTGCTCCCTCCTCCTCCAAAGTAGTTTGGCTAACTGTCCGGTCGCTGCTGACTCCGTCCCGGCCGCATCTTCTTCCTTGTGTCAGAAACGAAGGTTGGAAAGCAAACCCGTGTTTGTTCGCAGGACTTTTTAGCGCTCCGCGCTGCTCTCCTCCCCCCCGTGCGGCCGCCTCGCTCGGTTCCTCGGAGGGTGTCGTGTTTCTCTCGCTCTCTCCCCGGCCGGAGGCTCCGCCCACAAGCAGGGGAGTGGGAGGAGAAGGGCTCACGTCACTGGTCACGCCCACCACTCAGCGTCATCGAAGCGCGGCGGCGTTGCCACAGAGACGGTCGCAGCAGCGCGCCGGCGTGCTGACGTCACGCGTCCCAGGCTCGCCTGCGCGCTTTTGCGTCAGTCTGAGATAATCAGAGCTTTTCATATCCGCATAATTGCACTCGTTAAATTACTTGACAGCGTCAAGTGGTGATTAACACTCAAATCACATTTACCGCCACCTTTTAAAGTTCTTCCTAGCTTCCTTTCAATTAAAACGAAAGGGCTCTTTTTATTTATTTATTTATTTACTTACTTATTTATTTATTTACTTACTTACTTACTTACTTATTTATTTATTTACTTACTTATTTATTTATTTACTTACTTATCTATTTATTTACTTACTTATTTATTTATTTATTTATTTACTTACTTATTGTTTCCTAAAAGTTGGGCTTTCTTGTATGTTTAAGTGTGTGGAGTGTGCAATAAATCTACATCCATCTGTGTTTGCCATCAAGATCAAAACAAAGGTTATCAGGAAACTACATATACAACACGTTGCCCTAAGCAGAGTATTTATACAGTTAAGCCTATCAGCCACTAGAGGTGGGTACTAACTGCTTATGTTCAGTTAAATTTACTTAAATTATTTCTTAATAAGTGTTAGTATGAACTTTGTTGTTAATCCTGCTAAGAATAAAGAACAATATATTTTTTTTCTCATCTTACCTAGTGTGGCATCTTTCTCCAACTGAAAGGGCTTCGGCCTCATTTACATGGTTGTTCTGGGATTCCCCCTCGGGGATGAAGAAACTACTTATTTTATCTTCTATCTTACACTCACTTGAGTAAAATTTCCTTATACTCTACCCACTGTGAATACCTTCAGTAAATAAACAACAATTAATTAAATCAGAACCTCCAGGCACAGACGTACATAGTGTACATAGAAGTGAGTCATCTCGCTTGTTCACAAGCTATGTTTTTTTAATGTTATTTTCCATCTCCTGAACCGGTCGGTGCGTTTTTGAGACAAAGAACATACAGTCATAAACTCATAACCACTCCCTAATGTATGTATTAGTATTAATTATATTAGTTTTACTAAATATTTTCCTGAGTAATAATTGTGGTTATTTATTTGCATGATGCTTCATTTTAGTCTTTTAAGTAACATAATTTGAACATAGCTTAACAATATTGTCTGTCTATTGTTTGAATGAGTACTTCTTACTTTAACATGATTAAAATATTTTAAGTAATATTTTTAAATATTGATGCCCCACTTGAGTTGAATTATTTGTGAACTCTACCACTGACTCATTTAGTTTGGTCTTTTTCATCTTCTTTTCACCCCCTTATTTTTCATTTAGCAGTTGAAACAACTATTTTTACCATTAACTACTTGTAAACAAATCACATTGATGATTGTGGGGGTATTGTCCAATTTCGGCTTTTGAATCTGGAGTACTCACTGCTTCTGATCAGAGGTTCAGTAGTCTTTTGTATGTTTAACCACGGCAGCAAAACATATGCTTTGGTTATTAAAAGGCCATACCTGATAGGCTTTAATTGATAAGATGGACACATGTACTTTTGGTACCTGTAATATGAAAGAAAAGAATAGAATAATATTACAGATAGTAATCAAAAAGATGCACTGATTAGTATTGTCTTGCTGGATAATGATTGGTGAACAACAGATTAAAGAAAATTAACATTAGAATTGTCTTTTTGTACCCATGTTTTCAACAGCATAGATTCACAACAGACCTCATCTGTATTACACAAGGTGACTCCTGGTTCTCTAACGGGTCAAAAACCAACGCTTTGTAGTAGTGATGAGATTTCTTAAATGTTTTTTCCATCCATCCATCCATCCATCCATCCATCCATCCATCCATCCATCCATGCATCCATCCATCCATCCATCCATCCGTTATCTATATATGTATATATCTTTGCAGATATAGGGTCTTAAGAAAGCTGGTGATTTTTTGCAGAGAGAGGTTGGCATTGCATCAAAGGACAACAACAACAACAACAACAAAAACACAAGATAATCAACCATGGATTAAAACACCAGCTCCAAAAAGTAACTTAGAGGTACCAATTAACCTTAAAAACCCATGATTTTTGTCAATAGGAGGAAGCCAGAGTACCCAGGGATGACCCAAACAAGCATACAGAAAACATACAGACTCCTGTTTTTTTCAACAATCTGTTAAATCGATACACTGGAAATTAACTGATGACAATAAAAAAACAATAAATCGCAGATAAACCTATAAAACAATGTGCCACAGTAGGTTTATAACAAGTCATTGTGGATGTTTCTTACACATACATTTACATTCCGGTTAGAAATTTAGGTTTTTTCTTCACCCGTCACTGCAGATAAGTGCTGAAGTCGTAATACAGCTGCTTTAAAGGCTTGAAAATTAGCACCTTAAGCACCCTAAGCACCTTATTAGAGGGGAAACTCTTTCTCTTTTCTTGAAGGCATTCCACCTGTCATCCAAAAGTTAAGAAGAGTGATCAGTGGATGGACTCCCAAAGTGAAAATGAAATCCCAAGGAGTTTACAGAGGAGCTTTACTAACACAGTGGAGAGATACAACAGGATGGAGGAGATGTTTGTTGTTCCTCTTTGCTGAAATACAAACCTAGAAGATCAGTTTTTTTTTATTATTATTCTTTACAAGCAATAAAACAATATTGCATTTGCTTTTTGTTATCAGCACATACAAAACATATGGAAATTATTGTATCTATGTTATGGTCCGATCAATTAATTTTGTTTGTTATG